>JAGXJF010002457.1:0-324076 GCA_019208055.1 Stipa capillata
TGAAAGGGATCTCAGGAGTCGACTAGAGGGGGGGTGAATAGGTCGGCTCTAGAAATTAAAATGCCTAATGGGTTTCTCTTCTGGAGATAGGTCAATCCTAGAGAAAATATATGCAACTGATGCAGGTAACTGAGACTCAGCAAGATATATCAGATAAACACCAGACACTCAGATAGCAAACTCAGCTGATGTAGAACAAGTTATATTCAGAGCTAACTGAGTCTCAGGTGTGAGAGTCAGGTGAGTGCATCAGATGACGTGAACAGGAAAGGTACTAGCTTTAGCAGGAGCTAACTGAGTCTCAGGTGAGGAAACTCAGTTAGTGTGCAACAAATAAAGGTGCTCTAGTGATCTAAGCATACATAGATATCAGAATAAGTAAGAGCAGATCACAAGACAGAAAGTAAAGCACACAATGATTTGTTTTACCGAAGTTCCTACTTCTTGCGAAGCAGTACGTCTCCGTTGAGGAAGCTGTTCTCACAGCCGACACCAAAACGTGCTCTTTCCTCGAGTACCTTTCTTGTGTGGAATCCTTTTATCTTGCTGCTGCAAGACAGGCAGACCCGAATCGCCCTCACAGACTCTTGGTGGCAGCCACACAAGACTTGGCTTGCTCACCAACTCCAAGAGCACTCCCACTCTTGGAGGAACCAGTACCTCGAAGATTACACCTGAAGGACTAAGTAACTCACTCTCACGATGGATGCACGCAGGCAACACTCACTTGGAGACCTAGAGCTCTTTCTTTCTCAACAGGTTGCTTTCGGGTTAGAGGCAAAGGTTGGGTAAAGGTTCGAGGTTGAAAACCTCCCCAGGTTCCCTATTTATAGGGTCCCTGGCAGCTAGCCGTTACCCTCATGCCACGTCAGACAAAGAGCCACCAGACCTAACCTATCTGAGACTCAGCTAACGAGCACCTCTGGTAACCTACTAGCCACGGCTGAGCTACCCACCTGAGTCTCAGATGCCAAACTCAGGTGGACTCGGTTGCCTCAGGCAGCACCTGAGCACAACTCTGGCCGGCTCACTACAAGCCTACAACTGACCAGAGAGCAATGACCTCGCCAAAGTCCCTGACCAGCTCGCTTAGACCCTTGGCACTGGTTCCAAGCTTCTTCACCGAAGACGACTGCCCTTGTAGACGCACAGAGAACCCTTGGTCCTGATCCACCAGCTTCCTAGCTCCTCCAGGACTTATCAAGCTTGCATTCACGGCCCTTGAACTCCATCAAGCAACCATCACCTCGCTTGCCCTCGAGCACAGCCTCGGCTTCCTCGCAACTGTGCCTCAGGAACCTAGCTCAGCTGGTCCTTCTGACCTTCCCCAGTTCCTTGCTCTTTTTAGGGCTCATCATCAACAGTTGTCTCACTTCAGCTTTCACCTGTCCATCTATCCCTGTTCACACTCAATGCAAAACATTAGACACAGGTGAGGATTGCCAATAACCATCAAAACCAAACTCTGGGGCAAGATAGCCATCCTTCCAAGCTCCATGGGAGTGGATGCACTTTCATCGTGTCGTAGGGATCGATCGATGGATCGCAGTTGGATGTACGAAAACCGGGCGACAGAGAGTTGGGCTATGGCTTTGAATGAGTTTCTTGATGTCGCCAAGCGAGATATGAGGAGAAAAGGTGGCACGAAGATTTGTTGTCCATGTCGCGATTGCAAAAATTTGGTAATGTTCGATGCGAGAGGGAGGATGACGGTACACCTGGCGCTTAAGGGTTTCATGTCAGGTTATACATGTTGGATATGTCATGGTGAGGAGGAGGAAGATCAAGTGTTACAGCAAGACGCCGAATACGGAGAGGACGAAGAAGAGGAGGGGAGTTTCGAACCTGACGTCGAAGAAGAAACGGGGAACAATTTGGCCGATATAGTGCAGGACGTTCACATGGTGGAGCAGGTGGTGATAGATGCTGGGGATGAAAGAGAGGCTGCTAAGTTCACGAGACTAGACTCGCAAACCCCGTTGTATACCGGTTCCGATCCAGAGCACACGCATTTGTCGGTCACGCTGGAACTTCTAAGGATCAAGGCAGCCCATAATTGTCCAGACGAAGGCTTCGATGAGACATTGGCTTATCTTGCAAAAGTTTTTCCGAAAAAAACTTGTTGCCTACGAGCACCAATGAAGCTAAGAAGGTTGTCTGCCCTCTTGGATTGGACGTGCAGAGGTTCCATGCGTGTCCGAATGACTGCTTTATTTACCGCAAGGAGCACGATAAGCTGTACAAGTGTCCTACGTGCAACACATCCAGATTCTATGGATGTACAACCTTCCTCCATGGCTATGCATGAAGCAAAAGTATATACACCTCTCTATTCTCATTCAAGGGCCGAAGTAACATGGGAACGATCTGAACGTGTATCAACAACTGTTGTTCGAAGAACTAGCTACACTATGGGAACCAGGGGCCCAGGTCTGGGACGCTGACCAAGAAGAATATTTCAATCTGAAAGTGCTGTTGTTCACGACGGTCCAAGACTATCCTGTGTACGGATATCAATCCTACCAGTGTGTTCATGGATACAAAGGATGTGTTAAGTGTTTGGAGTTTACAACAAGTTTACACTTAAAAGGCTCTAAAAAAATCGTGTTCATGGGCCACCGAAGGTGGCTGAAACAGAATGACCCATGGAGGCAAGAGAAGGAATTGTTTGATAATACTGTTGAGATCCGTTCGGTGCCCCGGGAGAAAACAGGTGTAGAAATCTATGACATCGTGAACACAATGCCCCCTGTTACGCCAGGTAAGACACAACCGCATGTTCCCATGCAGGACGGCATCTGGAAAAGGAAATTCGTATTTTGGGGTTTGCCTTACTGGAGATTCCTAAGCACACGTCATAGCATAGATGTCATGCATGTTGAAAAAAATGTGTGCAACAGCTTGCTTGGTATCCTGCTCAACATGTTAGACAAGACAAAAGATGGACCGAAGGCACGAGCTGACATGGAATTCTTGAGTATAAGAAAGAAGCTGTGGGCAACCAAGCAAACGACCAAGTTGGGCACGGGTGCAGTCAGAATCAAGACGGACTGTTCCACTGCTTGTTACACCCTGAGCAAAAAAGAGATCGTTAGCTTTTTGGAGTGCCTCCAAGGTGTCAAAGTTTCTTCCAGTTACTCGGCAAACATCGGGAGAATAGTTGACATGAAGACTCGTCGAGTAATTGGTATGAAGTCTTATGATTGTCATGTGATGATCACGCAGATACTTCCTGTTGCAATTAGAGGTCTCATGGAGCCAGAGGTCCGCAAGACAATCTTGAATCTTTGTAACTTTTTCAACACGATCTCTCAGAAGTCGATCTCGGTTACGCGTTGCCATAAACTACAGGAGGAGCTCATTGTTGTACTATGCGAACTTGAGATGTACTTCCCTCCAGCATTTTTTGATATCATCGTACATCTCATGATCCATGTCGTCCCGGAGATACTGGACCTAGGTCCCGTGTTCCTACACAACATGTACCCCTTGGAAAGATACAATGGGGTTGTGAAGCGCTACGTTCGGAATAGGTCACAACTAGAAGGTAGCATCATCCAAGGCTATGTTGCCGAAGAGTGTGTCGAGTTCTGCACGGATTACTTGGCTAATCAAAAGTCTATCGGTGTTCCTGTTTCGCACCACACGGGTAGGCTCGATGGTGAAGGCCATGCACGCGGACAAAAGCCTTTACATGTCTATAGTTCAGTACCGAAAAGATGAGATGACTACGACAGAGCACATCTCGTGGTGTTGCAACACCTGATTGTGGTGCATCCCTATCTTTGGATGCACATGGTAAAGGTAAAAAAAGAAAACCCAAAAAAGGGAGAAGCTTGGCTCTTGAAAGAGCACAATGCAAAATTCGTAAACTGGCTAAAGAACTACTGGTATGAAAGGCCTCCGACAAATGATGAAGAAGAGACGGTCAAAATGTTGTCACAAGAACCTGCGAGCAAGGTCCTGACATTTCAAGCATATGACATCAACGGATACACATTCTATACGGAGACGTATCAAAACAGTGGGGTGACGATAGAGGCTAAAACCAGTAACCGTAAGGACATATACTACGGCGTTATCGAAGAGATTTGGAAACTGGACTACACCGTCACAAAGATCCCCATGTTTCGTGTCAGATGGGCAAAAAATGTCCATATCGACGATGACAAATTCACTATCGTCAAAAAATGTCCATATCGACGATGACAAATTCACTATCGTGACTTTACCTCCCCCAACATCTATTGACTCAACACAAGTCAAAGCAATCAGTGCCAAAGATGAGCCATGGGTATTAGCTAAACAGATCTCGCAAGTCTTCTACATAAAAGACCCGAAGGAAAAGAAGCGCCATGTCATCAGAAAAGGGAAAAGGAGTATTGTCGAAGTCGATGGTATAGTTGACGAAGAGGACTATGACCAATTCGACAACTCGGACTCCGAGCCAGAAGCTGTTGATAAATGCCCTACCAAAAAGAGCAAAGCTACTAAGAATGTTGAGCCCTACATAAGACGCAGTCACGCCGAAGGACTAACGTATACCACTAAGAAAATCACTATTCATGAGAAGATTGTCGAAGACAACGAAACCTAGCGAGCTATGTATGTATGTATAATAATGTCTTGGTTTGGATGATTTCATATTGTGTGTACCGTACGTGTGCTGATGTGTGTATGTGCAATATTGTTGACTCGCGCTAAACGACAAACCCTAACCTTAAAACCTAACAAACCCTAACCCGCGCTAAACGATGACATAAACCTAAAACCCTAAACTTAAAACCTAACCCAAAATGCATCTCCCAAAAACCCTAAACCAAAAACCCAAAAAACACAAAAACACCAAATAACCCTAATACTCAACTACACTGACGGGCGGAAATTGGCAGCCCGTCAGTGTTAACACCACCACTGACGGGGCAGGCACGGGGAGCCCGTCAGTGGTAACAGCCCTAACCCTGCGAGCCTCCCACCTCCACTGACGGGCGCCTTCAGGTGCCCGTCAGTGAAGATACCACTGCACTGACGTGTGCGCCTCCACTGACAGGCATGTACGAAGCGCCTATCAGTGGTAATCAACATCATATATAAGTCGCACGCGGGACTTGGCGAAATTTTTGCCAAGTCCCGCGCGTTCATTCGAACCAGCAGCGGAACCGTTCGCCTCCTCGACGCCGCCAGGCTCCTCCGCCGCCACCCTGTCCTCCTCAAGCGCCGGCCCCGCCTCCCCAAGCGCCGCCCCCCGCCTTGCCGACGCCGGCCCCGTCCCCGAGCGCCGCCCCCACCTCGCCGACGCCGGCCCCCTCCCATCCTCCTCCGGTCCCCAGGTAAGCCTCTTCCTTCTTCTTCCTTTCTACCTCCCAACTTCCCCTAATTTTCCTCCTATTCCCCATTTGTTCTGTGGTTCTTCAATTTCTAATTTGCTTACTACTCAATTACTATGCCGAATTCAGTGCTTCCCAAATCCTATTAACTTTTGGTATGACTGTGTTGTTGATTCCTCATACTCAATTGATATGTGGTCTTAGCCCCATTAGGCCTTGTTTAACTTGCTTACTCATGACTCATTATGAACTGTTATGTTCGGCTGTGTTGATCTTAAGGTCGGGTTTAGCAAGTTATTGGTTGAGATGGCTAGTTCAGTGTGAAAACTGATGATCTCCTAATGCCCTAGCTCCTGGAACCATTTGTTTTCTCTTTGGTCCGATAACAGTTGCATTGCAAAACTGACCTTGTTCATTTTTACCTTGGCTTAGCTAGTGTATGCATGTGCCTTGATTTTACTATACTGATGGTTCCAGATTTCATCCAATTTTAGGATAGGTTATCACAATTGCTACCATTTGATTTTTAGGATTTGCTAGTATCAAAACACTTGTGCTAATTTATGGTCTAATGATGGTTGTCTTGCTTGGTTAGTGACCATTCCAGGACCTGATTCTACCTATACTTGTTAATAAGTTTAGTGAATTCTGGTTATTATCCACTTTTCATGGTCAAAGAACCTAAAGTCTTTTGCTTACTCGAATTGGTGTGATTCAAAATCTACCATACTGCTGCTTTAAGGAACTGGACAGATACCAATTAATCTTTACTCTCCTCCTATTTCTTGTATACTTACAGGCATTAGTCATCTAATCAAAGAATCTTTTACTGCCCTTAGTTTTTGCTAAGTTGGTATACTAATGATTTTTAATTCCTATTCTGTGCATGTATTACACTACTGCAGAAAGGGCCTCTACTGACAGGCCAGAAAACCCCTCCACTGACGGCCAGGGGGCCTGTCAGCCTGGGAATGTCAGTGGAGGGGTGCCCTCCACTGACGGGCGGCCCGACCATCAGTAGTGCTTATTGCTACTGACGGTCACGCACCGCCCGTCAGAGGAGACCCCTCGTGGGAGGCGCCTGGAGGTGTCACCACTGACGAGCTCCCTTTTAGTGACCGTCAGTGGTTGCACCTTTTCACTGACGGGCGTTCTGTAAGTGCTCGTTAGTAGAGGTCTTGTGAGGCTATAGCAATTACATTATTCATAACACAGGCTATAGCAATTATTTATTTTTCACAAATTTCAGAATGGGCCTTCGGCACATAGTCACATGTCAGAACTCATAGTCACGTAGTCAAATCTCATAATCACATAACACATTCGTAATCACACATAACAGTTGACATAACACATTCGTAATCACATAACACTTCACCTCTAATTAATCCATTGATCACAAGTATGAAACAACTATTCTTCAATTTTAAAAACAACTAATCTATCGATTCTCGCTTAAGTTTAGGTTCAAAAATTGGGGGCCGGCGTAGAATTTACCCATTGGATTGATAACTTCAAGGTTGATGACTTTGGCGAAGACTCTTTGGATGCGGGCAAAGTCCTGACGCCAGTCGTACAAGTGATTTCCCAGCTCACTCCAAGCCTTCAGTTCTTTCATATCTTTCCAATGCTTGTTCTTGTACCGGACAAAGCAGTCCATATGGGCACAGGTGTAGTACCCACATGTCACGCTATTTTTTGGCTGAACTCTGCAAGGGAACTTGTAATGGTGTACCATTCTTGTCGCTTTTGAAGGTATTCTACTATGTCTCGAGAACTTGGCTTTGAAAAAAGCTGTATCGAAAATATTAGTGATATTGCCGAAGTCTGATCTCTTTTTCTCATCGGAGTCAAAGTAAAATGCCTTGGCCCAGCTTGGAATAATCACAATGAGGACCCAGTGGTCGCTGCGTCAATGTAATATAACTTGCAGACAGAACTGAGCCAGCAGCCTGGAAGCTCATAGGACTCCGTCACGAGCTTCCAGAGGTGGAACGATGATTTGGTGAAGGCTCGACAGAAACCGGAGCATCGGGGCCATGTAGTAGGCGTCGGGGATGGCGTTAAATGGGATAAAGTATTTTCCCGAAACCCCGAGGGTCGCCGCCACCTAAGGAGAGATAGTCAGGAGTACATGGAAAATTTGCGGGAGCAAATGCGGGAGATTGCCGAGTAGACGTGGGTACGTATGCAAGTGCTCGCAGTGCAAGGCGGTCCGACCATGCTTCCCGTGAACCAGCCGTCTGGATGGAGTAGCTGCGCATCCGCCTCGGACAGCGGCCCCGACTCGCATAATCCCGTCGACAGCATCACCGTAAGTTTCATCCGCTAAACGAGTCATTATAGTAAATCATGATTCCATTGTCCTCAATCCAATGAGGACGGCACATATATCCTCTATTTCACAGGAAGCCACTAGATGCACACTCACGGTGCAAATTCCTGGCATGAAGGTCAAGGTTGCGCATGGCCAGGTTTTCCCAACGCCGGAGGGGGCAATCATGCACTGTGTTCCTATGCGGGAGCACCATGCGAAGGTGCAGGTGGACGTCATCCTCAACGACTACAATGATGTGTTAGTCCCAGTCCCTCCTGAAGCGGAACTGACGAACCTAGGGCAGTGCAAGAACTACTTCATCCAGTGGCCGAAGAGCCAAATTATTTTATCTGCGGCGGGCTCTCCTCGCACGGCCCCCTCTCCTCGCACGACCCCCTCTCCATCAGTCGGACGATCTCCGCTGGGACTCAGCCAAATGCCTCCGTCGTTTAAAGACCTGGAAGACCATCTTGTCGGGGACCAGTGCATGGAGCTGGTTTTCCAGTCCCCGGAGGCGCCGGAGGAACCCAATAATGATCCACCGGAAAGGCGCTCCGAGGCTCAAGGCGACTAGCTGGATCAACCCAGAGGGAAGATTATCTCTCCCGCCAGACTAGCCGGAACACTAGAAGCAGCGATGGCGGCAGGCAAGAGTCCTGAGCCACTACACAGGAGGAAGAAAGGAAAAAAGAGACGGGCCAGCACTGGCGAGAAGGAAAGGAAGGAGTAAAAGCAGATGAAGAAATCTTTATCCTTCTCAACATCATCATCCAAATTATCTACACGGAGCATGGGTCTCTGGCGAGATGTTTTCTATCCAGGTCAAGACTTGCTCCCGCAGGATGAGTTGGACAATCTTTCAGAGGACAAGAAGGCGCTGTATGAAGATTACCTAAAGATGTCCAGAGATCCATAAACATTTTACCAATATTGGAAGGTCAAGGTGTCAAGAGATTACAACTTCTTCATGGAGAACGACCAGGACACCTTCGACATTAACTTTGAGGACCTCTTCAACATGTACAATCTCTATAGGCTCAACATCACGATGGTCAGGCTATGGGCTCTCTACCAAGCCCAAGAGTGCAGACATCTATGCGAGTCCAATATTGAAATAATCGATCCGATATGCATGAACGAAGGCTATGCTGCGACCCCGGACGGCCGAGTCTTTCTGGAAGAATACCTTACGCGTGCGTTCGTCGTTCATAAGGACAAGGACTACCTACTAGCCCCCTACAACCCTCCGTAAGTCCTTAACTTAGCACCGTGGGAATTTTTTTATTTTTTACGTACGTATCTCCGCCTGCTTACGTTCATTTGTTCACATTGACGCAGCGACCACTGGGTCCTCATTGTGATTATTCCAAGCTGGGCCAAGGCATTTTACTTTGACTCCGATGAGAAAAAGAGATCGGACTTCGGCAATATCACTAATATTTTGGATACAGCTTTTTTCAAAGCCAAGTTCTCGGGACATAGTAGAATACCTTCAAAAGCGACAAGAATGGTACACCATTACAAGTTCCCTTGCAGAGTTCAGCCCGAAAATAGCGTGACATGTGGGTACTACACCTGTGCCTGTATGGACTGCTTTGTCCGGTACAAGAACAAGCATTGGAAAGATATGAAAGAACTAAATGCTTGGAGTGAGCTGGGAAATCACTTGTACGACTGGCGTCAGGACTTTGCCCGCATCCAAAGAGTCTTCGCCAAAGTCATCAACCTTGAAGTTATCAATCCAATGGGTGAATTCTACGCCGGCCCCCAATTTTCGAAGCCAAACTTAAGCGAGAATCGATAGATTAGTTGTTTTTAAAATTGAAGAATAGTTGTTTCATACTTGTGATCAATGGATTAGAGGTGAAGTGTTATGTGATTACGAATGTGTTATGTCAACTGTTATGTGTGATTACGAATGTGTTATGTGATTATGAGATTTGACTACCTGATTATGAGTTCTGACATGTGACTATGTGCCGAAGGCCCATTATGAAATTTGTGAAAAATAGATAATTGCTATAGCCTGTGATTATGAATAATGTAATTGCTATAGCCTGTGATTATGAATAATTAACTGTGATTGTGAGGTATCACAAGACCTCTACTGACGGGCACTTATAGAACGCCCGTCAGTGAAAAGGCGCAACCACTGACGGTCACTAAAAGGGAGCCCGTCAGTGGTGACACCTCCAGGCACCTCCCACGAGGGGTCTCCTTTGACGGGCGGTGTGTGACCGTCAGTAGTAATAAGAACTACTGTCGGTCGGGCCGCCCGTCAGTGGAGGGCACCCCTCCACTGACATTCTCAGGCTGACGGGCCCCCGGGCCGTTAGTGGAGGGGGTTTTTGGCCCGTCAGTAGAGGCCCTTTCTGTAGTATTGGACTCATCCAAGACCGTGCGGCCAGGACAAAAGTCGTCACAGAAGGTTCAAGTGAATAAAACATCTGTGATGTCCCCCATCTTAGACAGCCTTGTAGAACTGTCTAAGATGAGGTGTCCATGGTAAGCTTTTTTGTAGTAGTGTGGAGAGTTCCATCGGTGCATCTCCACCTAGATCCCATCCAGCAGATGGATTCGACGGCGGCGTCAGTGTAGCCACAACATCTCTAACGGCGGATCCGATAGCCTCTGATGGAGCTGGGCTTCGATGACCATGAAGTCAATAGAGGAGGAGGCCAGGGCACAATACCAATCTCTGGCACTAACCAACAAACAATCAAAACAGGTGCAAGAAAGAATGCACAGAGAGAAGGGAGAGGGAGACACTCACCCATGGAGTCCATTGTGTACGGAAGGGGCGAGATGTGAGGGGGTCTGGTTCGGTGGGAAGGTGAAGGAGATCAATCCGTCTCCTTGTGTCGCTGCTTTCCTTCTGGCGGAGGTGGAGGCGGCGGCAGAGAGCTCGCGGAGGCTGACGCTCAAATAGGCGATGGAGGCAGATCTAGATCGAGAGATGAGAGAGGGAGCGAGAGAAGTGTGGTTTTAGCTAGGGTTGTGAGCGAGATATGTGTGATGCACAAGGTTAAATTGGGCTCCCGATCTGGACCGGCTAAGTTGGGCAAGTCATTTATGAATAGTTTCTTTTATAAAAATACATGTGATGACTTACACAACACATTATAAACGGTTCTTTAAAAAAATCGTTTGTAAGGACTTAGTTATCACAGACGATTCTATGGGTTTTCGTAAAAACCGTATGTAAATAGCCTTATAGCAGGCTATTTTAGTGAATCTTTTATGATTTAGGATCTTGTATGTCTTTTTCTACAGCAGTGCCTATTTTGTACATGTTTTCACCCGTGCATGCATCTCTATATGGTTTTCACTCTCTATGCGCACATGTCAATATATCCATGAAGGAAAGGGTTTGACCTGCAGGCTGGATGGTCTCCATTTTCCAACTCCCACGATTTTGTCGACTGATTTTGGTGCCTGCTAGGCATGCAGGTGCATGGTAATTAATTGAGCTCCGCTGAATGCGATGGCCTTGTGTGGATCAGCCTCTGGCGCTTTTCTTCGCCGATCTCAGTTGCAAGGTGGAGCATAACTCAACCCATCTAACAGCCGCAAAATTGGCATGCTTTACTTAATAAATCTTTCTGTTGGGTGTCCGCTTGTACCTGTCTCCAGGCAAACAATACAGTAGTGATCCCGTGGTCTAGGAGCCTGTTTGCACGCATTGTTCTGACCTTTGAATTAAGAGAATGTTTATTTATCAGTTGTTTAAAATATTTTACATCTCAATCACTGTTTAGATGACTGAGATTTATAAAATTTTCAGGCAACTGAGATTTAGCCAATGCGCTAAACTAATTAGTGCTGGAGTGTCTCGTTCCAAACACAGGTCGGTCCGAAGGACTCTGTAGCAACTTTTCCGGCTTTTCGTGTGTCTTAAGTAAGTGGAGTAGCACTGACCAGAATATCTCGTGTGATCCATGGTTAGTGGTTCCACCATCTACCCAACGGAAATCAAATATCTGGTTTGCAACTAGTATATTTCACCAATACCGAATTTTCTTTTCAGTAATATGGGATGTACTTGTTGACAGCGAGTTCTCTATGTGGATTTGTCAATCTTCAAGCTCCATAAATGTAGTTTTCAATTTATGCTGCGCGAATATATGTGTATACGCATATCTACAAATTGTACTGAATTTTAAATATTGTGTGAGCCGCCTACTATAGTGCTATTGCGCTCTCAATGCGCATAATAATGTGGCGTATGCATCTGTCCTTCTACCAACATATGTGACACGTGTTGATGGTGGGGTAAGAGATTATTGTAAAACTAACAGAGTGGCCTTTGCAATTTGTATGGTGGATTTGTTGTGATTCTGAGCAATAATGTACATCTTTTTCTTCCGCTCTAAAATTAATATACGCTATTACAATATAGGCTCACTAAAATAAATGGTGTAGATTTTTTTCTCTAGGCTAATCTAGCATCACTGAAATAAGTAGGGTGGATTTTTTTTCTCACGAATAATGTGAGAGTTTGTAGATTTTTTTAAATAAATGTGAATCTATATATTTCTACAGGCAACGCGTGAATTTTTATTCCTCCAAACGAATACGGTAATTAATCTCACGTGCTATTATAATATATGTGTCAACAACTTAGTTATTTATGTTAGAGTCATTCCTTTAGGTATTAGCTTCTTGATCTTCCCTAGCCAGACCCTAGAACACCTAGCCTTAGTTTCTCAGTAGGCATTAGGTTACTTACCACCGTTGGAAGATGACACCATTGGTGTAGTCGTCGTCGCGGTCGAAGGAGCGTGAGGAAGATGAGGAAGAAGCGGTCGGTGTAGTCGTAGCAGAGGGAATCGGCGGCCCTCGGGTCGCCACCGGCACTGACCGGTGGCCGGCGTCGTCCTGGCGGCGTCGGGCTTCCCGATGCTCCAGCACTCCCCCAGATCGGATGGGCGTTAGACTTGTGGGGATTAGGGTTTAGCTCAGGTGATTCGTATGTCATGCTGAGCTCCGGGAAACCCCCCTTTTGTATAGCGCTATGCATCGGGGGACCGAAACCATGAGTTGGTTGGGCGCCCTCGATTAGGGCGCGTTTGTTAGGTTTTGGATATGCACGTTGGTGCATATCCACCCCGTCCTTATCCACTGACCGAGATCAATTCCAACATTCTCCCCCTTGATCGTAAGGTCAAATCTTAACAGAAAATATACCAAAGCAAAGTGTTACAGCGACCAACAAAATGCCACTGAACCTCAGTACTTATAGTATACCGTCCTATCTCGAAATGAAAACATGTTACTTAATGGGAGATGGTTTCATTCGATGGTCCCTTTATTCCAGGATCAAAGGCTTTCCAGTAAACCCATGCCGGCTACATGACTACAAAATATACTGGGTGGTAAGCCTTTCGTGAGCGGATCCGCAAGCATTTCTGTCGTACTTATATGCTTGATATTAATGGTATGATCCTGGATTCTATCTTTCACAACATGATACTTAATGTCGATGTGTTTGGCAGCACCACTCGACTTGTTGTTACTCGTATAGAAAACTGCGGGTTCATTGTCGCAGTATAATGTTAGTGGTTTGGAAATACTATCAACCACTCTTAATCCGGGAATAAAATTCTTTAGCCATACAGCCTGCCCGGTGGCCTCATAACATGCTATAAACTCTGCCTGCACCGTGGAGGATGCAGTGATCGTTTGTTTTGAGCTTTTCCAAGAAATAGCTCCCCCTGCAAGTGTGAAGATATATCCTGAAGTGGATTTCCTACTATCCACACACCCAGCAAAATCGGCATCTGAATAACCAACAACTTCCAGGTTATCAGATCTTCGATACGTTAGCATGTAATCTTTAGTGCCTTGCATATAGCGTAGGACTTTCTTAGCGGCCTTCCAGTGGTCCGGTCCTGGATTTGATTGATATCTGCCAAGCATCCCGGTTACAAAAGCTAAGTCAGGGCGCATACAGACTTGAGCATACATGATGCTTCCGACAGCAGAAGCATAAGGAACCGACTTCATCTGATCAGTTTCATATTGGTTCCTTGGACATTGAAATGTCCCAAACTTGTCGCCCTTGACTATAGGGGCAGGTGAGACAGAGCACTTATGCATATTATATTTCTTTAGTACTCTCTCAAAGTATGCCTTTTGTGATAGTCCCAACATGCCTTTGGACCTGTCCCGGTGAATCTCAATACCGAGAACATATGAGGCTTCACCGAGATCTTTCATATCAAAATTGGAGGACAAGAATCTTTTGGTTTCATGCAACATATCCTTATCGCTGCATGCCAATAGAATGTCATCCACATACAGGACTAAAACGGTGAACTTGTTGCCCTTAAACTTGATGTATATGCAGTTGTCCACCTCATTTTCCTTAAAACCAAAAGTTCTGATGACTTGATCAAACTTAAGGTACCATTGTCTTGAAGCCTGTTTTAAGCCATAAACTGACTTCTTTAAACGGCATGCCATACGCTCCTTTCCTCCCACGACAAAATCTTCTGGTTGTGTCATGTAAACGTCCTCGTTTAAGTCGCCATTAAGGAATGCCGTTTTGACGTCCATTTGATGTAGCTCTAGATCATAATGAGCTACAAGTGCCATGACTATTCTGAAAGAATCTTTAGTTGAGACCGGTGAGAAGGTTTCATTATAATCGATCCCCTCTCTTTGTGTGAAGCCCTTTGCTACGAGTCTCGCTTTGAACCTTTCGATATTTCCTTTGGAGTCATACTTAGTTTTGTAGACCCATTTGCAGCCTACCCTTTTAGCTCCATCAGGTATTTCTACTAAGTCCCAAACATCATTTGAGCTCATAGACTTTAATTCGTCTTCCATGGCCTCAAACCACTCGGACGAATTTTCTCCTTTAATGGCTTCCTTGTAAGAGGTTGGGTCTTCTGCCTTCCCTATATCATTTACATCTTCATTCATGTAAACAACATAATCATTTGGGATAGCAGATCTTCTTTCTCGCTGTGACCTTCTCACAGGCTCATTAGTGGCTTCATTGTTTGTCGCGGGGAAATGTTGAGGCTCAACATTAGGTGCTGCATTAGGGTTTTCTTGGTCCTCAACATTTGGTGCGTCGACATTAGGTACTGCATTGTCTACTGGGGGGTTGAACACTGTCGTTGGAATGAGTCTATCTTGGACAATTGGGAATGGGACACAGACCCGTTTCTCCTCAAGATCTACATTTCTAGGTTCAACTATTTCATTATCCTCAAAGAACACAGCTTGCCTCGTTCCACAAACTTAGTTGTGTGATTTGGACAGTAGAAACGATATCCCTTTCCCCTATGAGGGTATCCAATAAAATGGCAGCTGATGGTCTTCGGATCCAATTTCTTAATTTGTGGATTGAACACCTTAGCTTCAGCGGGGCACCCCCACACACGTAAATAATTCAAGCTCGGTTTCTTTCCCGTCCACATCTCATAAGGCGTGTTCGGTGCTGACTTAGTGGGAGCCAGATTAAGTACATGTGCGGCTGTCTTTAGTGCCTCCATCCATAAATTCACTGGTAAAGTCGAGTGACTAAGCATGCTTCGCACCATGTCCATGAGTGTGCGATTGCGACGCTCAGCTACTCTATTTTGCTGAGGTTCACCAGGCACTGAATATTGGGCAATTATTCCATTTTCAGCAAGGAACTTTGCAAAAGGTCCAGGAATTTGCCCATAAGGAGCGTGTCTTCCATAATATTCTCCACCACGATCAGACCTTACAACTTTAATCTTTAGGTTTAGCTGATTTTCAACTTCAGCTTTATATATCTTAAATTTGTCTAAAGCTTCAGATCGATCGCGAATGGGATATATGTATCCATAACGTGAGTAGTCATCTGTGAATGTGATGAAATATTCAAAACCGTCCACAGACTTTATATTAAAGGGTCCGCATATGTCAGTATGTATAAGGTCAAGGATCCCTTCGGCTCTTATTGCTCCTTTCTTAATTATCTTAATATATTTTCCTTTTATGCAGTCAATACAATTGTCCATATCAGAGAAGTCTAAAGGGTGAAGAATTTCTTCTTTTATTAAACGTTCCATTCTCCCCCGCGAAATGTGGCCCAAACGACGATGCCACAATTTCGAAGAAGGATTTTGACTTCTCTTTTTCTTATCGACATTCTCATGACTACATTCATTCACATATGCATTCATGTCATTTTGAGATTCACAAGGAGATAACATATATAGTTTGCCTCGTCTAACACCGAGGCCAACAATATTATTATTTAACTTAAGCGTACATCGTTTATTATGAAACGAACATTCAAAACCTAAATCATCCAAACAAGATACGGAAATTAAATTCCTACTTAAGGTAGGTACATAAAGAACATCATGAAGCTGAAGTAGGAAGCCCGTGTGCAACTCCAAAGTGAGAGATCCCACAGCTTCAACGTTAGCTTCTTGATCATTTGCCACCTTAAGCTTTCTTGTTCCCCTTCCTAAAGTTCTCCTTGTATGGAATCCCTGTAAGGAATTTGCAACATGAATAGTTGCACCTGAGTCAATCCACCAAGTACTTTGGGAATAATCAACATAAAGTGATTCATCAACAAAAGTGATTTCATCAGTACCTTTCTTGTTAAGCCACTTTAACCATTCAGCACAATCTTTTCTAAAATGGCCTGGCTTCTTGCAGAAATTGCAAAGATTATTGTTTGCAACTCCAGATCCACTTGCTTCTGTGTGAACCTTTTCTTTCCCTTTAGGGCTCATAAATGGTTTCTTGTTGGGCTTATGATCGGCAGGTGCTTGAAACTTTCTTTTCGCTTGACCAATCTGAAGTGCTTGGTCCTTTTCTTTTTCAGCACGCAACCTTTTTTCTTCTTGGGCACAGTGAGCGATCAACTCATTCAGGGTCCATTTGTTTTGTTGAGTATTGTAGTTGATCATAAAAGGCCCAAAATCTTTAGGCAACGAAGTCATAATAAAATGGACTAAGAAGTCCTCATTAATTATCATGTCCATAGTTTTGAGTTTAGCTGCTGCATCACTCATCCTAAGGATATGATCCCTTATGTTGCCATTGCCATCATACCTCTCATTAGTAAGCCTCTGAATGAGACTTGTAGCATACGCCTTTGAGGAGCCTTTGAATTGCCCCTCAATGGACTTTAAATAGTCAGAAGCATTGGGACTTTCAGGGATAGCTCCCCTAATGCCCTCGGAGATGGTCATTCTCATGATTAGGAGAGACATCCTGTTGGAGTCCTCCCACTTTTCTACCTTAGCATCATAAGCCTTCTTGAGCTCCTCATACCCAGTTACACTTGCAGGAGGTGCAACTGGTTTAGCTTCCCTCAACGCAAGGTCGAGTTTATTGAGCCCTAAGGTGCACATAATTTGATCTCTCCATGTTGGGAAATTACTCCCCGTAAGTGGTTCAATGTGGTCAACAGACTTGGCCACATGAACAGTAGCGGAAGCTGAAATAAATTCAAAAATTCATAAGTATAGGGTATATGACAAAATTTGCATTAAAATTAACTCTAATTCGCATCACCATTGGGCAGAAAACGAAAAAGAATTAATTGACATAAGAGGGAGTGGCTCAAAATTATAAATCAACGTTGGTCAGAATTATAAATATGAGCCAAAAATTCTCAGAATAAATATCAATTTTATAACATTAATTTTCAGCATATATTGATATTTAAAATGAGAACATTATTAAAGAAAATGTCATAAGATGCATTTAACATTAAAATTTTCTGAACAAAATTTCTCGTTGGTTCCATTTTGTCCAGAAAAGTAAAACATGAATTTACAGAACATTATTTGGGCATTTTTAGAATTATTTAAACAGTGCAAAAAGCATTAACAGAAAATAAACTTGAAATAGCACTGGAATTGCATTTGGCCCATAAGAACCCACGGCAGCCCACTTCAAAATTCGGTCCAGCAGCCAAAATAACAAAAAAACAAAATAGGCCAACTAAACCTGGGCCACAGCCCACGGCCGAATGTGGCCCAAAATCTCCCCACCGGCCCATTCCTCCTCTCCGCACCCCCGCTTGCATCCATGCCGTCCGATCGAATCGGACGGCCGACATCGCACCCATGCCGAACAAAACCGGGGGGTGGCGGCCGAAACCCTAGGGCTTTTGCACCCGGCTGCTCCCCGTTTTTTGCGCACCCGAGAGAGAGGCGGCGCCCGGCGACGGCCGGGAGGCCGGGTCGCCGGAGAGGACGGCTGCGCGGTGCCCTCCGGTCCCCTCCATCCTCCGCTCCCCTTCTCCCCTTGTTCTTCACTCCCGAGAGAGAGGCGGCGGCCCGAGCGCCCATCTTGCCGGAGCCAATGGAGGCGCGGTGGCTCCGCTCGCCGGAGGAGCGCGCCCGGCCCTGGGCCGCGCGCTCCTCCGTCGAGCAATGCCGCCGGGTCTCCCGTACGGCGTTCCGGCGAGCTCCTTCCGCACGTCGTCCCGGAGGAGGCAACGGCGTCGCGGCGTCGGCACCCTCGCACGGCTGCGCGGCCGTGCGGTCCCCGGAGGGTGATAGATGCCGACGCGGCGCATTAGGTAAGTCCCGGAGCCTCAATCTTTAGCAATTTTCATTTTAGGGTTTCGGGATTTGGGGGAATTCTTGATTTTGAGCACTTAATTCAATTCCCCTCCTTCTCATCTTCTTAATTCGGGACCTCTGGGAGATACATTACGCATAAACCGAACCGCATTAGCTTTTGCAGGGGGGATTAGAAGAAAATTGGTTCGGCCAGGGGGGGAATTTAGGGTTCGAGAATAGCTAGGAAGGCTCTGATACCAATGTTAGAGTCATTCCTTTAGGTATTAGCTTCTTGATCTTCCCTAGCCAGACCCTAGAACACCTAGCCTTAGTTTCTCAGTAGGCATTAGGTTACTTACCACCGTTGGAAGATGACGCCATTGGTGTAGTCGTCGTCGCGGTCGAAGGAGCGTGAGGAAGATGAGGAAGAAGCGGTCGGTGTAGTCGTAGCAGAGGGAATCGGCGGCCCTCGGGTCGCCACCGGCACTGACCGGTGGCCGGCGTCGTCCTGGTGGCGTCGGGCTTCCCGATGCTCCAGCACTCCCCAGATCGGATGGGCGTTAGACTTGTGGGGATTAGGGTTTAACTCAGGTGATTCGTATGTCATGCTGAGCTCTGGGAAACCCCCCTTTTGTATAGCGCTGTGCATCGGGGGACCGAAACCATGAGTTGGTTGGGCGCCCCCGATTAGGGCGCATTTGTTAGGTTTTGGATATGCACGTTGGTGCATATCCACCCCGTCCTTATCCACTGACCGAGATCAATTCCAACAATTTATATGTATAAATAACTTTCGATCGGTTCCATAAACTCTTTCCCGTTGATAGCACCCTTTGATCTCGTCTCTTTACAACATTGCACATGTAAGAGTATCTACAAACATTGTTATGTAGAGGCCGAGAGTAATATAATTTCTTCCTTTATAAAAAAAAAGAGTATCTACAGACACGTGACTTCAGATGACTTTTTACCTTATCATGTACAATAATTACTGATATGGAAAAGAGAGGGAGAGGAGAAAAAAATAAAAGGCGAGTGTTACAAATCGGCATGTCGATATTAGCATTCCATCGGCATAGGTCACAGCCGTCGGATGTGACGGCAAGATTAGCAATAAACATGATTAGCTAAATTTACGGGAAACAATTTTAGTGACTATAGGAAACAAATGTAGGGACAATATAAAACATGGACAACTGTCTGCATACAATACGTAGCGTGGGCTTCTTCTATTAATGCAACATGGAAACATTTGTATAGTGAGAGGGAAACACTTTACTAAACCTTGCGCAACAAAATTTTCAAACCAATACAACAATGGAAACACATGTTGTAGATTCGATTTTAAGGAAACATCATAGATACGATTTTTAAGGAAACTAATCCTGAAATTTTGGGAAACAAACTGCGAATTTAATTGGTTTAATGGACGATTGAATTGGCCAGAGTAGATATGCGTGGAAACATTGTTGTCGTGATACAGAAACATATAGTTAAGACATAGGCAACAAACTTGTTAAACCAATGCAACACACGTCGTAGATCCGATTTTACAGAAATAAAATTGGTTTAATTGGTTTCTTTCATCTAGGTATTTTGTTTCCTATACAACAAAAAATTGCTTCATATGCAACAATAATTTGTTTCCATTGTCGTCCGGCTGCTCGAGACGTCAAGCAGGTCCTCGCCGTCGCTGTCGCCGCTACTGCCGCCCATCCTCTCCAGGTGCTGCGGCTCTGGCACCGTGCACGGCGATGAAGAGGTCAGAGGTGAGGCCGGTCTCCTGGGCAGCACGGAGGACAGTGGGGGCGGCGCTTTCTGGTCTCCACGGTGACGGCGGCGGAGCCTTCTCCAAGGTCATGGCGGCGGCGACGAGAATGACGGGGAGGAGGATGTCGAGGTAGGTGTGCTTTCCGGCGCTAGTCATGTGGACGACGTGAAGGACGAGGGGCACGGCGCTGGTCTCGTGGGCAGCACGGAGGACGGCGGGGGCGGCGCTTTCGGGTCTCCACGGTGACGGCGGCCATGGCATGCGGTGAGAATATGATGTGGGGAGAGATGGAACCCTAATTGGGGTTGGGAAATTTTATAGGAGGAGATGAATGGCTAGATGAATAGTGAGAGAATGAATGGTTAGATGTTAGGAGGATGAATTGCTCAAATCAGCATACCGGCCTGTAGAGTTTTATAAAGAGAGAGACATGAATGGAAACTCTAGAGTTGATTTTATTTCCTCTCTATGATGTTGTATTTAATATTAGGGAAAATTGACCACAGGACACTCTTCTTTTGTGTCATTTGCTAGAACACACTCTTCTTTTCTGCTTTGCTCCAGCACACTCCAAAAATATGGTAATTTGCCAAAAGACAAAGTAAAAACTATTTTAACATATTCTGAATTAGCAGGAGTGAGAGAGCGCATGAATTGTCTGTTTTGCCCCTGTCCCCGTCCAGACCTCAAAAGAGTAAAAGACATCCCTAAATCCCTAAATCCCCCCCGCCGCTCACCTGCTCGGGTCTGGGAAGCCGCCGCCGCCCGCCGGCACCGCTCAGGAAAGCCACCCCGCTTGCTCGCCTGCTCGGCTCCGGTCGAGGCCGTCGCCCCGCTCGCCTGCCTGCTCGGGAGGTCACCGCCCCGCCCGCCTGCTCGGGAGGTCACCACTCTGCGTGCTCTGCTCGGGGAAGCCGCCACCGCCCGCCGGCTAGGGAGGTCGCCGCCCCGCCTGCCTGCTCGGGAGGTCGCCGCCCTGCGTGCTCGGCTCGGGGAAGCCGCCGCTGCCCGCTGGCCCAGGAGGTCGCCACCCCGCGTGCTCGGCTCGGGGAAGCCGCCGCCCGCCCGCCACCCCGGTCTTCCTCCCCAAAGCCACCGGAGCCCCCCCTCCTCCAAGCGCCTCCTTCATCCCCGCCGAGCTCGAGCTCCACTGCTCCTCCACGCCGTCGACTTCATCACCGGAACCGCACGTCGCCACCAACAGTCGCGCCTCGGTTTTCTTCAGTGATCCCTGTTTAATCTTTGCCCTCACTTTTATCAACGATATTCCACATACCACATACCAGAAGAGGCGTGTAGGTTAGATACTAAAACAAAATTTGATGGGTTCCCTTCTTCCAATCTAAGAAGAGACCTGCAAGCCAATGTTGAGTTTCTTTGTTACTGTGAATAACAGAGGCATCCAGAAGGGCTCCCAAGACACTAGGGCCTGGCTCTACAATCGCTCGCCCCGTTGGCACCTGAGCATAGAGGAGCCACAGGGCCTGGCCTAGGACAGGATGAAGACGACGGAGATGGTCCGAACTGTGGATCTGAGATGGGTTCCCGACCGGTAAGCTTCCGTTTGTAATCTTGTTTTGCTGCTACAGCATCTAGTTCCTAATGGATTCAGAACGCTTCAATGACATGCTTAAGAATGTGTTTCATTTGTCTTCGAATGCATAGGATGGACCATAGTTCGGTTTGCAGGGTTGCCATTCAAGTTGGTGCTTATTATGAGTTTGATGACGACGATAGCGCAGTTTTCTATCATGTTAGTCGGGACATAAAGCGGGTTGTAGACAAAGATACTATTTGTTGGATTGATTTTTTGAAAGAACTTGCTGATGAGATCAAACATGGCATGAATCAAACTATTTCTGTGACTTTTTGGAACAAAATTAGTAGCATGTATGAAGAGATACATTCTGACTCTATGTTGCTTGCTGCGTTCGAAATGTACTGGGACATGAGAAAGCTTCCTTTGCGTGTGAGGGTCAATCCAAGTGTTCCTTGCATGACACGGAGCAGCAGTGTTTCATGTGTACAGCAGACTAGCACTGACCAAAATAACCAGATTGTATTGGCAACCCAGCCAATGCTTTCTACACAACAAAGCAATTCCTCTAATACACAGATCTCATCAAACTTTAGCATTGTGGCTGAACCTTCCAAACCCATAGATGAGAGTAGGTTAAAATCATGGGGGTGAGGACAATGAAAAGGAGTATGTAGGAGTGGATGATGAGAAAGAAAATTACCATGAGTTGATGTCAGATGACGAGGAAGGGAGTGACTCGAAGTACATCTCTAATTCTGATGAGGAGGGTGCTAATGAGGAGCTAATTATTGATGATAATGCTGGGTGTGAAGCTAATATTCATATTGTTGACCTAGAAAATCCAACTATCGAAGTTGGAGTTACTTTCGCAGATGGTAAAATTTTTAAGAGATGCATGAGGCAATATGCTGTGCTTAAAGAGGTTGAAATTGCAGCTCCTTACAATGAATCAACAAGATATAGAGCTTATTGCAAGACTAAGAGGTGCAAATGGAGGATACATGCATCAAGACTTCAAGATGGCAGGACTTGGATGGTAATTCACTTGATACTATTTCTTACTTGATGTGTACTCATTATTTGTTTGGTTTTGCAGATTAGGAAGATGCCATACAAGCATACATGTCCAAGCACTAGCAGATTAGAGGGCAACTGCATGGCTACCAATGCATGGGTAAGGGACAATGTGGTTGACAAGCTAAGACAAGATCCAACCATTGGCGCTAAAGCATTGAAGAAATGGTTAGAAGAGAAGTACAGGATTACTCTCTCCTACTATGTGGTTTGGGATGGTAGGCAGATGGCTTTGGATCAGATTTTAGGTAAATGGGAGGACAGTTTCGAGCATGTGTTTAGTTTTAAGGCAGAGTTGGATGCGAAGTGCCCTGGGAGCATAGTGGAGGTGGCATATGAAGAGTTGGATGATAAGAAGAGGTTTTCAAAGATGTTTGTTGCTCTTAAACCCTGTGTCGATGGCTTTCTCAATGGCTATAGACCCTACTTGGCGATTGATTCCACTGTGTTGAGACTGGAAGATGGAGAGGACAGCTAGCATCTGCCATAGCTATTGATGGCCACAACTGGATGTTTCCAGTGGCGTATGGAGTTTTTAAATCTAAATCAACTGCAAACTGGCAATGGTTCATGGAAAACTTGCACAAGGCAATTGGTTCACCAATTGGATTGGTTCTTTCAACGGATGCAGGTAAAGGAGTTGATACTACAGTCACAAAGGTATTCACAAATGGTGTTGAGCATAGGGAGTGCATGAGACACTTGGTAAAGAATTTCCAAAAGAAGTTCCATGGGAGAGTGTTTGAGAAGAATCTATGGCCTGCCTCTAGGGCCTATAGAAGAGACATTTTTGACCTCCACTATCAAGTTATGATTCAGTCCTCTCCTAAGGCTCTGCAGTGGATTCAAGAAAACCAAAAGCACCTTTGGGCGAGAAGTAAGTTCTCTACCACTTGTAAATGTGATTATGTCACAAATAATCTTGCCGAGTCATTCAATGCATGGATTAGGCATGAGAAATCACTTCCTGTTGTGGAGTTATTGGATAGGATAAGGCAGATGATCATGGAGAAGCTTCACTTGAGGAGAAGCTTTTCTGTCAAGCTAAAGGGAAAAATTCTACCACATCTCATCAAAGACCTCAATTGCAAGAGCGGAGGATTGCCTTACAAACACACTAAAGGAAGTCGGTTCACGGGAGAAGTAAGTGGAGTGAACAAGGATTTGAGGGCTTGGAGGCATGCAATAGATCTGAATAAAAGGGAGTGTACTTGCAAGGAGTGGCAGCTTACTGGAATACCTTGTACACATGCCATATGCCTCATAAATCAGATTAGGGGTGAACAAGTTGATGACTATGTGGACAACTACTATTCTGTTGACAAGTTTAGGACAGCTTATGCAGGTATGATTCAGCCCATGACAGACAAAAGTCAGTGGCCAAAGGTGGACTTAGGCTTCAAGCTATGGCCCCCTATATTGAAGAGATCAGCTGGAAGGCCTAGGGAGAGGAGGCTTAGAGGCTATGAGGAAGGAGGAACTGGAAAAAAGAGGATGAAATGCAAAAGATGTGGCCAACTTGGTCACATGCAAAAAACTTGCAATGAAACTGTTGATGAACCTAATGCACCACCACCAGCACCACCTAAGCCCAGAGAAGAAGAACTAAGAAGAACAAGGAAGCTGAAGTACCTATTGAGCTAGCCCAAGAAGTAGAAGGCAATAAAGAGGCACCATCCACCCCTATAAAAGGAGATCTAGTACTCTCTATTGAGCTTAATAACAGTCCTGGAGCACTCAGAAGGAGGTAAAATATCTTTGTTTAATTCTTTCTTGCTTTGAGTATGTTAATTGAACATGACTTGTTTTGTGATGTGCATAGTCGACATAAGGCATTGCTACTCTCTAGAAGCCCTCAAGCTGGACATAATGTGCTGCTCGGAAGCCCTCAAGCTGGTCATAAGGTGCTGCCTGCAAGCCGTCAAGCCGAAGAAAAGCAGAAAGGGAAGGCCAAGCAAGTCAAGGGAAAAAAGGGAAGGGGAAGAAGGTCAAGGAGTAGTGAATATGTGGCTGTTTATTCATGTGTTTTGGCTATGATTTGTCAACATGGTAGGGCATGTGTGATGCCATCTATTTACACACATCATTGAACCTGGACACGTATTGAACCTGTTAACTGCTGTTTTTTCTGTGATTTCCAAGTTGCCATATATTGCTACATACATGCACATGGTTATTTCTGTGATTTCTAGAGGGGGATGTCTTTTGAGGTCTAGACGAGGACAGGGGCAAAACAGACAATTCATGCGCTCTCTCTCTCCTGTCAATTCAGAATATGTTAAAATATTCTTTACTTTGTCTTTTGGCAAATTACCATATTTTTAGAGTGTGCTGGAGCAAAGGCAGAAAAGGAGCGTGTTCTAGCAAATAACACAAAAGGAGTATCCTGTGGCTAATTTTCTCTTAATATTAACACCTCACGTGGATGCAATTTAAGAGATAATACATTATATGACTAGTCTCATTACTGATTTTAGAGAGACTAAATGATACAGAGGGATCAGAGAGTCCACGGATGATTTTACGTTTGTACATGTCCTACTGCAACATGTATATGGTAAACTGAAAGTTCAGCGCCTCGATCCCAGCTCTTCTCCCGACGCAAATCTCGTCGGCCTTCGACCGGTCCAAAGAGGATGCTTGCTACTTACTACCTCGTTCAAGTCGATCCATGCAAGGAAAGCGTGTTTGAGTTTGGCGCCTCGACCCCAACTCTTCTCCCGGCGCAATCTCGTAGTTAAGGTGAACATGCCTGCCCATTTTCTCTTGCTCCACGCAAACATGTCTGGGCAATCGAGGTAATTAAACCGTTCCAACGCGTAGCAGTGCTCTTATATATTTCTCTGGGTTTATTCGAGTTTCGGTTTTGCTTCGGTCAGAGGGTTAATTAATTCCGTGGTCTGGGTAGCTTACGTGTATTTATGTCTCCTAATTACTCCCTCTGATTCATAATATAAGTAATTTTAGGGTTCAAGAGATTTATCAAAATATAAGTAGCTTAGGATTTCAATATACATTTATGTCAGTTTTTTCCTAGTCTACCCCTCTTTAATTGTTATGGTTAATGAGCTCTTTTCTCATATTTGCATATCATATATTATTTATTGTATGAGAGACAAGGATAATAGTGTCATTTGACACATTAACTAACCCCTCCTTAATTCGTGTGCCCAAGTCTAAAACTACTTATATTATGATGAATCAGAGGGAGTAAGATCTTTTCGTGACTTGATCTGTTGATTCGAGAGTGCTCGAATAGTGCGCGTTGAAGACGATGTTCATGGCTCACGCACACATATTCCATTGATCGATCGTAGCGGTTCATATAGTACAAGAGAGAGCTATATTGCATCACGCACAGGTCTAAAACTCTTAACGAACTTTGCAAATAGAGCTATGGCAAGTGGCTGAGAGAGCTATATTGCATCACGCACAGGTCTAAAACTCTTAACGAACTTTGCAAATAGAGCTATGGCAAGTGGCTGGGATATATGAATGGGGAACGTCATCTGCATCGATCAGCACGTACGTACGAGGCGACGCATGAAAGCGATCTTCTTGTTGAGACCTCTCGGAGAAGCGTGAGAACAAGGGTTTTGTCACTGATATTTGGATCGACGTCAGTCCCAGGGCATCATCGGCGAGGGTTTTAATCTTTCGGCGACAGTTCAAGGTCGACATGACAGCTTGCATAAGACAACGGCCAGCCTCGAGGTAGATCGCTCAATTCGATTTATTGTCTTAGAACAAGTTCGATCTCGGTGCTCGACCAAACGACGAATTTAACGCGATGGTGTAGGGTCACCGATTGTGATCACGTGTTCGCCCAACGCTTACATGCCTAGCTAGCGTCGTTGATGCCGATGTCGAGGGTTATGGGCACGGGCATCTTGATGCTAGCGACATTAACCGCCAGTGCCCATATATAGGGTGGTGACAGCATCAGCCAGAACAGCCTCCTCGGGATCTTCACTGTCGTTGGCCATGGTAGCCGATCGATCTCTGGATGAAATCAATCTGATATGGCGAAGGAGAAAAATTGATAATGATACTTGCATACATATTTCATTGATCCTTGTAGTTATACGGTACAAGAGAGATTGCTTAACGGACAAGTCTAAAACCCTAACAAACTTTACAAACAGAGATAAAGGAAAGTACCGATTGTGTTTGTTGAGGGAGATGTACGTGTGTAGAATCTCGGTGCTGGATCCGTGTACTGCAACTTGGTAGTCCAATTCTGCTTATGATACATATCCTCGCGTCGCGCAAGTTGCTTGTGCCGGCCCAACCAGCACTACAACCCAAATTAGCTGACATCATATTCATTTTAGTTTGATTCCCAAAATTCTGACATCCATATTTTTTGAACCGTGTACTGGATGTGCGATATGTCACACGTCTGATGAGCACACTTCTGATGAGATCCTCTTAGCAAGACTATTGTTGGTTATATTTTCATTTTTCAATTTTTAATCATTTAAATTGATCTAGTAGCTTTACTTTTATCCCACCTAGATGTGTTTTTGTTCCACACAGGCAAAAAGTTTGTTCCACCAATTTTTTTGAATTAAAGTATAAGATCGAATTTTATTCTAGATGGTCAATTTTTTGTTCTGCATGATTGATGATTGTTCTTTTGTTCCACCAGTAATTATATATTTGTTCCAAACAAAAACATAAGATCAGTAAGAGCAAGATTGATATGATGTTGAATCACTTTTCTTATATATAGCTGACATGTGTTAGAATTCATGGAACATATTTTCGTTTGCGCGCAGTATAGGTGAAAAATTAGTTACGAAATCGAAATGTTTTTATTTGAAATGCGAAAAAACTATTCCACTATACACTGGAGCACAGAAAAAAAAACAAAGAAACATGTGGGCCGGCCCGCTACCAACGTGAGCATACAACTCGCTCGTGCAGCCGTATTGGCTATGCTGATCCGGCCCATCATCTAACATATGAGTTTGTCTTGAATTATCTTTAATTGCGTTCCGCGGCCCAGCAGGTAGATTCAGACCTTCCATTTATTGCAGGAAGAAAAGAGCAGAGTGAATCGGATGACGTCAGCAAAACAAAAAGGAACCCGTTGCATGTTGCAAAGGGGGCCAGGAAGAATGGATACAATGCTGACCCAAGTGCTCGCCCAACTAGCTCCTGATCCATGCACGAGACAGGAGTGTGTTACTGCAAGAAAATTACGATTGGACTTACTAAACCTGTCCTAATACAATGGGGCTCCTCCATGATGCTATACTCTTCTTACGTCTCCCGTGCCGCTGCCCCTGCCTTGATACAGTGGACCCATGTGCACAACATATGTTTATTCCGCGATCTTGATCGCCTGATATAGACGCACAGGAATCTGGGATATGGTCCACGCCTCTGCGCCCTAAGCGAACACAAATTCCCAAGAATGACACTATGAGCAGTAGTGCTCCCCGTCTTGTCCGTACCACTGTGATAAGCTTAATATTCTCATTCTCGGCGGCATGTACGTCAGGGAGGGACGATAGGCAGAGTGGCTCAGAAAGAGCTAGCGCTGCAGTATTGCAGCCTGCTGGAATGGGAATCGACCTGCTTTTCCATCCCAAAGATCAACACAACACATAATATTTCAGCAGGACAGGTCGTTCACCATGGGCCACGCAAGCTTAAAGTTGCAAAATTGGCATCCATAGCGGAACGCCATCACCAACTTCCACGATATACTAGTCGTTATATCGAGGTGCACAAGTATAGATCAACTAGGGAAAGCGTACAAAAAATATATGATACCGAGATTTGTTAACTGAGTTTAATAGGACTCTATACATCTTTAGAAGCTCTTCTTCTAACACTCTGCTCTGCATATATTAATATGCACAGACCACCGTCGGCCTTCGAGTATACCTCTGATCAGACCAAACCCCTGCCGATATTGATCCGAGTCATGTCTTGGTTACATGTGTGGTACCCCTTATATATGAGACCAAGGTTATAAGTGTTTCGATTCAAATACATTATCCATACCCTATAGACAATTCTACCCTATGTCCAATTGTAACTACTCATATATATATTCTATACATGTTCAACGTTTAACTAGTAAGAGAAAACTATTTTCTCTATCATCGGAGATGTCCTTATTGAAAGTAAAAGTAAATGTCTTAAGAAAGCATCCATATTTTACGGAAAATTTGGCCAACTACGTACACCTCAAGATCATTTCTATATTGAGTCAAGGCAGGCAGAGGCAGAGGACATGAATCTTTTGATCTGTTCCGCTGCCGAAAGTTAGGCCAGCTTGAATGCATGCATGCAGCAAGTGAGAGTGAGAGCCGGCCTGAGCCTGGGACAGCTGAGATCGTGCCTTTAGGCTTTTGTACGTGGTCCTTGGATGCACGCCGGGCGGCAGTGACATTTCTATGTTCCCCACACAAGTTGACTTATATGCATGCCTACTTCTCACCAAGATTCCCCTGTGTCGCGTGCTTCATCTGTATATTACACACTTAATCACACTGCGGTTAATTGATCAGGACTTAGCTTGAGGGCACGTACGTAACAGCTAGGCGGTCTGCATTATCAGTAATTCCAAGTCTCACAAGTTTTCTTGAACGTAAACCTTTATTAGCTCGAATTATAGTTACATCAAACAGAGTGCGTTTCAAGTTACATTCGGTTGCGAAAGAACCACGTCAAATTTGCACCTGATATTTAAGGAGAAAAAATTGGACAACCGTACTAATTTGTACTACCTCGTACTCTATCCAGTCCAAAAACTGTAATCATTTTTTTTGTGAAAACTGAAAATACTGTTCTTTCGTTTTGCATATACTCTTTCGGTTCTACTAGTCAAGTTTCTAATACATTTCCCTATCGTTCATTGTTATGTTATTGAATCTATTGAACCCAACTCCATCCACAAATGATGGATATATATGTGATACGTACGTCTCCATTTTCCAATGTAAACCTACGTTCCTGGCAGGCAGTGACTGTTGTTCCATGGGCTACATGATAATAGTGCAGCAGCTGGCGTGAAAGTTACGAGATTCCAGATAATTCATTGCTAGGGATCAGTGCTCCTAGAGAACACCCCATAGTGGCGAGAAAAAGATTGAGATGACCCAGATAATTAACGGTCAGACTCCCCACACACCTGCATGAAATCATCACATCAATGGCATCTGCATGGGACAAAGCTGTTGCCCAAGATGATATCACCTTCGTTACATAGTACTCTCTTCATCCAAAAATGAAAAGTCTATTTTGATTTATTAAGACAAGACTTTAACCAATAGTTACTTTATTAATATGTGGTCTATGTGATACAAAATTATAATCATAAGAAAGTACTTTTAAGTACGAATCTAATGATATCAATTTTACGTCACATAAATCATATATTAATAAAGTAATTGTTGGTCAAAGCCTTGTCTTAAATGGTCAAAATACGTCTTATATTCCTGAACGGAGGGAGTACTACAGTATTATATATACTAACAGACATGTACGACTTATATTTTTAAATATAAATTTAATGATATCAATTTTGTATTATATAATATATAATGATAAAATAATTATTGATTAAAATGTTGTCTTAACCAATCAAAATATGTCTTATATATCTATACATATTAGACCGGCTTGCTCAGAGGTGGACCTAAAGTAAAATTTGAGTGGGGACATACACCGAATTTAATGAGGACATCTATGATCAAAATTGAAATTTTAAGTGGACTTTTAAATTTTAAGTGGAGATGATTAAAATTCTAAGTGGAAATTTTAGAATTCTACATGGGTCAGTCCATGGTCTTGCTGATGTTAACCGGGATTAATCCTGTGGAACTTTATATGCTAGATAGGACTCTCAAAGCTTACCTAAGCTAGATTTTACATATACTGCATGCCAGCTAGGGTGCATGGTAACTACTCCGTCTATTCTCGTTTTATGTTTTGATATAACTATATAGCCTCGAGTGCGCAGATTTGATCATCATTTTTCATATAAATTTATTTAGAAAAGGATATAAATTATGATATTATGATAATATTTTTATAATAAATCTAATGATAATATTTTTTTATAGTTAAAGTAAAAAAATCTGATTGTACATGTTCTAATATATCTGATTGTACATGTTCTAATATATCATCTATTTTAGTACGGAGCTAGTAATTAAGCGGAAAAAGGGGAAGATGCATGCACCGGATCATTGACCAAATCGAATCAACATGCAATGCGAGTCGTTAACGATCGAGGGGATAAAAGGCTGATCGAGGTGATCAAAGGGGGGACACGGAGCACGCTTGTCAGGGGCTCAGGGCAGAGCTGATCGATGCAGCCCACCTGCAGCTTTGCAGACATGTTTGTATGGGTAAGCCTCTAGCTTAGGTCGGCTTTACATGTGGGGCGATCGATCCAGCCTGCATTCGTGTTTTCCACTAGCTATCTAGCTAACCCATCTCCCTCTCTATCTCGGCTGGGGACAAAGACCGGCTCTTCTGGGACAATGATTTATGCATCATGGTTGCCCACAACCCACTGTTGCCCAGCAGCGGCACTCCGATGGAAGCCTTTGGCCACCATCAGCACCTTCAAGGCAACAGGATCCTTTTCACTTTCATCATGCCTTTATTCCTCTCGCTTTGCCCACTCTCTCTCTCTCTCTCTCTCTCTCACATATATCTCTTCCATATTTTGCCCTACGTAATACTCCAGCTTGAGCAGGGCTTTGGTCCTCGAATTTGGTGAGATCACACACTCGATCGAGCAGTCCAGCTACTCTAGTAACTGAGCGGTTCAAAAAAGAAAACCAAGTAACTTCCTAAATTTTACGTGAAGAGACATGATGTTTGCCAAATGCTGCTACGTTGTGTGCAAGTTCTGACTTATTTAGTCATTCAGTTGGTTCGAATTTGCACTTATCGCAAGATTATTTTTTTCAACCACCTAAGCTAGAATAGTGCAAGCTAGTTTCTCCACGCCTATAGATATTCACATACTATCTCTACAATATATCGTACATCTAGACCTATACAATATACGATATATTGTAAATGTTTACCCTCTCCAACTCATGCATTCATACACCACTCTCTCACCTCTCTCTTTCCTACGAAAATGTTTTGTCATCTCTCTCTCTTACCTCGGTTGCAACCGAGGGTGGTCAACGAGTGGCGGTCGTGGGAGGCCGACAAGTGGAGGCAGGCGATGGGAGGCCAGAGAGGGGTGATGGCCGATTTGGATATCCTCTCCCTAAACGCGGCAAATGGAGGCTGGCGAGGTCTAGATGGCGAAAGATGGAGACAGCAGGCCCTTTCTCCACTCCGCAGGCCCTCCACCACCAGTCGCGGAGTCACATATCGTCCAACACTGATGGGCCCATGGGCCATGATTTGGACCCACTTTTGTGTTTCTTTCTACAATTTTGCTTTCACCTCTTCCTGAAATTTTTCGGTTTCTATTTCATCATCATTGCCGATCCAGATAGGGCAGAAGTTTGTTCATTGTTAAGTCCGCATTTGTAGTACATTGTGTCTGAATTTTTTTTATGATTGTCTTTCCGTGACCTGAAATGTGGTTCATGTTCATGTTTGCTCCAATTTTTTTATTTGTGTACGTGGCTTGGTAAATTTTACATCCAAAATCTTTCATGCTCCAAAAGAAAATTTTCAGCTCCAGATCCGGTTCTTGCTCATGCTCACAAAAAATTCTGTACACAGGCAAAATATTTGAATTGTGAAAATATATAGATCCATAATTTTAAAATATGATGCTCCAAAGGTGAATGCTAGAATGTGGTGGAATAATCCAAAAAAAATCTTGAACCAAATGGTAGAATGATGGAGTGATCAAAAATTTCTATTTGAATTGTTCAAGAACGTTGTATACGGTTGACTGATGCATGATTTTTTGCCTTCGTCGAAAAAACTGAACTATATAAATTTCAAGTGAAGTGTTACATCAACACTTCACATGCCTCTCGGTATCCTCTGTGTGTGATACATTGGAGGAGAGAGAGAGAGATATATATAGATCAAGAGAGAGAGAGATGGAGAGAATGAGGACGGGAGGACGAGGAGGGGATGGAGTTGGAAGGGTTCTTTCGCAGAACTTCAACATGAATCTTGAAACGTTTTGAACAGATGGTAAGAGGATCCCAATGTAGGCATGGAGTTGACAAAGATACTATTAGGTTAGCAAAACTGCCTTGCCGATTTTGATGGCCCAAGCCTAGACAAGTTTGGCACACAAAAATGGCAGACATGGCAACCTTAATGTATGAAAGAAACATTCTAAGATTTTACCCCCACTAATTAAGAAGATTCCACAAACTTAAAGCGTCTATGTGTACTGTAGTCAAATTATCGCATCCTAAGCTACAGACAACCTTAGACTGCACAAAGGGGAGTACGCATCAAAAACAGAGATAACACATTATGGAATATAACTCGATTTTGCTCGACTGATACCTAAAGGTCACTGATGAACTAGCCACCTATCTCTTGGAAAGCATAGCTACAGACGTCAAGTAGCTATTGCAAATTAACACCTTAGGTTCGTTAGTACAAAACTTATAATCTTTAGCCACAGCCACCTGATCATCTATTAGATCTATAAGACTGGTCGTAAGTAATATATAGCGTGGACCGCGTGGCCCTATTTGGTGGTCATTTGATGCAAATAAAGGCTACGACACCGTTCCCAGCTTAATTCACCGCCTAAACTTTAGCAGAAAAGTTTTTCCTTAGCAAAATTCAACTCAATATTCTAAGAATCCACCTTTTAGCTCGAGATTTGAAATGGATCCAAAATTTTGAAACTTGCTAGTTGTGTCGAGCTTGCAATATACAGCGGAAACATCAAGAACGAGAATCAAACCAGAGTGAGCTAAATCCTTACTGCATTACATCAAACACCTTGTCATGTCTACGTACACCAAAAAGCAAACGTTGCTTGAGAACCGAGTCATTACTCGAATGGTCAGTGGGGTGGTTGTATATGCCTCTCACCCATCAGATAAAGTTGTAGTTAACTCTTTGTGCGTTTTACCAAGGTAGAACATTTTCTTCTGGAATAAGCAATAAGTGACATATCTATCACTAACGAGGACTCCGTGGTGACTTCGTTAATCTTCTGACCTGACAAGTCAGGTCGTTACACTCATGCTTGGGTGTGAGCGTGTGCGAATAGTGGTAGTGTGTTGGGTTGTATAAATTTGGTGTTTCTTTAAAATAAAGAAATATAGCTTAACATAGGCACATGGCAAGTGAACATAGGATTATGAACTCATCAAATAACTAAGCATGATCATCAATAAGACATCGAAATAAATCATGCACTATCTCAGCATAGCACAATTAGCAAGCAAGTCCACTAAGAGCAATAGTGGGAAGAATAACAACACTTGGAGCTTGAGACCAATATTTATGTGAAACCTTGTGAGCAAAAACACGGAAGATACGAGAAATTATACACAACTGAGAAGATGATAAAGGCGAGAGCCAAATAGAGACTCCACATCTCGTCACAATTCACCGGTAAGCACTCATTAACTTGTGGATTTGATATCGAATCATACTTTGTTTACTCTTTGTGACTCTCCCTAACCCTAGCTCTCAAGGTGGAAAAAGCAAGCCACGCCTGAACTCAAAGTAGCAGCCAATGTTGTTTGATGGCCAGGGTTGACTCGGAGCCCTCTATCACAAAATACAATAGTCGACATTGGCACAGGGCCGCGAAATGTTGGCTACAATGACAATCAACAGGTCCACCTCCTTAATTAGCTAGATGGCACATGGGTGACAATGGTGTGTCACATGCGACAGAGGTGGACCCTATTGGCATTATAGGAGAGGCAGGACAGAGAGAAGGATGTCACTCTGTGTGTTGGCAAAGAAAATAGGTGACACATATACAAGCGGTTTTAAAGAGAACTTATTTTAGAGCTTGGACTAAAGACTATAGTGCACATGAAGCTTCACTCGACTTCAATGAACTCATGGACACCTCACTCGATGACAAAAGAATCAATGTAGCTTGTGACCCTCCTTGATCAAACGGCGCATGTGGGCCTCCATGGGATAAGTTCCCCCTATGGCTGCAAATTAGAGTATTCTAGAGGGATGAGGAGGGTCTATTATGTTTGTGCTCATTAGCATATCCCACCCCCTCCTCCACAAGTCCTTTTCCCCAAAAACATCATTAAATATTTTGTTTTTAAGCAAAATTTATATATAGATAGCACATCACAAAAAAATTCATTCACATAACAGAAAAGACACATATTTACATATCATCATCATGCACACATTAATGAAGTCAAATGACATAACTTCATCAAAACCCATTTAACATAAGGAAAAATTAGCATTACCTGCACACCACGACAAGTCTACTCATCCATCCATCTATGGTTTGGTGAACTCACAGACAGGAGATAAGACATTTGTAATCTCGACGAGGTCGACTTCCTTCATCCCCTTCTCGTCCGTTGATGTCAAAAATTGTCGAAAATAAGTTTAATATCGTGCATATATGTTAAGTGGAAAGTGTTAGTAAAATTTAAGATTGATTAACCATGAGTAGACCCTATAAATCTTTGATCATCGGACATGGGACGAGTTTCATCATATTTGTGGCAAACATAATAGCCACAAAAGTTGGTTTGTGGCGATTGTTGGCTACATTGGAAAATATATAGCAAAGAGATTAGTTATGTGTGTGAAGTAAGATGATATAGGAGAATTTTGTCATTCATTAGGGAATATGATCTCCCTCCACGAGCAACCTACGCACGAATGCCCTACGTGTTTCCAAATTTAAGTCAATTCCAACATGAAGAAATAATACACAACATCCAACATGAAGAAATAATACACAACATTACTAAGGAAATGAAGTGTGCTCTATCACCTGTCGATGAACTGAGTGATAGGCGTGAAGTCGTGAAGCTTATAGGAATCAATATATACTATCTTATTTGATTTAGGTATGATGACAATTAAGATCCAATGGTAGCTGCAAAAGTTTATGTTCACGGTTACAACTCATTTAGTTCATATTATATAGTATAAATAATCACATAACTATAGTGCATAAGTTAGTCTTGGTTGTATGGAAGAAGTATGAATTCTTTGTTTCGTTAAATCCATAATGTTTCTACCAAGTAATTGTAGATGACTTCTGAGTTATCAGTGATTCTTTGCTCCGAGACCAAATGTGGGTCGAGAAAACCCACCAGTTCTTTCTTTACTTGGCATTCACTGATCATGTGCCTAAGTATAGAGAACAAAAGAGTTAATTAATATGTATGCATTTAGCGGCAGGTTGCTTAAATGTAGACAATAATTGTGAAAAACTTACAACGTACAACATCTCATAAGAGAGGCGTCGAGTTCCCAAAGGTTGAAGAGGAACAAGTCCTTAAAGCCTATCATGCAATGACCTGTCTTATGGAGGAAATGTTTCGGCTTGAAATACATAACTGTACCTACTTGTCTTTCTGCACCCTGCCTATTGGAGACGGTCATGTAGTGCACATGCAATTTCTCACACAACAAACCTACATGTGCCAGTTCATTAGGTGGGAGAAATGGCTCTCCACTCATGTACTAGCGAGCAACCTCCATCTTGGGGTACAATATGTCTAGCTCTTCGACGGTTAGCACCTTCGCTTTGCCCATAGCTTTCCCTTAGCAGGGAACTTAGAAGGTAGCACTGGTGGTGCCAGTAGCTACAACTGATCATGGAGCTTGGAAGGTGGCTCGGCATGAGAAGTCACTACTACAGAAAGGCTCATCCAGGACGTGTCATCTTAGTCGGACAAAGCTCAACCGCCTCTGATTCACTCATCACAAGCGGGTTGCCACGGGGACCGTCTCTGATATCGATGCTGTGTCCCCAGATGGAGACATCGGAGTCGGTTTGGAGACCAACTGCCTCAGATGAGTCATCTGAGGCGGTTTGCAAACGGAACCGACTCTGATATCGAGTCATCTGAGGCGGTTCGTGAGCGAACCACCTCAGATGTAACACATATCACAGGTGGTATGGAGTGAACCACTTGTGATGACTGTTTGAGGGATATCGCAGTCGGCTTGAGTGACCCAACCGACTGTGATAAATGTCGCCTTCATAATCGGAAGTCTTTTAGGTTTTCCCTGATCTGTTCTGTTGGGTGGCAGCTGGTTCGGGTAGGGGCGATTTTGAGGCGATTTTGAAGGGAGGGAGAGTGGATGCTGAGGAGTAATTGCATTGGACATTGAAGAAGGTTAGTACTACTTGCCCTTCTCTCCCTATTTTGCTTTCATTTCGTTGGATGAGATAATTAGGTTTAGTTGTTTGGAGATCATGAAGTGAAAATTAATCACATAGTGAGGATCTTTTAGTATGTGGTAGGTTAATAAGTCTCTTGCATATGTATTGTGTAACAGTATGTGCAAGATGGATCGAAGTTGGATGTATCCCGAGAACCGTGTGACCCAAGAGTACATTAATGGTGTAGATGATTTCCTATTAGTAGCGCGAGACGATATGTTGGCAAAAGGAGCCAAATTTATGTGTTGCCCGTGCTATGATTGTAAGAACGAGAAGATGTTCAAGGAGACAACCCAGATACAAGATCATTTGATTCGTAGGGGTTTTGTAAATGGTTATACATGGTGGACCAATCATGGCGAGGCGCACATAATTTTACCGGGTGAAGATGAGTCGACTAGCAACATAGATGATGTCCACGGTGAGTCCGATTGCGAGGAGGATGAAGATATGCAGCCGGTCGATAATGAATTGGAGGAAATGTTGCGTGACGCGGAAGGAAACGACCTAGATGGGAGACAATACGAGCAATTCCTGGGCTTGATGGAGGACTCAGAGAAACCTTTGTTTTCGGGTTGCAAGACAAAATACACAAGATTATCAACTGTTCTTGAACTATTCAAATTGCAGGCAAGCAATGGTTGGTCCGACAAAACTTTCACCTCTCTCCTAGTACTCATGGCAGACTTGCTTCCACAGGGAAACGAGATGCCCACGAGCACATACAGAGCGAAAAAGATTATTTGTCCTCTAGGTCTGGAAATAGAAAAACTCCATGCTTGTAAGAACGATTGTATCATCTTCCGTAAAGAGTATGCGAACGTACATGTGTGTCTAGTATGCAAGACATACAGATACAAGCAGCTTGATGTTCAAAGTAATGAATCAAAGGGTGTCGAAAGTAGGAATGGACCGTCGGCTAAGGTAGTGTGGTATCTTCCTATAATTCCGCGTCTGAAGCATTTGTTTGCAAACAAAAAGCACGCGAAACTTATGAGATGGCATGCCGACGACCGTTAGAAAGATTTCATGCTAAGACACCCCGCTGATTCAATCCAGTGGAGAAACATCGACATTAGGTATCCAACGTTTGGAGCTGAGTCGCGAAATGTAAGGTTCGGGTTGAGTACGGACAGAATGAATCCCTTCGGTAGCATGACCTATCGACATAGCACCTGGCCGGTGGCTATGTGCGTGTACAACCTCCCTCCTTGGCTTTGTATGAAGCGAAAGTACATCATGATGACCATGCTAATCCAAGGCCCGAAGCGACCTGGAAATGATATTGATGTATACCTAGCACTCTTGATGGAAGATCTTCAGAATCTATGGAACAAAGGAGTTGACGATGTATGGGATGCCGACAAAAGGGAACATTTTACCTTACGCGGCCTCCTGTTCTGCACCATAAATGACTATCTAGCCTATGGTAACCTGTCTGGTCAAACCACTCACGGAGCTAACGCTTGCGGTCAATGCTCGGATAATACGGCAAGTGTGTACCTCAAGCACTCGCACAAGACAGTGTACATGCGGCACCGTAGGTACTTGCGAAGGAATCATCCATACCGGAATCTCAAAAAGGAGTTTGATGGTACAATAGAGGAGGGAATGGCTCCAGAGCCTTATTCAGGAAAGGAGGTCTACGATATGGTGAAGGACGTTGACGTAGTTCTCGGTAAAGGAATCCCATTGAGAAAGGGCATATGGAAAAAGAAGTCGATTTTTTAGAATTTACCTTACTGGGAACACCTGGAAGTTCGCCACTGCATTGACGTCATGCATGTAGAGAAGAATGTATGTGATAGCTTGCTTGGTCTGTTATTGAACATCCCTGATAAAATAAAGGACGGTGTGAATGCAAGGCTTGACATGGTCGATATGGGCATCAGACTTGATTTAGCACCCCAGAAATCTGAAAAAGGTCGAACATTCCTTCCACTTGCAAGTTACACCCTGTCAAAGGCTGAGAGAACCGAACTTTGCAAGTGCTTGCATGGTATCAAGGTTCCATCTGGTTACTCTGCCAGCATAAAGAAACTTATGTCGATGAAAGATTTGAAATTGCTTGGAATGAAGTCTCATGATTGTCATGTTCTGATTACACAAATGCTCCCTGTTGCTATTAGAGGCATTTTGCCCACAAAGGTTAGAGAGACAATCATAATGTTATGCCAGTTCTTTCAGGCAATAACCCAAAAGGTCATCGACCCCCTTCGGCTAGATGCTTTGCAACAACGATTGGTGGTAACTCTATGTCATCTTGAGATGTATTTCCCGCTGACATTTTTGATATCATGCCGCATCTCATGTTTCGTCTCGTCAGAGAGATTAAGATGTGTGGCCTTGTCTTTCTTCTGAGCATGTACCCGTTTGAAAGATATATGGAAATTTTGAAGTCCTATGTATGTAATCGATCCCGCCCAGAGGGGAGCATTGTTGAAGGCTATGCAACCGAAGAGGTCATTGAGTTTTGTTTGGACTACATGTCGAATGTGAAACCCATTGGCGTACCTGAATCACGATATGCTGGGAGGCTACAAGGAATCGGTACTCTCGGAGCAAAACGAATCAATCCCGATCCGGATGCACTTGCGAAAGCCCACTTTCTTGTGTTGGAACACATGGATGTGGTATCTCCCTACATCACCGAGCACTTTGAGTTGGTACGGAAACAGAATTCGAATAAATCTCAAAGATGGATCACTATACAACATAACTCGAGGTTCAATCAGTGGCTACACGACCGAATCACCAATAGCTCATCCATCGATGATATGCTTACTTGGTTGTCAAGAAAACCATCGTACCAAGTCATGACATATCAAGGGTACCAAATAAATGGGTATACATTTTACACGAAGGCTCAAGATGCAAAAAGCTCATATTAGAACAGTGGTGTCCGTATAGATGCTGTAGATGGTGTCGCCCATGAAGCACGGCCATACTATGGGTTCGTAGAAGAGATATGAGAGCTCGACTACGTGAAGTTCAAGATCCCCGTATTTCGGTGCCGTTGGGTGCATCTTTCCCACGTGAAGGTTGACAGTTATGACGTGACTACCGTGGACCTTGGTTGTGTTGCTTATGCAAGTGAACCATTTGTGCTTGCAAAATATGTTCACCAAGTCTTCTACATAGTCGATCCATCTAATAAGAAGCGTCATGTCGTAAGGAATGGAAAGAGGAGTATCGTCGGTGTCGATGAAGTGGTCGATGAGGATGGCTACAACAGATTTGGCGATATCCCTAATTCGGACGAAGTGACGTGCGAAGAAACACAAAGTCATGACAATGAGACCTACATCCGTAATGATCATCATGAAGGTCTTATTTTCAAAGGAAAAAGGGTAGTGCTTGATTAGTGATGTGGGTGCAGGTTCAAATGGTTATGTATCCTCGTATTGTGTTGAAATGAGCATTTGAACTTTGATTGCATTTCAAATTTCGTAATCTATATCGGAATGAATGTGATCCTTTTGTAATGTGAAACCTTTCTATGTGATGTGTGAATTATGATCTCTGTGAAAACTTTGTGTAAATGATGAATGATATTTGAACTGTCGTTTAAATCATATGAAAACTGATGTTTTTCCCTAAAAAAAGGGATGTTTATGTCTAGCTAAAGGACATATCAGAGGTGGTTACGAGTCAAAAAATGCCTCAGATATGTGCAATCAGAGGCAGGTTTTTATAACAACCGCCTCAGATATGTGGACACACCTCTGATGTACACATATCTGAGGCGGTTATTGTACAAACCCGCCTCTGATGAGGTTCCTTTAAATACCGTGGACTTAGGGTTTTTTCAATCCCGCCAGTTGTAAACGCAGCCCCTTCGAATTCGTCGCCCCATCCTCTCGCGCCAACCCATCCTCCCCGACGCCCCCGCCCTGGCCCGATCTCGCCGCCCCTGCCCCGCCGACCGCCCCGGCCACCCCGACGCCGCCCCAGCCTCCCCGGCCACCCCGCCGACCGCCCCGGCCACCCCGACGCCGCCCCGGCCTCCCCGACGCCGCCGCCTCGCCCACCCCGACGCCGCCCCGGCCTCCCCGGCCACCCCGACGCCGCTCCTCCCCATCACCGGCGTCCCCGAAGCTCAAGGTATCACAGCAATTCGCTATTGAGCTAGGCAAGAATGTTCATATGAATTATTTAGGGTGGTTTATTTTTTGCTTTTGTGAGCCCTGCTCAAACTTCTCCTGTTGAAACTATTTGTCCAATAAATTATGTGCATATTGGAATATTTGTATGCTCTTTCCATCCAAATGAAGTAGCTATCCCACCCATCTCTACTATTGGATAATATATAGGATAATTAAACTATCTAATGTTGTGTATATTTTGACTATGTGCGGTTTCCATCCAAATGGAGATATGTAATTTGTTAGTACTCACTCCTGATTTATCAGATCATGCCTGCTATTTAGAAGCAAGTGGTTCATTAGTAGAGGAACTAATTTAAAAGTAATGTTGTAATGCTCTGTCCTATTTACCTCATTAAGATTTTCTTGTTTGCTCATTGCCTTGCTAATGTTGGTTACTTTTCCTGTTCTTGTTTTTGTCAAGAAATTAGCCGAGTTATTCTCAAAGTAAGGAAATCATGAGTATTCTAGTTTGACCTTAACAGTAATTGTCAAGATGTCAGACGCACAATCTTCTTCAAACTCATCGTCCTCTACATCGCCACCGCCTGCTTCTTCGCCTGCCCATTCTTCGTCCAAAAAACTCAAGAAGATCAGGAAACCTAGAACAATTTCGCAAAGACCGACGCGACGCATGGTAATCACTGAAATATCAACGCGAACTGGGGCCCCGAAGAAGCCGGACAAAGTGGCTGCCAAATTCCGATTGTTTTGCGAGATTCTCGGGCGTGAGAAGGTGGACATCCGTATAGATAACTGGAAGCTAGTCACCGTTGAGACGCAAAATCAATTGATGGTGGAGATAAAGGAGTGGTTTCAGTTCCCTCCAGAATTTGAAAAAAGCATCGAACGAGCCGCGTTCACGAAAATCTCGAAGGCTTGGAGGAGATTTAAGAGCGAGCTCAGAACTAAATTAATAAGGAAGGGACAGAATCCGTTCAATCAGTACGGCTTCTTGGATCCAGAAGTGTATAGGAGTTTTGTTGAGATGAGGTCCACTCCTGAGTTCGACTGTCTCAGTGCAAAGCAGAGAGAATTGTCGGCTAGAAACAAGCACCCGCATCACCTCGGCACAGGGGGATATGAACAGGCGGAGGAGAAATGGGCGCGTGAGAACCAACTAGCAAGGGCGCAGAATGTAACCCCTCCATTTGTAGGCCTGCAAGGACGGGCCCATTCCTGGTTAAGAGCTCGTGCCAAGTCTGACCCTTCAAGCGGCACCACAAGATTTCTGAATCCCGCAGATGAGGAAGTCGCACAACGCATGGTATAACTCACTCATTTTAGTCCTTATGAACGTAAAGAATAGAATTAGTAAAACTCATAGTACTTGAGTCGGAATTTCTTCTTGTAGGTGGAAATGAGTTCTCAGCCCTCCCAAGGTGATGTGGCTGTGTCATCACGGACACACAACATCCTCACCACTGCACTGGGAAACCTCGAGCACCCTGGTCGCACACGAGGCATAGGAAGTGTTGTTCCATGGCGCCAGGGATTCTCCGAGACTGAGGAGGAATATGAGCGCAGAAGGAGGGCTAGGAGGAGCCACACGCAGTCTCAAACAACACAGATAGACCACGCTGCCATGGAGGAGCGTATAAGAGCGGAGGTATCGAGGCAGGTGGATCTTATCAAGGAAGAATTGAGGGCACAGTTCGCCCTGACTGCTGCAGCTGCGAGCCCCGGCAACCGTCGAAGTAGCTGTGCATCCGGTGGTCTGGTTGGAGATGAAGGAGGCAGCCAAGGATTACCAGTTGAGCATATCACGGTAACAACAATAAACCTATTTGTTGTCGCATGTTCAATTATACTATGAACGTGTCTTACGAAATCTTCACACTATTTTCTAGGAACCAACTCGATGCAAGCTCATGGCCAGAGTGATGGGTGACAATCTCCTTGATGCTGCTTTTGGGGTGGTACATCCTTCAGTGCCGGGGAGTATGGTGCATTGTGTGCCCCTTCGCCCTAACTTCGTGAAGGTTATGGTGGACTTTGTTGTCATATTTCCAACATGTTGTTGATGGTTTCAAGCTCCTACCGGTGCCCGTGCCCGTACCTGACGAGATCACCATCCTGCAAGAGTCCGTCGGCACCTTGATCCAATGGCCGAAGAAGGACGTCGTCCTATTGGACCAGCCTTCATCGCAGTCGGCATCATAGGCGTGCGAGAAGAATCCAACCCCCATGGAGCTTGTAGCGGAGACGGTGCATGAGAACATCCTTGACGTCATCGAGTCAGTAGCACCGCTGCCAGAGGAGCATGGCATTGTGGCAACAACTGACCAAGAAATGGCAATTGCAAAGCCTTCAGAAGAAAAGGATGGAAAAGGTCAGAAGAGAAGCAGGACCAGCAAGAGCACGAGCATCAAGAGCACGAAGAGTGGGAAGAGCGTCAAGAGTGTCAGTCCACCATCTCCTGAGAAGATGCAGTTGGCTCTGAAATTCGTTAACGGAGAGCCAATGGTGAACGAGCAAGAGTTGAAATCCTTGTCAACAGCATGTCAGCGATTGCACCAATGGTACATGGAACAGAGCAACATTCTTCGAGGAGACACTGGAAGCAGGCCACAAAGCTTCAAGGTCAAGTTTCGAGAGGAGCACTTGTGGCACCAAGACCTCGATGGGGTGTTCTATGTGTACTTCGAGGACTTGTTTGATCTGCTAAGACTCGACGCCCTCGAGCAATCCCTCTTGAGATGCTGGACATTGTAAGTCTGCTCACTCAGATCATAATTGGAATATCTACATATGTAGATGCTAGTTATAATATCGTCCTACAATTTTCTATAGATACATGTATAACGAGGCCAAGACGCTCAAGGAACCGGTTGGTTTCCTTGACCCATGCAGGGTCACAGACAAAGCCATTAGGGACAACGAAGAATTCGTGCTGCAGTATGTTACAAAGGCGTTGTTGGCTCAGAAGGATAAGGAATACTTCATGTTTTGCATACAAACCTGGGTATGTATTCCGCTATTTGGTTATTTTCAAACCAGATCAACATTTTGTAGTACCCATGACAACACATCTATATATGCAGCTTCCATTGGGTTTTGATAGTCCTCGTACCAAGACGTAACAAGGTGATATACCTTGATTCTTCGATAAATCCCACTCGCAACTTCAATCCCATTAGGCAAATACTTGACAAGGCATTCTTGGAATTCCGTGCTCGGGGAGGGAAGGGCAAAGGATCCAAGTTATCGCACAGATTTAACTTTCCGGTAATATATATGTTATTATATCACGTCTCCGCTAAGTACCATTTCAATGTATATAACAATACATTCATTTCTAATTGCAGTGCAGACAACAAGTTAAAGGAACTAACACTTGTGGATTCTACGTTTCCCTCCACATGGAGAAGGTGATGAGTTTTCATCACAAGGAAACAAGATATCAAGGTTCGTTATTTTTCAATATATATTCATATATGTATTTGCATGTCAGATAATTTCTCCTCTCCATCGTTTGTGAAAGATTTGGAAGGTAGAAGATGAGGGAGGCCCACTTGATGATCAAGCATTGCTAGCGCGAATTAGAGGGATTTTTGCATTCTTCATCAACACTCAAGTCCTAAACCCTCAAGGCGATTTCTATGGTGGAGGTGTAGCGGAGTAGCTAGCTTTGTTTCAAAACTTGTGATAATTTCAGACTTTGTGATTATTTCAGAACTTGCGATTATTTCAAAGCTTGCGATTATTTCAGACTTGTGATTGTTGGTTGTGAACTGTGATGTGATTATTTGCTTTATTGTGATGTGATTATTGGCTGTCAGTTGCTCTATTCTATGAATCTGTCATTATGTATGTGCATCTGTCAATTTTTCAGAGGGCATGGCTAGCAAAACCTAAGGCTAGCCCAAAATACAGGGAAATCATGCCCTCTGGACACAGACATCAGAGGTGAGTGGTATAAAGGCCCGACTCTGATGAGAGTCATCACAGCCGGTTGGCATAACGGCCCGACTCTGATGTGAGCCATCACAGCCGGTTCGTATGACGGCCCGACTCTGATGACTTCGTCATCACAGCCGGTTGGCATAAGGGACCGACTCTGATGACTTAGTCATCACAGTTGGTTCGCCTAAAGGCCCGATTTTGATGACTTAGTCATCACAGCCGGTTCACCTAAAGGCCCGACTCTGATGACTTAGTTATCACAGCCGGTTTTTTTGGCAATCGACTGTGAACTTAGGGGTCATCAGAGACCATTCCGCACAGTCGGTTGGGCGAACCGCCTCCAATGATCATTTTCACCCGCCTCTAAAGGCATGTTTTGTAGTAGTGAGTAGAGGGACAATGGGCCCCGACGAGATGATCAGAGCAAATTCAAGAGAAAGTTTTGGGTAGCCGATGGTGCCGATAGTGCATTCTCCAAGACTATGTCCTTCTTGGGCCATTGGATGGATGACTAAAGTCTGATGTTTGTCATCCTCGCATATGTGAAATAGTGAGACTAATATGAAGTTGGGATCAACATAGTCCATGGTGCACCTTGCAAAATCTTGCACTATGGAACACTATGCACTATAGCCCCTTCAACGGGTGGATACACCAAGCCGGAAGCAGCCTGTAAGGGAAAACTCAAATGCGCTACAATCGATTGGAGGTTGCACCTCTTGGGCTCATTGATGGCATCGATAGCATATATGGCATTGTATCATTGAGACATTCAGGACCAGCTGACACGTAGCTCCTCCAACAGGCACCAAGCCTAGGGTATCTAATATCTTCTTGTTGTGTTATGTACTTTTCCTCCATGGCGGCTCTTTCCCTTGCCAACCGAGCCTCAAGCATCTATTCAAACTCGGGGGTTAGCTCATCGCGTATCTCAGCTTTCATCCATTGATTTTTGCGCTTTGCTTTGGCTCTTTTCCACTCATTCTTGATGCTTATCGAGTGGGAATGCCATGGTACGATTCCTTCCCCCCAAGTACAACTTAGGTGCTCCTTGGTTCCCAAACCAACTGTGAGAATGTCATTAGCCCTATTGGACTAAAAAGAGTCTTGGGAAGTTTGAACACTCTACTTTTTCTACAAAAAGCCAAAGTTGGTTACGCTAGTAAGCACTAAGTTATTTATGGACTAACAATTAAATCAAGTTGTTGATCGTTATCTTACTAGTTGTTGGTACACTTATTGGTCTCCGAGGTTTTCAAAGATCCTTTGACCTGTAGAGTTGGTAGTTGACCTCACTCTGAACTAGTATTTTGCATGATCCATCATGACATCAGCAAATGGTGGGTCGACATGCCACAGGTGTGCCTATTCATCCTCCTTTTCCTACAATCTCTTCTTACTGTAGTATCCTCTGGTTCCCATTCTATGGAGGTAGAGTCTTGTATTCTTCATTGTTACAACGAAATTCAGGTGTTGTCTTCATCTCCACAAAATTTTCCCAATCCTCTGGGTTAATCAATGGGTAGTGCTCAAATGGCTCCTCCTTTTTTTGCACATATTTTTTGTTCGATACATATTTCCAGTTCTTCCATCCACCGCCTACCTTCATCAACGCAGTTGGTTGTACCTTATTCCCCCATGATTAGGCACCAGGAATGATCGCATTGTATCGTCCACTAAATTGGTGTGCTTGCCTTCCGTAGTTGCTTCCAGTCCTCTGAGAGGATATTGACCTGTTCCCTTGTGACTACCCCCGCATATGGTCATATATTTCTTTTCAGTTTTTTCTAATTCTATAGGAGCCCTAGATTCCTTAGCCTCCACTTGAAATTGTCCTTTCAACTTTATTGAGGTTTTCTACGACAGCACTTCTGTACTACCGAGGAGTCAGACATCCCTCTCGACGAAGTCCATTCATCAGACTCTCTCATTGACATCAGTTCATCAGATCTTCTTGGAGAGGCATTATCAGACAACATCTATTAAGCATTTTAATTAATAAAATTCTATTAAACAACTTAATTAGCAAGAGAATGAGTATTTAAACTAACGAAAGTCTATGAAACATCTTAATCAGATAATGCATCACAATCAGCGCATGCATAATCATAAAAAATTAACATACATTTCACCAAAATTAGACTTAAACATGAATACATGCAAATTAATTAACTATACACATCCTAATTAAGCTAAATGGATGCACTTCACTAACATTTCTCTATACGCATCTCATACCTTTACTCCTTCCCCTCTCCACAATGTTAGTAGTTTTTCCATCAATAGTGTAATGCAATCTCATCTCCAGGTTGCTTTGGCTCTTGGGTATGTATCGACATTGTGATGTACTTCCGCTTCATACACAGCCACGGCGGAAGGTTGTATATACTGAGAAGCACATGCCATGTGTTTCGTCTTTGCTCATGCCGCCGAATGGATTCATTCCATTAGTACTTATTCTAAACCTTACATTCCTCAGGTCTGCACCGGAGGATGGGTACTTCCTATCAATTTTTATACGCTTGGCTGCATTAGCAGGATGTCTCATCTTTGTATCATTCTTACGCTCCTCGGTATGCCAATGCATCAACTTTTCCTCTTTTGAGTTTGCAAATAAACACTTCAAATGAGGAATTACAGAAAGATAACATGCAACCTTGCAATGAATTCCTTTCATCACCTCATTGCTATCCTCACCCTTATCTAATCCAGTTTTATGCTTGTATTGAGATGCTTTGTAAACTTGACATGAATGCAAGTTTGCATACTCTTTATAGTATATGATATAGTCGTTCAGACATGCATGCATTCTTTCCCAAAGGACAAATAACCTTCTTGGCTTTGTAAGTTATTTTGGGAAACTCATTTCCCTCTAGAAGAATGTCAGTGAAGAGATCTAACATTGCTGTGAAGCTCTTGCCAGACCATCCACTGCTTGCTTTCAACGTCAAAATTTTAAGTATGAATAACAACCTAGAGTATTTTTCTTTGCAGCCCGGATACAAAGGTTTCTTAGAATCCTCCAACGAGCCAATGATTTCTTATACCCTCTATCATCATGGTTCCCCTCTACATACGCATCATCTGATCTAGATCAAGCACACTGTCGGCCTCATCATCAGACATCTCATCATCAGAAACACAATCGACACCATCTGGCTAATCATCGTTGATGGTGTTTGACATATAGTTGATTTCCTCATTCCTGATGTAATTATTACCTTTAAGTATGACCGGATCTTCATCGTGCTTGGTCCAACATGTATACCCTTTTATGAAACCTCTTTGAAGCAAGTAGCCTTTAACCTGTTGTGGATTCTCCCACTGCCTAGTATTCTCACGATCAACGCATGGACGGAAAATTCACTTTTCCCCCCTTATTTCGCATATCCGACCAACAACACCATTGGTGTACGCTTTACTAATACAGCTCTCATTGTACATCCACTCTCAATCTATTTATGTTTACATTTAAAGAGTTTATTAGTTTCTCACTTTACTTAATTACCACAATGCTAACTTAATTTTGAAAATACTATGCATATTTGCATACAAATTAGAAACATACAAACCTAGCTAGAGTACATATAAAATCCACACTATGGTATCGACAATTAAACAATCTTCATTTACATTCTAACCCTAACCTATTCATACGGTTCTTATTGGGTTTTTCCCCTTCTTTTTAACAATTTGCAAGAAAAATAAGTAATATAAGGCAATTATTAACCTTTAAGAACCAACAACAAATAGATCTTCTAAACATAAATAGGAATTGAAGTGGGAAAACCCAAATAGCCCTAAAATCGCTCTTAAATTGCTAGCCAGCTGAAACAATCAGATAGATCTCGGGCTCCCAGATCTATCTGGTCGTGGGCTAGATCTTTATGGAGAAACCATTCAACAAAGTTCACCAAAATAGACCATCATGGATAACTAGCTCATCCGCGATGCCTCGGATTTTACAACCTTCATAGATTATATCTAAACCATTCCACATGGTTCACCAGAACGAACTGTCACGAATAACTGCCTCATTGGCATAGCTTTGACTTTACAACCTTGATGGATTGTGTCTGTGATGGTTGTGTCCCAAATCCATCACGGATGTGCCCACATCCGCGACGGTTTCTTTTGGGGATTCATATCCTATACAGTTGCTCCGAGCTAACCGTCTAGGACGAAGAATATTCTTGATGAATTTGGCCAACTATATAGGATTAGAGGTCTTATAAGATTAGTTGTGTACCAGTGAAACCCTCTATGCAACATTCTATTATAATAGTATCTATTTCAGACACCTGGTCATTGTCGTCCTAGGTCCGTCCCTGGTACGCACCTCGAAGGAGGTAAGTCTACACCAAATCGTAAATCCGTAATCAACATTCCACGGGAGCACTGCATGCACCGCAACTACGAGATCCATACTAAGGGCTTTATGGTAAAATCAATGGTCATTCTCATTGTATAAAGATGCATACTACCACCGCACCATAGTAAACACACGAACCACGGAACAAAATGATCGAGCCTAAAACAACCACCCCAGCTGGCCTCATGCTCAGAACTCCCCTCTTCTCGGCAGCCATGGACTACCAGCAGAGGGAGCTCCAGCTTCTCCTCCTCCCCACAACCACGCCTCGTGACGCCGGCGTCTTCCGTGCTCCTCGGCCGCCGACGAGCCCCCCCGACAACCCGCAGCTCGACCTGAGCCTGTCCATGAGCATCGGACCACCGCTGCCGCTGCCATGGACCGATCAGAAGAAATCGGCAGCGGCATCGGTGGCAGGGGCAGCGAGGGCGGTGGTGGCTGCTGCCGGGGACGTGGAGGCGCTGAAGCGGCAGACGATGGAGCAGTCCCGGCTGGCGTCGGCGGAGCGAGCGTACGTGGAGCGCGTGAGGGAGATGGCGCGGCGGGAGGTGGAGCTGGCGGAGCGGGAGTTCGCGCGGGCGCGGGCCATCTGGGAGCGCGCGCGCGTCGAGGTGGAGAAGGTCGAGCGCATCAAGGAGATGGCCGCCGCGCGCCGGATCGGCTCCGCGGCGTTCGAGATCACCTGCCACGCGTGCATGCAGCGCTTCCACCCGTAGCCCCTCCTCCTCCTCCTCCTCCTCCTCCTCCTCCTCCTCCTCGTTCTTCGTCGTCTCCGTCTTCTCAGCTATATATGTAGCTAGCCGCACGCGACTGTACGACACCGTATACCGCGCCTATCTCGTACGTGTTGCTGTAATTCTTCATACTACTAAGCTAGCTCATGCTGCTCATATTAGCTGTCGTTTAATCTTTACTCGAATACGTGCTTTTGTGTTAATCGATTCAGTTCAGATCTTCGGATTCTTTGATGCATGCGCAAAGGTAGCTAGCTAGCTAGGAAGCCATATGTTAATTGATTCTCTCTTGCTTTGTTGTTGTTTGTTCCGACGTTTCCAGCTTGAAAAAGATAAGGGAATCTAACAGTTGAGCTCTACGGCGCTTTAATTACTAGCTTAGTGCTTTACAATTCGGATGTGCTGGAGTACTAGGAGATGTTTAGTAGCTAGCTAGGACTGAAATTCTCTCAGGACTGAGGTGGAGCTAAAGGATTACTAAACTAGTCTTACCTCTTTATTCAAAGGAATTTCAAAAGGAGTTTTGAAAGATTGTAACCTTAGCAATTTTTTCTATGTCGGTTGTTTGAGCCGTAGGATTGTAATTCATATGAATTTTTTCTAAGGATTCATTTGCACTATATTGAATTTGAAAATTTTCAGTGACTCAAACCTCTTGAAATTCCTATAGTGTAATCAAGCAACTTTTGGTTGAAATTCCTATGGTATTAAATCATATGTGCCTTCTTGATTCAAAAGAATTTCATAGGAATTTTAGAAGATTTTAATCCTTAGAAAAAAATCAATAGGGCTTTGTTTGATTGGTAGGATTAGAAATCGTATCATGAGATCGATTTTACTAGCAGAGCGACGGTCACAAGTGGAAATACAGACTTACCAAGTGAAGCATTACGTGTCAACCAAAAAACCAAGGTGGATTGGAGATCCAGAACTTGATGCAAAAACTAAGTGTCTTCTCAACAAATGGTTATTCTATTTACTTAACGAGGATGGAGTTTGGCAACATGTTATCAAAAAAATGCGCATTAGGACATTGACTAAAACTGAGGCACGTCACGAGGATTCTCAATTCTCACTACTGCAAACATGCTTATTACAAACGGGTGAAAAAGTCGTCACCAACGGTTCTTTCACCCATATGTACCAAAGGGTCTGAGATGTGCCATTAGCAGAAAGGTGATGTTCACCTGTCTGTGATGCACTTTAGGGCTTTAAAAAAAAGGTGGCTACGTCCGTCGCCGATGGCCGTCGAGGGCTCGAGTGCTAGCCTCTCCAGCAAACCTGGCACAGGCGACGACCATTGAGTGTGCGCTTCTACACCAACGACAACATCCTGCTGCCGCAACACGTGCTTGCACATAGCCACCGCTGCTGCACCCCCTGCAGGTCTAGCTACTGCCATCAATGCACCCCGCAGGTCTAGCCACCACCACGCTGAGCCTTGTAGATCCCAACTGCCACACCCGCAGTCAGTCGCCGGAGGAGGAGGGCCCCGCGAGACGCCCGCCGTGAGCATCCTGTGTCCTAGATCCCCGCAGTCTCCACTGGGTCGACGACCTCCTCGCCGCAAGTGGTGGATCCCCCGTGGCTACTGCCGTAGTCAATCATCGTAAGAGGAGAGGAGGAGGCCAATGCGTGTGGTAGATCCATGCCATCGTTGCATTCAGTCATCGAAGGAAGAGGAGAGGAGGCGCACAGTACATGGATCTGGGAGGAGGAGGGGGTGGAGGCGGTGGATTTGGCTGGCTAGGAGGAGAGGGATGGTCGATCTGGCCTAGAGGAGACGAAGAGAGAGCTAGGAGAGGATAAGAGGTGTGCCGATGAATCTAACTGGGAGGAGAGAAAGATATCAAGGTAGGGGCAGCAGCGTAGGGGACTATGGAATATTTTGGATGTGGGGGTGCAGTGGGGGTGCGGATAGTGGGGAGCTAGGGTTAGGGAATGGTCAAGCTGGTATAGTATCAATTGCTTATTGGTCCTAATGGGCCAGATAAACCCACAAATGACTTTTGATAAACAAACGATCCATGATGTATTATTCCATATCACAAACGATTTAAAATTTGAAAACCTCCTGTGATGACCTATGTATCACAAATGGGTCTTTTAAGAAATCATCTGTGATGACTCTAATCACAGACGGTTTTGGTGAACCATCTGTATTAAAGCGTTCAGGATGATCGTTTCTATAGTAGTGTCTGGAAAGGCCTCATGAAGGTGAAGTGCTATTGTTTACAATTAAGCAAGTTCAACCTTCATGACAACCAGGGTGTGAGGTTCTGGGAGGACCTATGCTGGGGGATAGGTCCCTCTGAAAGAGATACCTTATTTTATATAATATTGTACGTCAGAAGCATGCCACTGTAGCACAAGTGTTCTCAACAGTCCCTCTCGTTGTCACAGTTCAACGAGCGTTAATTAGGAAAAAACTCAATGCGTGGATTGACCTTGTGTTCTCATGCGTCAGCAGTGGAGTAGATGACACTGGATACTTTTTCATGGTCTTTTCACCAAAATGGTCAATTTCAGTGCACTCGATGTAACCTGTCCTCATGGATTTGCATTGCCAGTTTTGACATAAGCATCTATAGAAACTAAAGCTCCCTCTCAAAAATAAAAAAACTTATGTGGTATTTAAGGTGCAGGGTTATCCTCACAAAAGATAGCTTAATTAAGTGTCATTAGCGTAGCAGTAAATGTTGTTGCTTTTGTGGTCAAGACGAAACAATTCAACATTTGTTTTTTTGTGTCATGTTGCATTTTTTTCTGGTCCACAACTCACGTGGTGTTCAACCTAGCACCACCAACACTAGTTTCTCATATGTCCAGTTGATGGCTTCATGGTTTTGATTAGAGGGTGCAGATTCTCGTGGATGCAGTGACTTTTGTTTAGCTATTCCGTAATGACGCTATTTTTAATAATAAACATTTTGATCATCCGAAATAGGTAATTTACAGGTGTGGTAATTTACTACAATCTTGGGTGCCCTTACAAAAACTAGAATGCAGAGAGAGTATGGTCCAGGGAAGCAACCGGTTGGAGGCCACGTTGACGGAGCTCTTTTTTACTAGTGTTTGGTGCACTAGTAGGAGATTGGGCGATGGATGACGCGTCCAATAAGCTATCTTTTATTTATTTATTTCATGCATTTTTCAAATTTTTCATAGCCTAAGGGTTGTGCTTTATCATACTCATGTAATAATGTAACTTTTGGATTGTGTGCATCCGCTTGATGTAGAGGCTTGGGATCAATAAAATCTTTTTTCAAAAAAAAGAAAGATTAGAAACCTTATGAATTTTTTATGTGTCACTTTGCACTCAATTCCAAGGACAGATTTTCATTAAGTCTAACCTCTTGGAAAAATTCCTATGGGTCATAAATTCCTACCTTTTTTTTTCCTATGGTGTGATGGAAAACCTATTGGTGTGATGGAAAACCTATTGGTGTTAATTTCTATGGTTTCCAATCCTATAGAATTGAAGAGAGCATGCCTTATCAATCATGTATTTTTTTTCTATTCCTACAGCTTTGGAATCTTGCGAACCAATGAGACCCTATAAGGTTGAAGAAGACATGGCGTTGTAATTTTATGTTTTTTCTATTCCTATGTTTTTAGGATGCTACAATCTTAGAGGTACTCATGTAAGGGCTTAAATTACTTTGAGGACAGATGTAGTCAATCGGTATAAAGCTAGTGTGACCACGGCGGCACAAGAAGCCAAGCAATAGGTAATGTCATCCAAGAAGGATAAAACAAAATTTCAGTGTGCCATTCTAGAGGATTAGAGGCTAGGTTATTACTTGGCACTGTATTTTTTATAGGACAAAAAGCCAAGGGATTCAATAGGTTCAAACTTCTTATCAAAGAGTGGCAATCACTTTTACTCGTGAGGTTATTCTCAATAAATTTTATATAATCTTTTTCAAACTTTTTTTCTCTTGTCTACTTCATCTTTTATACTGTGCACGCTCATTCCGTATATAGCTCACAATTATCACCAATATGATCCTGCTGTGGATAGAAATCAGAGTTAGAGTATAACACCAAGCTAGTTAAGTCTTTCTTTTCTTAAGGAAAAACAACCGCCAAAGCTTTGTACTGGATAGTAAACAAGGGAGAGATGCAACCGGGAGGGCTGGACGGTAGCCTTTGTCAAAAATGATCATAGCTAGACAAACGAGCGGATTGGAACAGATACAGTAACCACCAGTCGTTCCGTCACGGTTACTCGTCTCTACTTTTACCCAATGAACAGTTGCAACCTGCAAGATGAAAGATTAGGACATGCGATTATGCGAAGATGCCATACGCAATGTGTACGTTGATGCTGTCATTCCAATGTCAGAGAAAGGGTTTCTGCTGTGCTGCTACAGCTTCTTTCTTTCTTTTTTCCTTCAGAGATTTCTGGGAAATCACTAATCAGCAGAGTATGTGCTAGTCGTGGACTTCACGTAAAGAACACTAACTATATAGACAAACAATGCACCATGTGCATACGCTACTACGCAATACACAGGCGGCTAAAAAATGACATTTCAAACGGTTTATTCAAACGGAGTATGAATCGATCGACAGCTAGGCTGGGGTCCTAATATACCGGCGTGTGTTAAGTTGGGTCTTGGGCCAAAATCCATCTCAACCGGTTTTATCTAACAAACCGTCTGTGATTTGTTATAGATGGTTTTCTGTTCAAAACTGTCTGAGATAATATGTTTATTAGTGTATGAGAAAGAACTGTCTGCGAAGCGAAAACCATCTGAGATGATTGTTATTACAGATAGTTTTTGTTTAACCATCTGTGATAAAAAGTTCGAGAATAGCTTTTTTCTAGTAGTGATATAGTTACCTGAAATTCGGCAATGATAGCCTAGCTATAGAAAAAGTAGATAGTTTGTGGGAAGATTAAATTGCACAGGTGTTGCAAGAACTACCTGATCAACTGTACGCGATCTGTTCAAATCAGCAATTTTGATAAAGTGCCACAACCTGAGATCCAGAAGAACATTCTGCTGCCTGTAGTAACTAATGATTACACCATGGTCAGGGGCGGAGCTAGGGGGGACGAGCGGGGGCCACGCAACGCTGCGTCAACTACTTGATTTGCAATTAATTACTACTTGATTTGCAATTGATTACGTACAGATTAGGCACGATTAGGAATAATTAGCAACGGTGAGCTAGTGCAAGGCTAGAATTTTTTTGCTTGTTGTGTCTTGCCCCCACCCCCCCATGTTCAAATCCTGGCTCCGCCCCTGACCATGGTACCTTGTGGAATCAGGGGAGGTGCTCCCTTAATAAGTTGCTTTGGTCTAGACCAGTCAGGCTGATCTCGACGATCTCTCAAAAAGTACTGACATGGAACCCAAAACAACACATAACTAGCAACGCGTGACGATGTGCACTGCGTTTTGATTTGGAATCTTGTTCTCACGTTGGTTTCGTTTGTGGTGCCTAGCTAGGACTATTGGAGGGAAAAACACCATGATGATTTTGGTTCCTTCGCATGGCGCCTTTGCTGATCTCTTCCAAAGATTGCTTAGTTATGGTTGCCGACATAGCGGTACTAGAGAAGTGTTCTTATTAATGTGGTGAAAGTTCCTCCAACACGGCAACAAAATCGCAGAACAATACCTATTTCGCAGCGTTCCTTGAGAGTTTCTTTATAAATAAAGGGTTTGTCTTTTAACAGACTAGATAGTAAATATTAACAACGTATGTTGAGCGACATTGAACTTGCAGACATGTTGTTAAATGTGCTGCTTCTCAGAAAGAGAAGATACGCAAAATGTAAAATAATTCAGGATCAATTTTACACCAACCCAATACTCACTGTAGTTTCTTTACCATCAGTGCAGTTCCTATGAAGAATATTACTGGGCATTGCAATTTGCAAAAGCAAGAACTGTAGCCAATCCCAGAGTCGGTGTTTTGATAATTTTGATGTCGGCCTTTCAAAGATCAAGAATATGGGAACATTGATCAGTAACATGAATGTGCATATCCAAGGGAAACATGCATATGGAGGATCCAAAACGAGGAGTCTGACAAACAGAAACTAACAGATCGATCAACCAGCAGGTATATCCCCTCACATGACAAAAGGAAAGAAACAAAGGAGAAGCAGATCGTCTGAGCTCAGATTGAAAAGGACACATACGTTGCATTCATCATGCATGTATAGGATAGCAGCCTCCAGCATTATCTATACATATCCAATTTAAAAGTCATGTCTTGTGGAGATAAGCTGAATCTGTATGCAGAAGGCACTGTGTTTCTGAACTGGCTTCCACAGAAAAATCTACTGATGACAGTCAAGTATACTGCTGAACACATATCACAAAGCAAAGCACCATAAGAAATTGCCACATCATCGGCTTCAGAGATCAAGGCCATGCTAAAGAAACTAACAAACGCATCTGTACATTGTGATCCACAACCGGGAGGCAACCGACGAAAGGCATTTAATTAGCGACAGAGATAAAACCGAAAAGATCATACCGGATCGAAACAAACAAGAGGTAGCTACTCGATGTTCCGATGACTAATGAGAGTGGTATGACAAGCAAGTTAGCATGGCGAGCAATAGGGCTGTGTGCCTCAATGAACAGGCAATAGGTCCCTGGCTGTGGCCAAGGTCACAGGAACCCTTCCTGTGCAATGCAGTGCTGACTGCTGAGCTCAATCTGTATCACAGATTCAGACCAATGCTTACCCACAAGAACCCCTAGCTGCATGTGCAATCCATGGCTAATCTGCTGCTCAAGAGGCTGAAAGGCTCACGAAACTAAACAAAGACAAGTTCACTCGATGACCAAGTAACTCTATATGACAGACAATTCAAGCTAGTCAAGATGATTGGTCAGTCAGGCCAAACAGTGCAAACCCGATGCGAACAACGATCGTCCCGTTTCTGGAGCGTGAAATGATCGACCAACTGCCGATGATGGTGGCATGACACGGGAATGAACACACAAGGTGATGAGCACGGCGAAGTGGACGGCGATGTCGTTCGTTGGGTAAAGCGATTCGTCGTCAGTTAGATTCCTAGAAGAGGAAACCAACAAGGGGAAGGAAGAAACTGCAGACGGTAGAGGGGACACGGGAAACTGTTATGCCAGTTCATCATCACACATGAGGATGGCAGCGTGCAGGTACTACTGTACTTGTACTAGTACTTTCTAGCTCATCATCAGCTGCAGGGCTGCGTGAAAAATGCATGTGAAAGATGATGCAAGACGTAATGGCGTAAATCCTCCGCTCTGCCGTGTGCCATGCGACTTCAACGGCTTCCTCGTTCCTCCCTCGTCCCATTTGGTTTCCGCAACGCGCTGCTATCCCCTACCCAGGCACTTTCGGAGGCAATTCAAAATTTAGTTCGAGGTTCCGCAAATTTTTTGATTGGAAGTTGACTGCTTGAGTTGAAAGCAGATTTCCTCCCAGAGAATTAATTATCTACCACTCCATTCGTTGTCACATACTCATTAACATTTGCCATCGCTCCCATCGACCACGGTATTATATTTCGCTCTTGATATTTGGCGATCTTAGTAGATTTGCTGATCGTGGGATTTGCACCGTAATTTGTGCTCCTCCATCATCTTTGGCAGCGAACTACGAGGCGGAGCCAGAGTCAACCGGGAGCAAAGACAGGGACGAAAGCGAGAACGGTGAACTCATCAGACATGTTAGGGGTTATGAGACAGAGCTAGAGTCAACGCGGGAGTGGCGGCGGATGGAGCCTAGGACGGTGACCTCGCCGGAGAGGTTACGGTTCGACATGGTTAGGGTTCGGGATGGGGTGTTCACCACCGCAGGAGAAGAACGTGTGCTCCCGAGATAGAGGGATGATCGGTATGGGCGGCGGACTGACGGTGGTTGCAGATCGTTTGCAGCGCGGTACTGCCACCGGCCATAGGAATGGTAGGACAAGCGGTAGGCCAATGCCGAAGGGTGGTTCGACGGGAGGGGGGAGGAGGATTGCAGCGGTGGCGGCAGGAGGAAGAAGAAAGGTGGGTTTGGGGCTGGCTGTTGGATCGATATCCAATGGCCCAAGAATCAACTGCTAGTTTCAAAGCAAACAATAGACAACTGTGGACAAGTTATATTTCAAATATTGTCTATTTTTCAGTTGAGCTCTATCACCTTTCTAAGTCTTCCGATCAATATACAGTGAACCTCATCCCCACATCAATGCATTATAACCTATAAACCAAAAATTGTAGTAATGTTTTACTAAAATTACATATGTTTTCATACTAAAATTTTGAACTTAGCAATATGTAGTTTTAGGTGACTGAGATTTATGAAAAATTTAGACAAATAAGAATTAGCAAAACCATATATTTCATACCACATGATACAGTAGAACGTATAGTATTTGCCAATTTTCAAAATTATGATTGGTTTTCGTCCAGCTTGCCACTTCTTAAACGAACTAAGAAAAAAGAGGAACTAGGAGGAGGACATCCACTCAAGAGGAAATGAGCTGAGACATTTCGCGAGTAAAGTGTGCGCACTCCTCTCCTCTACTTAGCATGCTGGCTCAGCACCCTGTTAATCTATATTTCTCTTTCCCATTTATTCTTCTTCTTCTCTTTCATGGCAGCACTCGATCCTCCGCTGCGGTTTTTGTAGCCTCTGGCCACAGATGGAAACACATTGAGCATCTTACCTTTAATAAGGTATTGATAGCGGTAGCAATGGTGCGACCGGCTTCGCCAGCGAGTTTCACCTCCGGCGAAGATCAAACTCTAGGCAGCTCGCGGGCCATGCCTCCAATCACATCCTCCGTCATCTTCGGCAATGCCCTGATGGCCGATAGTGAAGAAGGAGGAAAGGTGATGAACGTTCCATTAGGAAGAAGATGACAACGCATGCTCCCATCGCTCCATGTGGCACGTCAGCCCAAGCATAAAAACCGTAAAGCCGAAACCGAAACCGAAAACCGAAACCGAAAAACCGAATTGTCACTAATTTCAATTAACCGGAATTAATTCAGTTTGCAATTTGTGAAAACCAAATTTAATTCGGTTTAATCGGTTGTACGAGACGGTTAACTGTTTTAACCGAATAACCCAGTAGCCCAGCCCATTAGCCTGACTTCTCGGCCCCGAATAATCCCTTATCCCGGACCCCAGTCATATTGACCAACCCGGCAACCCCCCATGGCCCACGCCACGCTCCCATGCAATGACACAGACCCGCACCCAACCCTAGCGGCTGCCTCCACCTAGGCGACCCGGCGAGGCGGCTAGGCAGCAACCGGGCGAAGCGGCGAGGCGTGGAAGCGGCAAGGGCGCGCCGCCGCAAGGCGGCTACCAAGCGACCCGGTGAAGCGGCGAGGTGGCTACTCGGCGAGTCGGCGACCCGGCGTCGCATCCGGCATCCCCACCATGTGGGCGTGTGGCAGCGCAGCGGCTGAGCTGCGTCAGGGCACCGGGCACAAGTTGTGCGGGCGTGCAGCAGTGGCAGGGTCAGGTGGCAAGGCACGGCAAGGCAAGGCAGCAGCATGGTGGCAGTAGGGCGGTAGCAACAGCAGGAAGGTGGCAAGGCAGCGGTAGGCTGACAGTAGAAGCAACGACGGCGACGACAGAACAATCCTGCAATGTAAGTGTTTCTTGTTGAATCCTTTTTCAACCTTTTCCTGAGTCCTGAGATAGTGAGATGTTCAAATTGCTAGATGCTATGCTATCAATTGCTATGTGCCTAACGCCTATGTCAGATTGCAATACGTAATGTTTGTCAAGTTATTTTTCCAAGCATATTTGCAGTTTTGCAATGAAGAATTATGCGGTTATATATACCATTGTTTAGATTGTGGATCTTTTAGCAATACCATTGTTCAGATTGTGGATCTTTTAGCAATACCATTGTTCAGATTGTGGATCTTTTAGCAATATCATTGCAAAGGGAAAAGATCCAGTGATCCACAATATGAAGTTCTGAACAATGAAGAATTGTGTAGAGGGAAAAGGTTCGGATAAGGTGATAAAAAAACTCTATTTCTGAATTAGTTATATGAACAATGGTTATATGAACATTTTCCCTTTGCAATAAAGAAATGTACCATTGTTTAGATTGTGGATCTTTTAGCAATACCATTGTTTATGTAATGATCTTAGTGGATCTTTATATAATTATATATGTGATCTTTATATGAATGGATTGATGATCTTGCTTGAATCCTTTTTTGTAGATGTCAGAACCTGACGATAACCGAGGTGGCAGTGCAAGTGCAACTCAAGATATTGTGTTGGTCGATGCAGAAAAGGAGGAGAAACAGAAGTCAGCGAAGGAGGAGAATAATAAAAGAAAAGAGATGGCACCAAGATCTGAAGTATGGGATCACTTTGAGAAGGTCAAGATTGGTGGCATTCTAAAGAAGGGCAAGTGCAAGTATTGCAGCCGTGAGATCAAGGCCGAATTAGCTGTTAATGGTACGTCTGCCTTACGCAACCATTTCAAAATATGCAAGTGTAATCCTCACAAGAATAATGATTCAAAGCAAGGTACTTTGCAAGTAAATCAGGGAGATAGTGTTACCACTTGGAAGTTTGATCCAGAAGCCCTTAGGAATGCTTTTGCCAAAATGGTCATATAAGATGAGCTTCCTTTTTCTTTTTCTGAAAAGAGTGGTTTTAGAAAATTCATGTCTAGAGCTTGCCCATGTTTCTCTGTGCCATCTAGACGTACAACCACTAGGGATATTGTTCGTACTTACTTTCAAGAGAGAGCAAAGCTTTAAAATTTTCTTAAGGATTCATGTGAAAGAGTTTGCCTCACAACTGATTGTTGGACTTCTCAACAACAAGATAGCTACATGACTGTCACGGCACATTTTATTGATAATGATTGGGAGCTACACAAAAAGGTCATTAGCTTTTTCTTGATAAAGGGCCACAAGGGGGATGATATTGGGAAAACCTTACAAAGATGCTTGATGGAATGGGGTTTAGAGAAAGTTATGACAATAACCGTTGATAATGCTAGCTCTAATGATGGTGGTATAAATTACTTGAGGAAGCATATGAATAATTTAAATACTTGCATTGCTAAAGGAAAGTATCTCCACATGAGATGTGCTGCCCACATTATTAACTTGATTGTCTCCGATGGGCTAAAAGAAGTAGACATTTCTGTGAAGCGTGTTCGTGGTGCTGTTAGGTTTATCAAGAATGGCACTTCTAGGCTTGTAAAATTTAAGAAGATGGCTGAGTTAGAGAAGGTGGATAGCAATTCATTTTTGAGCCTAGATATCTGCACTAGATAGAACTCAACATATCTTATGTTGAGAGCTGCAATAAAATATGAGAAGGTCTTTGCAAGGTATGAGGAAGAAGACCCATTCTACACACTTGATTTATGTGGTGAAAAAGGGCATGGAGTCCCCGAGGACATAGATTGGGAGAATGCAAAGAAGATCCTATCCGCATTGGCAAGAGAATGAAAGACAAGTATGAGAAGTATTTGGGGAATTGGCATGAGAAGGAGAATGAGAACGAGAATGAGAAGGGGAAGGGAAAGGCGAAAGAGAACTTAAATTTGCTCATCTTTATTACTGCAGTTCTTGATCCAAGATACAAACTCTCTGAGTACACAAAGTTAGCCATTGGGGAAATGTTTGGTGAGGACAAAGGGCAAAAAATTTGGGATGCCGTTAATACTTGTTTCCGTGAGTTGTTTGAAGAATATAGAGTCATCTATGCTCCAAGTGAATTAGTTGTCCATTCCGGTCCTTTATTTCCTATATCCTTATTAATTTGTTGAGTATGAGAGCATGTGGGCAGTGGACTAATATCTTTTGTTAATTTGTTATATGTGCTAGCAGCTGAACTATAGTGGAACTTGTTGCTAAAGGTGCTAAAGAACATATTTGGAGTGGATCTTGTTGCTAAAGGTGCTAAGGAATATGTTTGAAAGTGTCAGCTTCAAATGTTCTCTTCCCATTTGTTTGGTTTTCCAAATTAGTAGTCACTTAATTGCATATTTCAATTGATATATCTGTGTTACAGCTAGCTTACATGTCACAATGTATATTGAGCTCTATTTTGTGGTCAGTAACTATGTGTACTAGTAGCTTGCTAATGTGCTAATGCAGGAACTAAGTTACAGTGTCATTTACAGTAAGCATATATACACATATACATGCATTGTCAATTAACCTGGAGATGATCCTGTACTAGGGCCTCAAACTCACTGATGGTAGATTTGTGCAATGCCCATTAATCTTGACCCAGTGTGTCATATATCATATATACTTCTCTTATTCCAATGATATATCATATATGCTCCTGTGATACTTTTTCTTCCTACACATGGTGACCTGATTTTTCTTTATTTTTTCCAGTGAATTTGTCTTCTGCAGCTAGTCCCAATGGATTTGCTCTAGAGCTCTACTATACTGCACCAACACGGCAACTGTATGTGGGTTCTCTGAAGTCTGAAGCTGCAAGTGTGTTTCCCAAATTATTTTGGCTGTTTGCCTATTTATGTGCTACAAGTCTGCAACTTGGCAATAAGGAGTTAAGGACAGTGGACCGAAATTATATGTGCTAATTTATGTGCTAATGTGCTTCTGAAATTATTAGTGCACTTGTTATATCTTATATGTCTGATATATGTCAGCCTGAGTTATATGTGGACAGTGGACTGATCTGGCTAAATTCATGTGCATTTCTGAAATGTCTGAATCTTCTGAAAATTTCGTTTAAACTGAAAACCGAAACCAAAATTTCGGTTAACCGAATTTTCAATTTTCATAATTTTGAAGAACATTTCGATTCTCATTTCTGTAAAACCGAATTTGTCAAAAACCGAAAAAACCGAAACCGAATGCCCAGGCTGAGTGGCATGTGCAGTGACACCTCCTAAGGGATGCGTGGCATGCATGGAAGAACTTTCAAGCATTCGTTGCGGGTGCGGGGGCCTAAATAGCATTTCCAAGAAGAAAATTGTGGAAAAGAAAAGACAAAACCATGGGCTTTGGTGGGAGACTGGTTTTGCCGAATGCAAGCCTCTCTAGTTTTCCAACCTATCACATGTTCACGTTCTATCTGAGTAGCACCTTTCTAGAAAAGTTGGATAAACATAGGAGGAAATTTTTCTGGTAGTGAACCAGTAATAAAAAGAAGTATCATATGATTAAGTAGACTAGATCTATAAATCTAAAAAGAAAACTTTCCTGGGTGTTAAGGATCTTTGAAAACAAAATATCAGCCTTTTATGTAAATGATGGTGGAAGCTAAATACTGAGAACAGGCTATGGCAAGATATTGTCAAAGCCAACAACCTTTCTCGTCATACTGTGGCCTCTCTTGCTCGTAGAGAGTCTGAATCCGCTTGTTGGAAAGCCTTGTTGAAAATTAAACATATTTACTTTGCTGGGAGGAAGCTGATTCTGGGGGATGGGAGCATCACTAGGTTATGGAGAGATCCCTAGGCTACCTCTACTCCTTTATGTGAGATGTATCCTCAGCTATTTGATGTATCATTAGTATAGAATCGTCCATCTAAGATGCCTTATTGGAGACGATTGGGCTGAAACGCCTCTAATAACTGATAGCTAAGGCAGTTATCATAGTTCAACCGCCTCCGATAAAGACTTCAAGAGCAACCGCCTCGGATAATAAAGTCATCCAAGCCGGTTGTTCTGTCGCAACTGCCTCGAATATATATCTGAGGTGGAGGCTAAACACAACCGCCTCAGATAAGGCGCATATCCGAGGCGGTTATATATTTACCACTACCTCAGATGTGTTCAAAACCCGAAGTTTCAAAATCCCGCGGGATATATACATCACCTCAGTGCATCTCCCCACTCAGATTTAGATCCAAAATTTCTTCCTCTCCCTTCCACTCTCCTCTCCTCCCTTCCACCCTTCTCCTTTCATCCTTCCCATCTAAATCCACCGCAAGGAGCATCTTCTCTTCACGTCACCATCCTCGTAGGAACATGGCGGAGGCTACACTGGATTTTTGCTCAGATTTGAGGTAAGGAAGGTCCTCCCGGGTCAAGGTTTGTATCTTTTTTGTCTCATTTTCGAAGGTTTCCTAAAATATTTATCTTTAAAAAATTCTTGTATTTTTTTCTAGCAGCTCTACTCCTTCATTGTTTGGAATCCACAAGAATTATTGCATTTGGAGCTCGGGAAGAAGTTCAACGGAGGATCGGAAGATGCGGTTTTTTTATCGGAGGGGCAAAATTCTGTCTTAGAGGGCAAATTTGGAGGTCAAAAATGTACAAGTCTAAATATTAGTACATTTTTTAGATGCATCTCGTCGATAGCCTCATTTTGAGTGGTTGTGGAGCAAAAATGGACACTGGATGAAAAAGTTACAACCTTTTTTTTGAATAATATCTTCTCCGAGGTGGTTGTCTTATGGCAATCCGTGGGTTGTATAATCGCCTCCGATATGTGCCCCATATCCGCAACCACTATTTGGAGGCGGAGGCGATAGTCGCCTCGGATGATCTATTTCAACTGCCTCGTATGAGCTTTTTTGTACTAGTGTATGCAATCAACAAAGCTGTCTGCTTAAAGATTTCCTTGCATCTCAGAACGGTGTATCCTTTAGGAGGAGCTTACACCCCCTTTGCAAGCACAGTGGGAGCATATATGCCAATTAGCTGCTTGCCGGGGAGATTCACAGCAACCTGATTGTGTTTCCTGGGCCCTAGGGAAAACCAAGATTTTCATGAAAAAATCTGTCTACCGTTGGTTAGAAAGTTTGAGTCTCATTTAAAATGGACTTGGCAAGCTGAACTTCCTCTCAAAGTCGAAATTTTCCCGTGGCAAGCTTTTCAGAATGCTATTGCCAACGACAACATGATCAAACAAACTGGCCAGGTTCCCTATCTATGCCCCTTTTTAATAATAAACGAGAATACTCTCTCGGTCTCTGCACTAAGTGCACATAGCCAATTATTACAAAGTTTAAAGAATTCAAAAGGCCGAAAAAAAGACAGATTACAAGGCAGAACTGAATAAAACATCAAGTCGCAGCAATCTGTCGAGTAGACCGCCACTCATGCTAGGTAAAGAGCTCCTGGGTGACTTCATAATTTGGCAGCCCGCAAATATGTGCTCCTTGCGCCCTCCACGCTGCAGGGTAGCCCATGACCGCAGCCAACTGATAACCATATAAATAACCTATAGAGGATTGTTAGATTTCTTTTGATAAAAAACAATGTCACTACGGCATAGCCAAATAGATCAACAAATAGCTGCCACACGAACATGAATCACAGGAATTAATTGATGTTAACATCAGCAAGCCAATTTCCAATCATATATACATACTAGTTGGTTTGGGTATAGCAAAGCAATTTGAACAACAGCCAAACAAAATGCGCTATATTGCAATAAAAAAACACATGTCGCATGGTCTCATCCTTATTGCAAAAAGAACATTTATGACTACTTTGCCAACGTCGTTTGATAACGTTGTCTTTTGTAAGAATAACACCTCTACATAAATACCAAAGAAAAACTTTAATCTTTAGAGGTATTTTCAATTTCCATAACACTATGTATCAAAACCTAATGTTACAGTTTGATAAAGCTCTATACATCGATTTAACTGAAAAAAGCCTATTGAATTGAAGTTTCCATAGGATCCTATCATTTGTGTCATCTTGCAACACAGTAGTCGACACTTGAGCTGTCAAATGATTAAGTGAAGCTAAGTGTTGTCGAAAAATAGCCTGTCTGAACCTTAAATTAAGAGGGTTCGAACTCAACACCTTAGCCAGTGAGACCTTCTTATCCCTCACAATGTTAAAAAGAGTGGGATATTGTTGACAAAGAGGACAATCACCAAGACAAATTTCATTCCAAAATTGACCTTCTCACTATCCCCTATTTGGTAAGAAATATGCCTATAAAAAATGCTTGATCTTCATTAGCCCTACTCAGAAGGGCGAATCCCCTTATTTTTCTTCAACTTGAGAAAGTGTCTTAGCAAATAAATATTTATTAAGAATTAATTCTTCCAAAGACCCTCTTCATTTAGGAGTTTAAATAACCATTTACTTAATAAACTAATGTTTTTTTAACTCTAAATCTGGAATACCCAAACATCCTTCTTCCTTTGACTGGCAAACTATCTTCCATTAGAAAGTCTATACTTCCTTTTGTGATTATCATTTTGCCATAAAAAACGTGAGTGATAATAACCGAGTCTTTTTAAAACACCCTTGGAGATAATTAAAAAGGAAACATAGCATTGGAATATTACTTAGTACCGATTTGATGAGGTGAGGCGACCCCCCACCGACAGGTATTTACCCTTCTATATACTGAGTTTCTTTTCAAAGCGATCCTTGACCCCCTTCTGTTCCTTATTAGTGAGCTTTCTATAGTGAATGGGTGCCAAGATAACGTATAGGAAAAGTACCTTGCTCACATCAAAAAAAATTCTTGTATTGGCCTTCACATTCTTTAGCTTGACCAAAGCAATACTAATGGCTTTTATGAAAGTTAATCTTTAGTCCTAATAGAAGTTCAAAGGTGGACAAGATTAACTTCATATTGTTTGCCAACTCGAGATCATGGTCCATAACAGAATGGTATCATCCGCATATTCCATAATGGATAAACCATTTTCGACCAAGTTTGGAATAAGCCCCTTTAATTATCCATCACTTTTAGCTCTAGCAATTAAAATTGCTAGCATATCTGCTAGAATGCTGAAGAAAATGGGAGAAAAGGGATCACCTTGTCTTAATCCCTTTTTGGTTTGGAAGAAAGTGCCCATTTCATCATAAACTTCAATGGCAACACTTTCCCCTTCTACATATTCTGAATCCAATTGCGCCACAAAGGGAACAACCCTTTCATTTGTAGTGCCTATTGTAGGAAATTCTAATTTACTTTATCGTATGCTTTCTCGAAATCAATTTTAAAAATCACCCCATTGAGTTTATCCTTATGTAAAGAGTGGACAGTCTCAGGAATGACCACAACCCCTTCCAAAATATTACGACCCAACATAAAAACCATTTGGGTTGGTCGAATAATATTTTGAGTAACCGAAGCAATACGATTCGTGACAACTTTTGTGGAGATTTTAGAACTCACATTCAAAAGACAGATCGGCCGATATTGTTGTATGCTACACGCTTCTTTACTCTTTGGAAGGACAGTAATGGCACAAAAATTAACCTATGATGGGGCAGATTTGCATTATGAAAGTTAGCAAACATGGCCAGCAAATCATCCTTATAACACCCTAGAAGACTTGGTAAAATTCTGCTAGAAAGCCATCAGGGCCAGGGGCTTTATTATGTTCCATTTAGAGAATAGCCTTACACCCTTCTTGCTCCGGGAGTGGAGCCGTAAGCAGTTTATTTTCCTCTTGGGAAACTTGTGGTATGTCATGACAGATAGTCTCCTCCATCGTAAATTGACTGCTATCCAAAGGTCTAAAAAGACCCTTGAATTGTCTGTGATGTATGTTTTAAGGTGTACATCTTCAGTTACGATATCCCCATCTTGTTCCAGTTGGAAAATAGGTTGCTTATAGTGCTTTCAATTGGCCACCATGTCACATCCCGATTTTTCAAAACTCGAAAATTAGGGCCAACAAAAACTTTTTGCGCTAACAACAATATTCTCATAACAAACCTAATCAAAAACTTTGTCATCTCTCTCGCAACAATATCGTCGACGGATATAACTACCATGTGATCCCCTCTCGACACATATGATCAAAAATTTCCATCGCGACTATCTCTTCATCCGTTTCCACCACGCGTCCCTCGACGCAAGGTGACTTCCGCCTGTCTTCTACCCTACCGGGTTATTCACAAGCCTGTATATGCAAACTTGCAGTTTCCCACATGCATGTACCCACATGTGTAGGTGCATATGTTCATCTACCATGCGGTACCGTTGCAAAATTGAGCGTATATATGGCACAAACCTCTCCCAAACGCCATGATCTTCAACCATCTGTTTCGCCACGTCCTATCATGCGTGTATGCACATATATACTACTTTCTATACACGCATATACGCAAAACCCTAACCCCTCCTTCCCGAACGACGGATCAAAACTTTAACCATCGTTCGACTCTGCTGAAATTCTATACATATAGATGAGTATACCGGTGTTATTCCTCAAACCCTAGCCCACCACGACCCCTTATGATTACACTAGCTTCGTCGCAACCCTATATATGCTAAAACTCCCAAGTGTATGTGTGCACATGCACTTCGAACTCTATTTCAATTTCTTCGAACAAAAGTGGAACCCACAACCCTAGCTCTTTGTCCTTCCTCGGCCCTCCTGTCTTCGTCTTGATCATGTAACCATGTAAACAAATTCCATTCACGAGATGTTTAGAACAATGTTCCTGAAGCACTTAAAATATGACCTCTCACCTATCTTTGACCATTTAAAACTTTTAATAACAGTAATAATAATAATAAAACATGTTCCATTTTGGTCTTGTACCTTGAAGTTCTTCCCTTTACATCGTATTGGTGTTAATGACAGTACTGCAAAGTGCAAAACGTTGGAACTGATCTAGGCCTGAAATCGAGATATACTTCGGCCGACTTAGGTATCCAGATGCCTTAAATTTGTATAAGACTAATCCTAGCGAACCTAATCCATCTCTGAAATTAAACGTTGCGCTTCATATTCCAAATATTGTCCCAAATTCACCACCCAAAATATCTAAGATATTTCTCTAAACCCTCATGTTCTCCCTCTGCTATCGTTCTATTCCTCCCTGCTACGGCGACTATTCCCCATTGTCCAGCACCTCCCCATTCCTCTGTAAAGCCCAGCCACCTCATTTCCTCAATAGCAATCGGCCAAGCTCAGCTAGATTCCCGCCGTTGCCAGCGTTGACACGCCACCCAGCTAGTACAAATATGGTGCCTACCTCCCTTGTGCAACAACAGCACAAACAGCTCATCTTTTCCTTGGATTCATCCCCATATTTATCTTCATCCTGTGCTATTGTTTTTTTTTCTTGCTTCCGCATTGCACCAATTCTTTAACACAACCAAACGTCGGTGCCAAACCTTACCTGTGCAGCAACACCACCACTGAGTCCCTGCTGACATGCTGTCTGCACCGGCCATATGCTCCCTTCCCAAGCAGCTGAGCCAACCTACCATCTTCTTCCTTTAATCTCCTCACCTCTAACCCGAGCTACATAAGTAGCCAGGCTCACCCCCTCCCTGGTTTTCCCCTCTACACCCAAGCTCCTCACCATCCGTTGCTCCAACCAAGCACTCCTCCCCCATTTCTTCTATCTCCCGAGCTCCCCCTCTAGCTAACCTCCTACCCGAGCAGCTCCTCTCCCTGCGCCAGCAAAAGTTTAGCTGCTCCCCATCTTCTTCTGACCAAGCTTGAGCTGAGCGGCTCCTCTCGAATTCTCGAGCAGCGAGCTGCTCCTGAGCTTCATTGCCGCTTTCCTCTTTCCCATTCAATCCAACCCGAGCTCACTTCTATACCGAGTGTGCTTCCCTAATCCCCAACTCATTTCTCCTGCTAAGCAGAAGAGCGAGCATCTCCTTTAGCTCAACTAAGCTACTTTATTAATCTTCTTTTTGAGCTAGCAAACCGAGCAAACCATCCTCTGCTTCCTTTCTCTTCTTTTCCTAAATTTCCGCCGCCTTTACTCTCACTGATCTATCCCAACGCCAAGTTACCAGGCAAAGCTCTCTTCACCCAGTTCTTCTACATTCTCCCTGCCCGAGAGCACCCTCCTCCTCTCCGTTCTTGTTTTGCAATCTCCCGAGCTGCTTTAGCTCCTACTTCTTCGCTTTTCGGTTCCTCATGCCGCAGAGAACTCCATTGCGCCTGCTCTTTCCCCTTGCTCCGTTGGACCCCTCCGCTCCGACTCCAATATCCACCGAGCTTCTCCGCAGTTCAAGCACCCGAGCCACTTCTTCTCTCCCACCCGGACTCCGGTGACCCCGCCACTGCCTCCGCCACCGGTGAGATGATCCCGAGCCACCCCTTTCCGATGCTAAGCCAAACGCCCACGGAACCCACCCCTTCTCTTCACAAAAATGAAATCCCCAGCTCTAATAGCATCTCTCCGAGCAATCAATTAACTCCGACGAACTCCCCGGCGACCAATCGCTCTCCCCGTCGCTGGCGGCCGCAGCTCCCCGCCTCCTCCCTGTTTTCTTTTCTTCTTTCCCATCCCGGCTAGGCCGCCACCTTCCCCCGAGCAAGCCGACCCCTTCCTCCTAAACAGGCCGTCCTGTATCCCTTGTCAGGCCGACTCCGAACACCAGGCCGGTTCGGCCGGCCCGCTTCCTATTTCTTTTCCTTTTTATTTCTTTTATTCCTCCAGCAGGCCGAGGCCCAATAAGCGTCCAGCAACAGCCCACCGAACACAACAGGTTGAGCCCATTAAGCACGAAATTCATTTTCCTTTTTATATTTCCCTTTTCTGTTAACCCAAAAGCCCAAAGCCCAGCCCATGTCCAGCCCTACCCTAGCCCACATCTAGCCCAACCCGAGAGCCCTAGTGGGCCCAATAATATTTTGCGGGCCTGGGTCCGACCCGTCAGGCCCGAAACCCTAAAACACTATTATATACCATTTCGATCGTTTCGACGACACGATCTCAATTTTCCACTCTGTTGATCCAAATTCTCGCTTCTTAACACCTGACAACCACAAGAACCCTCTCGCACTCCATATATTCTGACTCCTCCTCCGAAACCCTATCTCATGCTCTATATCTTCCGCCAACTTCGCAAAAATTCCGGTTCCGACCTCACGCACCCCACCTCCTTATTCAAGGATGCAGTAGTAATGATCCAACACTCAAGAGGGACTTCGATAGTGAGGATCTCCCTGAAGACAATAATCCAGCCGAACGCAGTGCAGCAGCTACGACGTTGCGGTACTTCGTCGAAAGGGTCCAACATGTTATGGTCGCATGAGTTGATTATTTTGGTTTTGCATTCGAGGCTCTCAGTTCTTCCTTGCATTGCTATTTATACGATGTCCTTCTGACGTGTAGATACGACGATACGAAAGATCATGCGAAGGATCTTGGACCATTGCCGTACCAGGTTCAAGACCAGGATAAAGGCCAACGCCGCCAGTTCCGACGTTACAACGAATCACGCGAGAAGTTCTGGACGATTATTGTATCAAGTTCAGCTCGATACCCAGCTGATATTGCCAGGCAAGCATTCCCACCTTGATCATGTTGAATCCCATATGTGCGAAATTTAATTATTTTATTTGCGAAACTTGCATGCTATGTGGATATCAACGGTATTTTATGTAGACCTAGTTATACCGTATGATGCATATGACTAAGGTCTGAATATCTGATTCCTTGTAGCCCTAGGTATATTGGTTGATTGTTCTGCGATCAACAAAAGTATTAGGACTATAGGCATTAGCCATGCTTAGACCTGCTGTAGTCAAAACTAAATTTTTGCTCAAATTACACGAACCCCTTTTGGGACGTGGGGAAATAAAACCCTCGGATAGCATGTGTTATCCGAGGTGGCATTTGAAAGAAAATGTTGTCAAACCCCAAATAAAACTGGAGATGATTTTGATTCGGGTGAGAATGCTAAGGGTAGCTCGGGGGTGTAGAGAACCTGATGGTGGCATGATCGTTCGGGACGAACATGGAGTCGAAAATGGAGTCTTGCTCGAATCAATTAAGGACCGAGCCTAAGTGCCGCTAAACCAGTTCCTCACCGTACATCCACATGTCCTTTATGGGAAGGACTTGGCTTGGTACCCTGGCAAGTACTAGAGTATGGACCTGTGGGAAGTAGGAAGTATGTGACTAGGTGGTAAAAGTCCTAGAGATCCCCCACCGCTAGGCGTTTGGGTGTCGACTCGACACAAAGGTGGGGAGTCCTATTTTTGGGGTCCGGGACGCAAAAGTTAGGTTACCCACCTAGCGGGTCCAGCTCTAGTATGGAAGCGGGTGAAGGTCTCGTTGCGATAACCCTGCCAGCACACCTCGCGAAGTGTGCCCACTGGTACCTGGCAACAAGGGGGACTTGCATCTTGTGGGTAAAGCCGTACAACCTCTGCAGAGTGTTAAAAACTATTCGAATGGCCGCGTTCTTGGTTATGGACATGAACTGGCAAGGCCACACATTGGTTAGACTGAGTTTTGTTTACGAAAGCTGAGAAAGGGACTAAGGATGTGGGCATGATGTGTCCACAGGGTGCAATTTATGCTACACGGCTGGTAGCAAGGAATTGCAGGAGAAGGAGGCTAGCCGTACTATCCGGGATAGTACGGGCTAAGCATTGAGTTAAGCGGAGGCTAGCCGTGCTATCCGGGATAGCACGGGCTGAGCACTGCGTTGAGGAGGCTAGCTGTACTATCCGGGATAGTACAAGCTGAGCAATGAAATGAGGAGGCTAGTCATACTACCCGGGATAGTATAGACTAAGCTATCACTTGAGATGAGGAAAGGAGGTAGCTGGGTCTACCTCAAGAGAAGTTTGTTGCTTTGAATTGCTCTGGTTTACTAAACTGCTTTGAAATCTACTATTCTCGTATTTAAATTGAAAACTTACATTTTCGCACAATTGGCAACTTAGGGTAGAGTTGTTTCTCTTGAATCACACCCTGCGTGAAATAATGCCGTATAACTCTCCTGTGGGAATAGCTTGCGAGTACATTCAATGTACTTACCTGGCTTGTTGATTTGGCCAGACGAAGGAGACATCAACCCCGAAGATACGATTACAATCGCGAAAGCTAGGGCGTAACCCCAGTCAGTTGCCTATCGGGTATGGCATATTGATGGGCATCCTCACCGTTTGATTTTCCGCTGCAATTTATAGCCGTTGGGCTACAGGTATCAGACAATCGACCTTCCCGGTCTATTTACTTAGTATATACTAGTATATGTATGTATGACAATGATATACAGGTTAACTTGTGTGTGTCGGCTACTGATCCAGGGACCGGTACAGTAATCACAAGGGAGTATCCGGCCTTAAAAACTGGGTACGCCACACACCATGTGAAAATATTTAGTATTATTATCTCCTTCCAAAAGATGCTTTGTGTCTTAGCATGTTGGAACCACTTCAACTCCTCTTCTCTCAACAATTGGACTAAATGGATGTTAGAGTTGTTTGCTAACTATAGCACATTGTTAGATAACTAAATTACCTCCGCTTTTTAATCCAACTGATCAACAATTTTACAAAGTTCTTTCTTTTCTTTCCTAAAGGTACCCGCTGTGTTCTTAGCCCAACCTCTCAAGTATTGCCTGCTGAGAGTGTGAATTCTAAACTGCCATCTCTCTATTGCCATGGTACCTCACTGTTCTCGGAGCCAAACATCTTTTACCATAGCATAGAACCCATCCCTAGTCAACCAAGCAAGTTCAAATTTGAATAAAAGTTGATGACTGACCTGGGCTGCCGCCCCCGTGTTAATTACAAGAGGAGTATAGTCCAAAATAATTACTTCTAAAGCATTAACCATTACTAAAGGATATTGGTCCTCCCAATTGGTCAACATAAAGACCCGATCCAATTTCTAAAAGGTTGGGATTTCAAGAGAATTAGCCCAAGTGAAACTCCTACCGGATATACGAATTTCCTGTAGCTCTAGGCTTTCAATGACCACATTAAACATGAACGGCCAAGGCGCATCGAAATTGTCATTATGTTTTTCATATTAAAGCGCCGACCCCCCAAATCAACAAGGGTATTTTAATCTTGGAGCCAACATTCACCAATTCCATAAGGAACTCCTCTTTATGCTGGTGTTGGGCAAGCCCATATACTGTCATAAGCCACCACTGAAAATTATCCTCAAAGCTAACAAGGTGAAACCTAACATGATATTTACCATAAGGAATATCACCTACATCTAGGATAGCCTTATTAGCTCCCAACAAAATTCCTCCTGATCTCCCATCCGGTGGAACGTGGTGGCAAATATAATCCATCCCACCACATAAATTTTGAAGAAAGGAATATGAAAAATCAGATCTTTTTATCTCAAATGACCGCAAAAGAATCAAAATGGTGTTTCTCAAGAAAGATCCGCGAGATGTCTATGTTTAGCTAGGTTTGCAAAACCTCTACTATTCCAAAAGACTCCTTTCATTTAAACACCTTATTTTTAAGTTTTGATGACCTACTCTTGGAGCTAGATAAAACCACTGTGGATTTCTTCTTAAAAGGATGTGATTGGGGTTTCGCTGACGTGACACCACTTTGAAATTGTGGTTGTTCACCTCATCCACATATTCATCACATAAATCCTCACACAACTCATTGAGATCCTTAACATCTAAAAGTTCAGGATCATCTTCTATATCATTATTTTCTACGTCATAGGTTTTGCCCATGTTGATGGCTATCCTATTCAATTTCATGTCTTGTATAGTCTCAATATAATTTAAAACCTCAAATCTATTTGAATCCAATGACAACCCCAAACCCTTAATGTTTGAAACAATTCGATCATTGGAAAATGAGAGAGAAGACATTTTCTTAGACATGTTGTGGGAGATCACTCCCCCAACCGCAGCCAGAGTTGGAACCTGCGCGGAATCTAGGATCGGTGTAGAAGCTACCGCAGCAGCAAGTCCCATCTTTGGACCCTGCCGGGCAGTGGAAACACTTCCACAGAAGGGGCTGTAGCCATTGAAGCGCTGGTAGCAAAGCCTTGCCCGCCAACTGGAAAGGCTGTCGTGGTAGAGGTCTTGCGGGAGGAGGTTGCTGACTCCTGCCTGATAGCCCTCATGGTTGCCGTGGTAGGAGCAGAAGCTACTGAGAAGGTCTTTGGGGCCCGGCCTGTAGTGTGGAGCTCTATCGCGGCAGACGCAACACCCCATCGAGCAACTGTGGCGAGGGGCTATTTGCCGAGTCTTGCCTCTAGCAAGACTAGTCCTCGAATCTGACCCAACCACTGGAATAGCTATGCGGCAGGGAAGGAGGACACCGATACCTGCTTGGCAGTGGGAGAGGCTGCCAAGATAGGAGAAGAAGTTGCCAGCACTTGGCGCCCCTCTGTGGAAGCTATCGCAGCAGGGCGAAATGCTGCTAAAGACTATCGGGCTGGTTGAAAAGGTTCCACGGCCTCTCTCCTATTGCAAATAGTTCCACTTGCAGGTGTTGAAAGCAACGGGAATGGGACTAGCCCCCTACTATCCCGAATAAGCTACACCGCCTCTTCGATATCCTTGTCATCCTACCGCAATAAGTCACGGACACTCAAGTTCTCATTTGCTGCCACCTTTCTAACTGCGTCCTCAAGAAGCATTTTATGATTAACATGTAGCACCAGAGGCGTGAGAGTGAGCATACCAAGGTGTTGTCCTCCCACGTTGGACAAATCCCCATGTAAAGTAGGATGCCCATTGTTATTTGCATTGTTGCACTTTCTCCTCTTGCCATCATGTGGTTCCTCATCTTCATCCATCTTATCTTTGCCATTTCCATCTTCCTCCCCTTCCAACTGGAGCAAGGCATCCTCATCCATCACTAACAGCTCTTCCTCAAGTACATACTCAATACTGAAAACCCAATCATCAAACACAATATCAAGAAATTGCGTTCTCTTTTCTACATCGACGACCCCCACCAAAAGAGAGGTGTGCGTGTTTGTCTTGTAGTGACCATATCTACTAAAAAAGTGCTACAATCCAACCGCCAAGAGCCCACACATCCAAATAATCTTTAACTTAGTCAGGCACATTATTGATCCGGACCCAAACCTTGTGTAGCCGAAATCTTGCACCCAGCCTGTTTGTCCATTCGTCAACCTCCATCTCCGCTCCATTAGCTATCGTACCATGGTTTGTAATTTGAATTTTACCAATGCAATGCAGACTTCTACATCAAACTTGGATGGGAAAGCCGCCATGAAAGTGTTGTATCCATTGTTCTTAACCTCCCATTGCCACTTTTTATTGGGCACAAAACCCAAGCAAGCTCTGCTCTTACTTTATCAATAGAGGGTTGAGCTCCTTCCACACGAATCAGGCTCATCTTCCTGTCACTTTTAACATTCTGTAAGGAGGTACTCGAGGAGTGATAAAACCCCTGGCCATCCACTACCACACAACTTAAATTTATGGACGGTTTTCCGAGCTTGAGGAGAGGACATTTGGACGCAACATGATTACGCCCTTCACAAATTCGTGATCCACCGTGACACATTGTTGTTCAGCATGTCTGATGCCCTTGCAATGCAAGCAAACAATCCTGCGTTCACCTCTAACTTCATTTGGTGCGCTTGATTTGCTGGCATGAACCTCTGTCCGCCCTTGTAAATTCTGTCCAAAGACCACAGGAGTAATGTTAGCAGGAGGGTAGTTTTGAACACCCACCATCAATGTTGGGGGAGGACTTTGTTGTTCTTGCCATCCTATCAATGGCACCAGACTGCATCCCCGGTTGCCTCTATTGCCACCGAAGCGGCCCCCCGAGATCACCCGCAGCACCCTAGTCCCTTGTGGTTGCTCCGCCACCCCCGCCATAGCCAGCGTTGAACTAGCCGACGAACACCGCATCGCCCATGTTCTGGCCAGTTGGCAGCGCTGCGACCACCGCCATTATTGTGGTTACCACCACCATGGCCACCATTGCCCCCATGCTCTTGCGCCCTGCCAAATTGATTCCCACGACCATTGCCTTTGCCACTGCCACGACCGCCGCCATCCATCGGTACCAAAGATCATAGCACATCGCCATAGGAATGGGTGGCCGTCAAGACCGACGCGCCTAGGACATGCGACGTGGCGCAGGATGGATTGTGTATCACCAAGCTTGTTTTCTCTAATCATGTCGCTAATTGGAGTTCGCTCCAGCATGTGAAAAAAGGCGATGGCGCCAAGGTATACGCAGAACCCTTAAACCCTGGCGTTGAGTGTGACTTAGTGTTGAACCGAGGGCCTGCTTCTCGCGTGATCTGAGGCCCACGATGGGTCACAAAGCAACGCAACCCATAGCGCCTGGTTGAGCTGGTCGGAGCCCTGGCCCACCTGGTTTGAAACGACGGCCAAGGGTGCGATTGGCGCCGAAATGATCGGGGTCATTTGTAGGTCTCAAAGCCTGCACATCCCCAAGGGTGAGGGATGGCGAAGCATGGAGCAGTGGAACTGGCCCCTGCCATGGTCTCATCGTACCCGCGCCTAGCATGTTGAACGCCCGGCTTGCCACAGGATTGGTGCTCCTCTTTCTCACCACTCTGCTTGTTGCCGCTCAGTTCATCTGTGGAGAAAGACGCTAAACGTGATAACACGGACTTGACAAGAATCAGGAAATCTACCTCGTTGTACGCTATATCACGAGCGTCGTTGATGACGTCCCCAATTTTGGCTTCTTTCACAAGAGCCATCTCCGGTGAGTCAACAACCGGTGAAGCCTAGTTGTCTTCTTTCCAATTCTTCAAAAATGGCGAAGTTTGCAACTTCCAATCCTCCAATCGACTGTATCACTCACCAAACGATGAACAAAGGAGTATGGAACCCGGATCTCTTCCTCTGAATTATTAGAACCCTCGCCATCTGCAACTTCTTCAATAGGCTCCTTGTTGCCGGCGACACAGCCATCAAGAGAGTCACCCTCAGAGGAGACTTCGCTTCTTCCTCCCCGCTAGATCAAGAAAACCGAACACCCGAACAAACGACGCACCCGACACCGGCGTATGCACGCCTTTGTTGTTCTTGCACAAGTCACCCTGCCGCCGGCTATCTTAGGTCGCTGGATGTGGAGTGGAGCGTTTACCCTACGCGATCTGTGCCTTTTGTGATCAAGTTGAAAACCCTCTAGCACTTATTCTTCTTATGCTCCATGTCCCGGGTGATTTGGGGTGTGATAAGGTCTTTGTTTGGTACTTCGCAATGCCCTACTCTTGACAGCAGTTCTATGCCTAGAAGCATGCTTTCTTGCCTTATGGTGACCGTTTCTATACCATTAGTCTCACCGTTGTCTGCTCGGCAATATGGACCTGTCAGAATAAGGCATGTTTTGAACATCATGTGATCAAGGCCCCTATCGAGGTTGGTTTTTCTATATTTTTTTCTTTTCTACTATATTAGATAGAGCTGTTGAAGGAAGTGAACAGAAATTTGCTGGCGTCCGAAGCTGAGATGCTGATGCAAAAGGCCATTACGTTGTTGCATAGCGCTGGCGATGCTTCTCCATCTAGTGACGCGACATCTGTTGCTCCTGACAACACCCACTCTAGCTAGATGCTGCCTAGATCCTGAAGACGATGCGAAAGATGTGGAAGCCTGTTGTTTTTCTTTTTGGGCTGTGCGTTTGGTTCCTAAACTGTATGAATGTTGGTCACTTAAGTTTATAATAGGTGATAGCAGGTTTTTGTCATGTAGCTTGTCGGCCGAATTGACGACAAGTGGTGGGCTTCTTGCTAGTGTGTTGAACTCGCTTCTTTCTCTCTGCCCCCTTCTTTGGTGCTTGTAAGAATCTGTTATTTTTGTTATGAAAGAAGTAACGGAAAGGGGGTACCCCGGTTCGGAACCATGGGCTTCGGTATCTGGACCGGAAGTTGCCTTTCTCGGAGGTGATAGTTATTGGGCCGGTCCGAGTGTGGCGTGCCACTCTTGCTATGGGAGCGGCGAATGGCTCCGCGCCCTCCACGAAAGCAGAAGGCGGCGAAGCAACGCAAGATAGAAAGAGAAGCGGAGGTGGTCACGACGGCCGGCGTGCGAGACGACGATGGCGTGCAGAGCCCTCTCTCTCCAGCTCCACCCCCTCCTCCCCCGCTCCGCTCCCTCCCACCACCACCACAAGGCCCGCGCCGCCGCGGCCTCACCGTCTCGGGTTAGCGTCCCCCGCCGCCGCGCTTCTTCCGTCCGGTGCTGCACTGCCGGAGACCAGGGGGAGCCGCCGCAGGACTCCGTGCTCAAGGCCATCTCCCGTGAGTAACGTTCCGTCCCTGAAAAATCCAGTCTCTTCTTCTTTTATAGCTTCTACTTTGAGCTATCAATTCGATTTCAATTCTCCCCAGTTTTAAACCGGCACCCGGGTCGGAATCGAAGGAACAATTCCGCACTAAATCTGTAAGATTCTGCGTGATTTCGGAGAGAACTGGGGTTGCGGTTTGGGGTGGTGTGCTGCTGTTGCATGCAGTCAGGTACTGCGAGCTCTCAGTCCTCGGTGTAGTTGGCTTTAGCTACGGTACTTAATTGCTACGCGTTGTGTTCAGTTTAGGCGGATTAGTTGAGTGTCCAGGTGATGTTATGTCGGGATTGGGATTGGACGTGGGTGAATTGCTGGCTGCCAAATTGCTAATTTATCGTGTGCCAGCTTGCCAAGAGACATCTCGATCTTGTGCACTTGCCTGTTGGACCTTGTTCACAATTGTGCTGTGCCTGGGAGTTTGGTTCTAATGTTGGTGGTTGCAATAGGTTTTCTCTCCACGGACTTTCACTAGGTTTGTACTGTGCACAAATCCAGCTTGCTTAGTGTAGGAGGGCATGATGTGCACTTAAAGCACATGATGAATTCGATGCCTTTCTCGTAATGTAGTGAATTGGTACATCCTATATGCACCTAATAGATTGCTGACTCCTCATGGTTATATACTGTCACGTTCTTTTCCTGTTGTTTATTTGACCGTAAGGCACAACAAATGCTAGTACTTTCTAGAGGCTATTACATATTGAGTCACTCACGAAAATTTGTTTTTCCTTTCCCTAAATAGAGGTAGCGAGCTCTAAAGGAAGGGTTGCACTCACAACAAATGTAATCATGGGTGGTACTGTGACAGATGATGCAACCGATGAATGGCTTGTTCTGGATAAGAAGGTGTCCTTCTCTATGACTCTATGCTGGATGATCTCTTCAACTTCAGTTTGTTCTTTCTTTCACGATAGTCAACTGATTGAGCACCCTGCATTTTGAAAAGTTCAGTGAAAGCCATTGATGTGCTACTTGGTGTGTTATTTGGCTTTGGTTCTTCTTATAATGTAAAGGTCCATCTGAAACTGATTGCAAAGATGGAAATGTATCTAGCCACTCTAACATCATATAGCATGCAGCTATGAATAGCTTATTATTGACCTAGTAGTCATCCTTAACCTCAATGATCATTTGCTGAGGAGCAAAAGTTGTTTGAAGTATTTTGTAGCTTATCATGGCACAAAATATAATGAAACAATGCATATGTACCACAACTCTCTCCAGTTCACAAAATGTGACGTTTTGAATATAGCTTCAGTTAAACTTTTAAAACTTTGACTAATGATATCGTTTTAAATATTTAGACTGGGTACTTGAAAATCATATGTACATATTTGTCTCGAAAAGCACTTTCCTAATTTATAATTTTATTGGGTTTTATACATATATTACAATATAAATTAGTGGTCAAAGTTACATTTTGAAGACCGTACCAATGTCCAAAGCGTCATGTTTTTGTAAACCGGAGGGAGTACCAGATAGCTTGTGTCATGAAAATTTGGTGCAAAATGGTACACCTGCCCTGAGTTCTAGAAGAAAGTTCATTACTCTGACCTCTGATCCACCTGCCTACTACCTTTTGTACTATACTTGTAAGAAGAAAACTGTTCATGAGTTTTATTTTAAGCATGACAAAGATCACTTGTTTCTTTTGTTTTACAGGTAAATTCATATCCTACAGTTAGAGAATTTACTGCAATTGGAATTGGAGGTGATGATTTTGTCCATTCAATGGTTGTTGCAGTCGAATCAGTACTGCAAGAAAGCATTCTCAAGGTTGTTGTTCAAACTTCTCAGTTCCATTGCAAATATGCTTAGGAAAGTGGAATGCTTGAATTTTTATGGCAATGTTCTGTTAATTCTGTATACTACCGATTATAAATGCCTAAAGCATGTAATGCGAACTGGAACATGAAAGTGGCCAAGAATCTCATTAAAATTGGTAGGACCGTAAACAAATAATGAGATGACTGAAATATATGAAGATGGCAGCTGTGGTGGTGTTGCTTCCTTACATAGTACAGAGCTGATTTCTAGTAGCAAGTTTAGTATAGCAACTTTGGTATTATTCTTTAGCATGTTTGGCTTATTGTTTACATTTTTTTTTGTTAGCTATTGCATGGCATGAAATGAGTTAAATATTATTTTCCACTATCTAATTTGCAAGGAAGTCTAAGCACTTGCAGCTATGAAGAATTTGGCTTATTGTTTACATAATTTTTTCAGGTAGTTCCCTCATTTTTTTTGCTTCGTCTACAGTTAAATGTTTGGTTCTTTCTGGTGTTGTTATATTTTTGCAGTTATCTTGATTCCTATAGATTTTTGGCTTTGCCTGTGCAGGGTCAAATATCACAGAAAGTGTCTTCAAAGGGAAAATATATTTCTGTAAAAATTGGACCTATTCGTGTGGTTTCTAGCGAGCAGGTAACCAATTGCTGCACTTACGATGGAAATGAAATTCTGCACTGCAGGAGAAAATTTGTGTAGTTGCAGGGTTTTAGGACAGTGCAATGTTTATCATGTGCATGACGGCTTACACTAATTTGTTTCCAGGTCCAAGCAGTGTACAATTCCATGAAAAAGGATGACAGGATGAAATTCTTTTTGTAAAGACGGGAACAGCATGTGAGACATGATTCTTCTTTGTAACACCAGTGTGTGCCACGCTTTGTAACTGCAAGTGAAAGACATTTTGCTGGTTCTACTTCTTCAGTTGCGTTTGTGTGATGGTTGCCATGGTTTCAATTGCAGGTAGGACTTGTGTAAAGTTATAGCGGGAAGATGATTTTGCTCTGCATGACTACGAAAGGCAGAATTGCTTCAACCCTATCTCATGGTGTAACTGGGTGGTTTCGATTACAACCTGCTGTGTTTCATATTTATCTACTTATCACAAAGTGCATCACCACATCATCTTATGGCGTGTCAACGACAGTGAGTTCAGTGCGAGGCACCATGGAAAATAAAAGAGCAGGTGCTAGCTTGAAATCCTGGGGAAGAAGGGATTGATGGAGAAAATTACCTATTCCAAAGAAATAGGTAAAGTTACCTGCTTAATAATGCTAGTTTCGTTTGTCTAGCTCGAATTCAAAAATCAAAAGGGGACCTATGGAGCAAGTCTTGTTAAACGTTTTTGTTTTCTGAAACTTTTCATGATAGTTTTCTGGAATTGCATGTACCATTGGGTTCGCACAAGAACTGAAAAAAATAAATTACCAGTTGGATTGAGGTGACGGATGGGTGACGTTTCATCCTTGCTTCAATTTAATAGCTCAAAATAAAGGTCGCGTTATCCATTTTTAAGGAGTTGGTGCTGCTACCCAAATCTGAGCCTGTCCAGAAACAAGAAATTTGCAAGTAACAACTCAAATTCAACAGGAATCACAGAAAAACTTCAGTGTTCCCAAATGGGGTAAAACTAGCTAAATGGTCAGTATGGGCTTTGTGTTCAAATAGTTGCCCCGGCTTGGTCGATCTGATCTCCAAAACATTGCTCGAAATCTGATCCATTTTGCTTTTACGCATCAAATGGAAACCTCACATCCATTCCCGGTCGAGCTCCCCTCCGACAGCTACTGCAACCTTTGTAGCTTTGCGTTCACGACCAGAAACAAAACGACGGGAGCGCGCGCTCACGTCCCCCATCCAAAGGGTGAATCTAATCACTCTCCGGTGATGGAAATACTTGTCGAGGAAAAAGGAAGATGCAAGGGCCGAAAGCGGGGAGAAGAGATGCCCAGATCTGCTCGCCGTTGTTGTCTCGCTAGCCGACCCGTTGCATTCAGGAATATACTGCAGCGTCGAAAAGGCTCGACGAGCACGATCAATCAGTTTAAGGGGCTTGACGCTAGGCCAGATGGACCGGAGGCAGAAATGCATTTTTCAACAGGATAAAATGCGACACCAAGGTTCCGATGGTGAGAGGGAGGTAGGATAAGGACTCATGAGCGATCTGATTTAAATGTAGGAGTGGCTTGATTTGGAACGGATGACGATGAAAACGAACGTGCAGGAGGGCTCACCGTTACATAAACAATGGAGGAGGAAACATGTATCAGACCCTAATGGGTCCATATAAACATGAAACAGAAAGGCATGTTACCGGCCTTGCCGGTCATGTTTACAAGGTCCATATCTAACGTTCTGGATACAGACAAGGTATATAAGGTTCAACTTTAACCATTACTTCTTATATAAATATTTTAGCATAAATATTATTTATGAAAAATCTAATAATTTTATTTTTACTTATAGATAGAGGTTAGAAAAGTTCGACGCATGCTTTTGAAACTTCAAGGTTTCATGTATTTCTAATCAGGTGTTGTATTTGCCAACTCGGCATGGAAGATTTTGCATTGGACCACTTGTATGCCTACAAGTTTTTCCATACTTTACTTGGATATGTCGCTGCAGGGGCAGCATACATCAACCCTAGCTGCAATGTTTCATTTCACCTCAAGGACAAGCAACTTTATTTAGATTAAACTTGGAAGCTGGGAGCTTAAAACGAACCAAAGTAATTTGAGCCTGGCTTAGAAAAGGCCCAAAAGAGCCGAAGATTAAAAATGACCTACCATCAATCAATCAAAGTTAAAAGGGAGCAGAAAGGGTCCTCGATCCGGGTTGAGCTCATGGCACTTGATAGACCATCGCGGCGAAGAACAATACGCCCAAACCCTTTAACTCTACGGAGACAAAATTCCAAGTCGTGACATCGGGTACCAAAAATACACAAAAAACTGTCACCTTCAAAATTCGGTGAGATGATCACTAATAAATTACCGGCTTGGCCTCCCATGTCGCTTCGCTATAGGCAACCGGGGCAGACCTAAACCTAGAAACCTCCTTCCATGTCCCTCCTTGTCACCGCACCGAGCGGTCATCGCCAACGACAGTGGGGCCTGCTACCGAAGGTGCGGGTGGGTCTCTAGTGTACGGCGACTAGGCGGTCGGCGGTGCCGTGCTATGTGCTATGATTGTTGATGGCGGAGCTCTGGCGGATAGCGGAGCTGCGGCTGGGCTAGGGCCCAGCAGTGTGCACGGCTCCGTGTGGAGGTCATGGGTGCTGCGGCACGCGTGGCTCCACGTCGTGGGGCTCTGGTGCTGCTCAGCTTGCTGTCAGCTTAAGGGGCAAGGATATAGTCTACAGTAGGAGTGATAAGAATAATCAAAATTTTCTACCAAATAAAAATTAAAACACCCTAGTCATAATACTTTCTAAAGCAATGCATAAGTGAGAAAACAAGTAAGCAGAGCAACTACACAAGAATATATAGTGTGAGAAGAAGATCATAAACAAGGGTGATTCGGTGATTAGTTGTCAAAATTCGAGCATTTAACGAGGCTCTACATCTTCTTTGAGAAAGCTTGATCCTACGATCGAAACTGGTACCAAAACATGTTCTTTTCTCAAGAGGCTTGCGGATACGAAACCTCTCTTTCTTCTTTATAGCTCTTACCTTGCGGTAGACGAACTCTAACATTCACAAACTTCTCGACTTCTTTACACATTTAAGACTTCCGAGTGACACATAACTGTCTAGGAGGTGCCAACCTCCAACTGTAATAAGAACTTGATCGCGACTTCAAGGTGATCCCTTACTTGAATGCTCAATGAAAATTCAATCCAAATTCTCAAGATTTATATATCTCAAAATTTCTCGCAAGAAGGTAAGAGAGAATAGAGGAAGAGTGTAGCACAGGATTCGAGACCCCAAGGATTGCCTCCACCTAGGAAGGGTAGTGGCTTATATAGGCTCCCCTAAAAAATCTAGCTGTTATAGATAAAGTAATCTCGTCCGGAGGTTCCGGATAGACCATAGAGGTTCCAGGATTCAAACACAATGACTAGTTTGGAAGAAAAGCACTGCTCGGAGGGTGTAGGTTGACATGCCGGATAGTTCAAAACCTCGGGAAAATTCAAGACCCAGAGTGTCCGAACCAATGATACTCGGATGTTCCGAACAAAATCAACCCTTCTGTCCTAAAACACAAATTGACTCGGAGGTTCCGGGAGATCCTTACTTGGAGGTTCTGAACAGGCAAAACAAAGCTAGCTTGGTTTCCTCGGAGGTGCCGGACCCCCAAGGTCTGGATGAAAGAAAGTGTTGGGATAGAGGTTAAGTCCTGACTTGGGGCTTCTGGATGAACTTCCCTCGGAAGGTCCAGATGAAGCCAGGCTTCGGTACAAAAACTTTGTCGTCACTCAGAATGTCCGGGCTAACTTCACTCAGAAGTTCTAGACAATATGAAATGCTCTGGATAAAGCTATTGGATGGACTTCAGACATTTGTATGACCTTCACTCGGAAGGTTCGGGTGGAAAAGGATCTCTGGACATAATCTCTATTTTCATTCAGAGTGTCCAGATAGACTTTGCTCGGAAAGTTCGGATAGTAGGAACTCTACTGGATAGAAGCTCTGAGAAACTCTTGATACTCAGCATGATCCTCACTCGGAGTATCTGGATCAACACTAGGCACACTAGAGCATATTCTCACACACACTCGGACATTTCGGCGGACTAGTCTGAGCATTCCGATTGAACACTGATGTTTGGTGTAGAGAGATTTCCAAATACTTTTAGAATGAATTTTTTGAACATTTAACAAGTTATCTCCTTCCATGCCACTGATTAGCTTCCCCTTTATAGTACAACTGTCATATACTCAATGTGATCATTAGATTACTAAAAGGACTAGAAAAGGTCCTCAAGCTTCTCGATTCTATGCCGTCACTTTTTTGATCTTTTTAGGGGTCGTCAACGCCTGCTCCAACTTTCCTTGGAGACTAAAAACATAATCAACATCTTGATGCACACATAGTCCCTTAATTATTTTATCATTAATCATCAAAACCCACTTAGATTTGGAGCGGATGGGTTCGTAGCATTGCTCCATGCGTGTTGCAGCTCTTTTGTGGGACAATGGTAGCCAGGTGCCCTCTCTCATGGTGTCCGGTGGGGTGGTAGGGTGCAGCACTTTGAGTGAAATCTTTGTCCCAATAGGGGTCAATGCCGACAATGATGATGCTCATGGGCGTCTTTCCCCTCCATGGAGGTATCATCGAAGAGTACGTTTCAATCCTCCCTCGATCATGGTCAACCGGTTTTGGGGCGACCGCAGCGGCTGCTGGCGAAGCCAGACCCCTTCCTCAAGGTTTGGCGGGATGGTGGGATGAGGTACTCTGGGTGAAAACCTTGTCCCATCTAGGGTCGGTGCCGGTGATGACGGTCGCCCATGGGCATTATTCCCCTCCGTGGAGGTGTTGTTAAGAGCTTTGTTCACTCCTTGCTCTGGGCATCCGAGGGAAAGTTTGGCCCGATGGCCGTGGCGGTGGTAGTCTCGGGTTTGGCACAACGAGCAGAGGTACCCCCAGGTTGCGGTGGTAGTCCGAGTCATGCGATCGTGGTTGCAATAGATGATGACGATGACGCGGTTGTCAGCATCAGCGAGAGGTGTGCTTTTGTCTTTTGCGTTGTGCTGTGCTGGGTCAGCTTTGCTAGTATGTTTGTTTCGTCGGGTGGTGCCCAATGCCTAGTTTAGCTAGGTGGCTTACCTGTTGTTGGAGTTTTTGTATGGTTAAACCGTGCTCTGTAAGATTTTCGGCCTTGTTTTTTCATAAATTGGTCTAATTTATTTTTTTGTAAAATTGTAAGAACCCCTGCGATCTTGGTGATGTTCGTTAAAAAAATCTTAATAAATTGGGTCGAAGATAAATTACATATGTAATTCAAATTTGAGACATCCAAATTTACGCTACGGCCTAGAGGCAATCCATTGATGAAGCAGTCGTGCGGCACATACATGTGCTAAGGTTTATCTTGCTGCAGGCTAAGGTAAGTTGTGACGTGATTACTTTTTAAGCTGATGTGGCTTTTTTAAAATAACATGCTATTAGTTTACTGGGCAAATAAAATTGAATGTAGATAATTATGTTGTATGATGGTATTCACCTTTCATTTCATATGCTCTGAGCAAAAAGTAACCTAACTAATAAAAAAGGTAGCCAAGCGTAAACTTATCTAAAAACAGTTTAACCCAACGGAGTTATCATAAAACCTATCGGAATGTCAGATAGAACCTAAGCGAACTCTGAGTTTGTTCAACATCATTTGGAAGAAAAAGTAAGTGTATATTACATTCAAATGGCTTACTCGGCCCCTTCACTCCCGTTTTACTAACTAGTACTAAAGTGTAGTAGTGTTAGTCAAAGTAAAAACCATACATTCTGGTTGAGCATCAGATTGATTATTTTTAGTGGATAACATTGTTATGAATAATATTATGGAAATGGCATCCATTCTAACTTAAATATGGAAAGAGTGAATTGCACTTTGAATCAGGTGTTGTTACCACTGTTACACTTTGCATCAGCTTTAGGGTTTGTGTATGGTTTTGGTAGGGTGTGCAAACCGAGATTTTAGATAATCTTAGTATGGGGAATTAAGTATGTGTCTCTCGTAGTGCTATATGGTGCTGTAACTTTGACAATTTTTGTTGCTGTTTTCATTTAAGGATGGGGAAAGAGCTGTGGACATTGCAGTTTTCAATAATGATGTGAAAGGTTTGATTGGAGACTGTGTTGTGGTTAAGACAGTGGAAGAGAGGACGCTAAGTTACCAGACAATGGTGGCAATGATGGTAGAGCATGGTACAATCGTCACGACGATGTGTATTATGCCGGCATTGACTCCTACCTACCATTTCACCTAATGCCATTCATACATCACTCTCTCATATGCTCATGGTGGCACTTCTTCTCTTCTTTATTACATGGGAGGGGAGGCACCCCTATTTGTAGTTACATAAGCCCGTTGGATTAGTGCCAAGTGGCACACATCCAAACCCTACGCTAGAAATATGTCTTCTCTAGAATTCTCTTCTAAAATATCCATCTATTAAATATTCCCTAATTCTAGAGTCATCCTCTAAAAAAATCTTTACCATACTTATCCTTAATTTCTTCTAGAGCCTTCTCCTCAAATATCTTTCTCTTATAATCCTCTAATGTTTTCTAGAAGTTTCTTACTTTGCCATGGAGAATTATCTCTAATATCTTCCATGGCAAATATCTAGGTATTCATGAGAGCTCTCGAACCTTCTTGAAACATCTTGCTACAAGTATGCATTGGATTATATTCAACACTCCCCTCAATGCATACTTGCCTGGTGAATCATCTCCTCATTTTTCTCATTCTTGCCGCTTTGTTTGCAACCCACTTTTCTTCTTTGACCTTCTCCACACTTGACCCTTCACTATTTCTTTGCATGAAGGTACAGTAATGTGGCGTACCCGGTTTTAAAGCCGATAAACCCTTGTGCTTACTGTACCGGTCCCATGATCAATAGTCGGTACACACAAGTTAACCTGTATATCAAGGTCATACACACACTTATTAGAATATGATATATAACCGATCATCGAGATCGAAAAATTTATACCTTTAGCCCAACGGCTAAAAATCTTGCAGTGGAAATCAAACGGTGATGTGGCCCATCAGTATGCCATACCCGACAGGCAACTGACTGGGGGTTTCGCCCTAGCTTTCGCGGGTACTGTCGTTGCTTTCGAGCGGTCGATCTTCTGTCTGGCCAAATCAACAAGCCAGGTGAGTACATTGAATGTACTCGCAAGCTTCCCATCGGGGAGTTGGATACAGATAAAAATACATGCAAGGGTATTTCAAGCAAGGGCTCTAACTATGTTTCATATTGTGCGAGAAAGTAAGTTTGCATGAAATAAGTAAATAGATATTAAAAACAGTTTTCATAAATTGCCACGATGTTCCGAGACAAACATCTGTTCGTCTTTTCCTTCCCGCTACAACAGGATTCATTTCTGTGCTTTCCGTTACAACGGAAAGTTTGGTAATCACCCGCTTCAACGGGGAGTCTCAGCTCACCCGTTACAACGGGGATACTAGGGTTTGCCCGAGTCCACGGGGAAATCCCTTCTTCACTCATCCCGCCACGATGGGGAATTTGCATGTCACCCTGCGAACACGGCGGATCGCGTCCTTAAACCCATAACCCATTTTGACTCTGAAAGTCAGTCTACTTTAGTGTGGTCTAACCAAGTTTGTCCATGACCGTGGACATGGCTATTCGAATAGTTTTAACCCTCTGCAGAGGCGGTACGGCTTTACCCACACGATGTAGTTCACCCTGGGTACACTGGGCCTGTATACTGACAGGGCTAGTACAGCGAGACTCTTCACCGGAGTAAACCTAGCCATGAACCCGTCAGAAGGACATGTCTCAAACCTAGCTTGAGTCAGTATCATCACTTGCAAGGAGGTTGGTGTTCCAACTTTATGGCGAACAACCTCATCTGCACACTTCTCCCTGCCTACGGGTTCATGCTAGTCTCAGACCGGGTACTAGATCAAGTCCTTCCCATAAAGGACATGTGGACGTACGGTAAGACTTGGCCAAACGGCACTTAAGCTCGTTCCTTATGTGAGACTTCACACCACACCCGTAAACAGGCTGCGAGAACCATGCCGAGCATTACCTCGCATTTAACAAGCTTCTTGCTTTCCCCCTTCATTTCCAACCCGGATAAAAATCTTCACCATTTTCGGTTTGGTTTCACAAAACCACTTTTCGGTCAAATATCCCAGCCCATGGATATACTACCTTCTTATACCTTCGGACATGACGGTCCGTTTTCAATTTTCACCACATGAAACAGGGGAGTATTCCCTTTTTATTTTGAAAACCCAATTTTGCTACTACAGGGCTAAGCATACATACATACACTACCCTAGGTTTCCGATAACTTTCCGAAATACGTAATCCTTAGGGTGACAAGGAGTGTAGGATCGGACTAGGGTTTGCTAAGCATCGGTTATAACTTCACTACATAAAATAACTAGTCATAAAACGTAGCATGCACGTTTCGTAAACAAAATATTATTTCGTAAACTTGGGTTTCAACATGATCAACGGTAGAGAGCTTCCATGGCGATATCGGCCGGTTTTCGAGTTTGAACTTGATGCCGCAGTCGTCCGGAATTCGTCGTGCAATATCCCGCAACGTCGTATCTACGTCGGAAATCATGGAATAAATGACGGCGCGAGCAAAAACACAACAACGCCAAATACAGAACCAGAGCATCGATATCATTCATCATGGCGGGTTAGGGTAGCTATAGATTTACAAACCATTTTTAGAGGTTTGGAAGGAAGCGCACGAGGTCTTCATGACCAGGGTATCGCTTCTAGGGTTGAGGGCCGAATTAGGGTTTCACCGTCTTTCTACTTATCATGGTGAGCGAACTTTACTTTTTGAGTTTCATTTTGAGCTAATGTTGGGTTTTGTGTCAAAGGTGATGGAGTTTGGATTATACGTACTTGATGCGGACATCACCTCCATCAAGGATGACAAGAGCCCAAATCCACCTTTGAAACCTATTGGACCAATGACAAGGGCTCGAGCCAAGGCTATACAACATGAGGTGACCCTATTCCTTGATACATCTCCACTTGATTTGAGTATGAATGGTATGCCACCTAATACTTTGATTCTTTGCATGCTAAGGTATGAAGGAGCAACCAAGTGGAAGAACCAACTGACGAGCAATGGGACTGAGGAAGAGACGCCAAGCATCAAGTCCCCAAGCTCCAAGCCGAACTCTAGCCGGACCGTTGCTTCGGAACCCCCGGATGTGCACTAGAAGTGAAGACCCGGACTATCCGGCTGAGGCCCGGACCTTCCGGATCCGAGCCGGACCTCAGCCCAGACCCTCCGGATCCGAGCCAGACCTCAGCCCGGACCCTCCGAGCAGGTATCCGGATCTCCTCTGGAAAACCCGGACCTCAACCCGGACACTCCGGCTGAGCGTCCAGATCTCCTCTGGAAAACCCGGACCTCCACCCGGACACTCCGGCTGAGTGTTCGGATCTCCTCTGGAAAACCCGGACCTCAACCCGGACCCTCCGGCTGAGTGTCCAGATCTCCTCTGGAAATCCCGGACACCAGCCTGGACCCTCCAGATTCTGCCTGCGAGCAGTAAAACGGGCTGCGGCCCACGTATCCAAGGGTTACGGGGTTAGGACTATAAATACCCGTACCCAAACACTAATTAGGGTCAGACTTGTTGTTAAGACTAATAGAGAGCTTTGCTCCTAATCTAGGGTTTCATCCCTCTAGATTAGGGTTCCATCTTAGACCTTGTAATCTTCCTTGGATTGTAAGGACCGGCGCGTGCCCCCGGATGGTAATTGAGGCATTCATTGAGAGGAGGAGTTGATTTGAGTCCTCGTTCCAAAGGCTAACCCGTTGGGGTTTTGTTGTTGGTTTGGGATTTCATCTAGGCCCTTCTAGTTACCCTAGTCCAAATCGTGAAGATTGGGAGCCCTCCGTATCAACTTGGTATCAGAGCTCTAGGTTTTCACGATTTGGGTTTGTATCCCCTCTTTCCCCTACCCCCAATTGCTAGATTTGTTTTGGTTTTTTTGTCTATTTCAAAAACCCCACAAAAAGAGCCCGATTTGAGTTTTAGATACAATTTGGAGGTTTGGGTGAGTTTTGGTTGGTTTTGATCCATTAGATCTTTGCTATACTTGTTGATCTAACCTTCCTTTGCGTTGCTTTGGCCGATTTCATCATTTGCCCCTTCGATTTGGTGGTTTTCGGTCCGCCCAAAACCCCAGATCTGCTCCTCTGTTCCTCGACCGGACCCTCCGGATTCCAGCCAGACAGTCCGAGCGGCCGGACCCTCCGAATTTAACCCGGACAGTCCGAAGTTGGCAAAATAGGGCGCAGCAACTTCGCCATTTGGGGCATACCTTCCACACCCGTTGTCCGTTTTCAGCGAACTTGGACTCGTTGGAAAGCTAACGATGAGCTCTAGGTCATCGTCATCAACACCAACCTCCACAAGCAAGGTATAATCTCCGACAAGTCCATCTTCCTTGCAATTTCTTTGTGAGCCAACATCTCATCCGTTTGCGAACACTTTGAACCTATGAAGACTAGCCCTTTGATGATTGCTAGGGTCTTGTACACTCGTGCTGCTTAGAATACCCTGTCCCAAGCAATTTGAAAATCGTTAGTCTTGTAAGTTCTTGGCACAAAGAAAAAGAGGAAGAAAAGTAAGATCAAAAGAAAAGAGTCAAAAAAAAAGAGAAGCAAGTGCCATGACCATCTTGTAGGAAAGCGAAGAGCTTGGAAGAGAACCCAAGGTAGGGTAGTAGCCGAGTGTGCAAATCTTTCACCCTACACTTTGCAACCGAGCTAGCGTCTTTCCTAGTATTTGTGCAACATGAGTTTTTAGACTTTATTAGACAAATCTTGTGCAAGCTCATTCCTTTGGTTGCACAAATCACATTATCCTTGAGCGTGAGTTGTCTTGTGCTTCGCTTATATCCTCTAAGATAAACTCTTATTGCATTGTTTCATTGTGGATTATTACTAATCTTTGCAAAATCACATTATTCCATTTGCTTAGTGTATTGTGCTAATCCTTCCGAGATCCACTAAAAGCTTTGTTTGAGTTAGTGCTTTGGAACTTGGGACTCCTTCAACCTAATCTCGAGGATCACTTTTACTATCCACGGCCCGTCGATCTATCTATCCAAGGAGGCAAGGACTTCGGTGGTGAGTGAGGTGAGAGGTCTAATTTCCACATAGTCCATCCATATTTATGTTTGCTAACCATGTCTAGGGAAGGATCACACAGAGCGAGTGACAATGAAGATTGTGTGACTCGAGGACAACATTTGGCGCTCCAACGGAGCCTCCATGACACAGTGGACAATTTGAGGCACGACATGACCCGACAGATGGAATCTATGAAGACAAGCATTGTGCAGGAAGTTGTGCAAGCACTTCGAGGCCAATTCCAGAAGCAGAGATTGATGAAGAGGATCCTCTTGATGAGACCGATGCCGAGATGGCGACACGGTGTGCCCAAGCTCAAAGAATAGCTAGACACCAAGCACCCCTTTCTCCATCAAGAACCCGAGACCCAACCTTTGGGCCACACAATCATGGTCGGGCAAGGAGCCACCAAGGAAGTGATGGGCATGAGGGAAGTGCATTAGAAGGAGGATCAAGTTTTCATCAACCTAATGACCAAAGACATCAAAGACGCCCGGATAGAGACTCAGGGTTCAGAAGGCAGAATTATCATGATGAGGGTACAGAACACCGGCAGAGGGGTCCACCAGGAGATGGGGAAGAAAAGTTTGGCAAGCTTAAGTTCACAATGTTCAAATTCTCCGGTGATGCAATGGATCCCAAAGAATACCTCACACGGGAGTTTAAGGTGAACAAGGTCTTCCGGATGCATAATTACTCTGAAGAGAAGAAAGTTGCTATGGCCTCACTTGAGTTCGATGGATATGCACTTATTTGGTGGGAACAAGTGCAAAATCAGCGATGCGAACATGGAGAGCTGCCAGTCATGTCTTGAACAGAGATGAATAGAGAAATGCGGGCCCGTTTTGTGCCCAAGTACTACAAGCGAGACCTTTTCAAGAAACTTCAAGACCTCAAGCAAGGCAGTCGGACAGTTGAAGAATACTTCAAGGAAATGGAAACCGCCTTAATCCGAGCTAATGTCCAAGAGATTGTAGAGCAGACTATGGCCCGTTTCTTGGCCAGATTGAACCACCCAATAAAGCGCATCGCCGACTATCAACCCTACAACACCGTTGTGGAGTTAGTGTATTAAGCTATCAAGACCGAGCGCCAGGTGCAAAAGGATGCTCGCTACTCTAAGTCCTCAACATATACCACACGCCCCATTCCTTATGCTTCGCGTGCCCCGGCGGTTGCTCCTCGCCCCACTCCGAGTGCAAAGTTTGCCCCAAGAGCTACATCAACCAAGACAGAAAGTCATATGGGAGGTGGAAGTACAAGTGTGCGCCAATGGACAAACACAAACCGTCCTACCACCTCTTCTTTAAAGGGAACACCGAGTCTGAGCACTGTTTCTTCAATGGCTTCCACGGGCAAGACTCGTGACATCATATGCTTCAAGTGCCAAGGGTGTGGTCATATGCAAAGAGAGTGCCCCAATGCACGAGTTATGTTGATCACTGAAGAAGGCGAGTATGAGTCTGCTAGCGAGGGCGAGATTGATGCCATCCATGAAGTAGCCCGGATTGAACAAGAAGGAGAATATGAAGATGGACAAGAGCGAATCTATTGTGAGACCGAGTCGGGTCCATCCCTCGTCATCACCAAGAAGATCCTCACTGTCCAACTTCAAGATGAACCCGAACAACGGTGCAACCTCTTCCAAACCAAGGCCGCAATCGACAGCAAAACCATCAAGGTCATAATTGATGGAGGAAGTTGTCACAACTTGGTGAGTCAAGAGTTGTGCTCTAAACTCAACTTGAAGTACAAGAAGCATCCATGTCCTTACCATGTGCAATGGTTGAGCGATAGTGGCACTGTCAAAATACAACACATGGTGCAAGTCTCCTTCAAGATTGGAGCCTATCAAGACATGGTGGAGTGTGACGTGGTACCCATGACGGTGTGCCTCCTTCTATTGGGCCGCCCATGGCAGTACGACCGAGCGGCGCGCCACGACGGCCACACTAATGAGTACATCTTTCGGTGGCACCATAAGGAGTATGTGCTTCGTCCCATGATGCCAAGCCAAATCATCGCCGACAATGCTCAAAAGTTGGCAAGGCTTCAAGAAGAAAAGAAGAGAAGTGAGCGAGAGAACACCACCTTGAGTGAATTCCACAAACCAGTGAGCGAGAGCCACAAGCCCAAAATGAGAGAAAAGAGCAAGGAAGAGAGTAGAGGCTTAGTGATACTAGCCACCAAATCCAAGATGAGAGGAGTGAGGAATGACCCACCTACACTACACTTTGTACTTGTATACAAAGATGTGGTTGCTTTGACTAATGATTCACCCCCACTTCCTCTAGCTATGTCTCGTGTTTTGCAGGAGTTCGAGGATGTCTTCCCCGATGAGATTCCGACGGGGCTTCCACCCATTCGAGGCATCGAGCACCGCATTGACCTCATTCCGGGAGCGCCTCTTCCCAACCGGCCACCTTACCGCGCCAACCCCGAGGAGACCAAGGAAATTCAACGTCAAGTACTGGAGCTACTTGACAAGGGGTATGTTCGCGAAAGCCTAAGTTCTTGCGCCGTTCCCGTTATTCTTGTCCCTAAAAAGGATGGATCTTGGTGCATGTGTGTTGATTGCCGAGCCATCAATAATATCACCATGCGTTATGGCCATCCCATTCCTCATTTAGATGACATGCTTGATGAGCTTAGTGGCGCGACCATTTTCTCTTAAATTGATTTGAAGAGTGGCTACCACCAAATAAGAATGAGTGAAGGAGATGAGTGGAAAACCGCTTTCAAAACTAAGTTTGGTTTGTATGAGTGGCTTGTCATGTCTTTTGGTTTATCCAATACTCCCAGCACTTTCATGCGCTTAATGAATCATGTTTTATGCCAATTCATTGGTAAATTTGTGGTAGTCTACTTCGATGACATTCTCATATATAGTAGAACTTTGCATGATCATGTTGCCCACATTAAGCAAGTTCTACTAGTGCTTAGGAAAGAACGTTTGTTTGCAAATTTTGAGAAATGCACTTTTGTACGGAGAAACTTGTGTTTCTTGGCTTTGTTTGTCTACTCATGGCATAGGGGTAGATGAGTCCAAATTTGAAGCAATTAAAAATTGGCCTACCCCTATCAACGTGAGTCAAGTGCGTAGCTTTCATGGCCTAGCAAGTTTTTACCGCCGTTTTATCAAAGATTTTAGTGCTATTGCTTCCCCTTTGAATGAATTGACTAGGAAGAACATTCCTTTTGTATGGGGGCAATCTCAAGAAAACGCTTTCAAGAATTAAAGAAACGCTTAACCGAGGCACTCTTGCTTGCTTTACCGGATTTTGCTAAAACCTTTGAAGTTGAATGTGATGCTAGTGGAATTGGTATAGGGGGTGTGCTCATGCAAGAAGGTAAACCAGTCGCTTACTTAGTGAGAAATTGAATGGTGCTCAACTCAATTATCCGGTTTATGATAAAGAATTGTATGCTTTGGTTCGTGTCCTAGAAGTTTGGCAACACTATCTTTGGCTAAAAGAATTTGTTATTCATTCCGATCATGAATCCTTGAAATACCTTAAGGGCCAAGCTAAATTGAACCGAAGACATGCAAAATGGGTTGAATTTATTAAAACCTTTCCCTACGTAGTCAAATACAAAAAGGGTAAAGAAAATGTTGTGGCAGACGCTCTTTCCCGCAAAATGACCCTCTTGAATCAACTTGAAGTTAAAGTTTTGGGTTTAGAGTGCTTAAAAGATTTATATGCTAATGACCCTGAATTTGCTTCCCCTTTTGCTAATTGTAGAGAAGGAAAGGGTTGGGACAAATATCATGTGCATGAGTGCTTTCTGTTTCGAGCTAACAAACTATGCATTCTCGAGTCGTCCGTGGATTGCTACTTTTGCAGGAATCCCACGGCGGCGGCTTGATGGGACATTTGGGCGGGGACAAGACCTACATGATGCTGTCCAACCACTATTATTGGGCGAAAATGTGAAGAGATGTGGAGAGATTCGTCCAACGATGCATCACATGCCATAAAGCTAAGTCAAAGCTAAACCCTCATGGTCTTTATACTCCACTTCCTGTTCCTAGTGCACCTTGGGAGGATATTAGCATGGACTTTGTTTTCGGATTGCCTAGGACCAAAACGGGGAGGGACTCGATCTTGTGGTTGTGAATAGATTCTCAAAATGGCACATTTTAATCCTTGCCACAAGACCGACGATGCTTCACATGTTGCTAATTTGTTTTCAGGGAAATTGTGAGGCTTCACGGTGTGGCCAAGACCATCGTCTCTGACCGCGACGTCAAGTTCCTCAGCTATTTTTGGAAGACATTGTGGGCCAAGTTGGGAGTCAAGCTTCTCTTCTCCACAACTTGCCACCGTAAACCGATGGGTAGACCGAGGTCGTCAACCGCACCTTGTCAACTCTCCTCCGCACCATGATCAAGAAGAACTTGAAGGAGTGGGAAGAATGCATTCCCCATGTGAAGTTCGCCTACAACCGAGTGGTCCATTGTACTACAAGCATGAGCCCATTCAAAGTGGTGTATGGCTTCAACCCCTCTACACCACTCGATCTTCTTCCACTACCGCTACACGAACGAGTCAACATGGATGCCTCCAAGCGAGCCGCTTTCATTAAGAGGCTCCATGAGACAACAAGAGCTACAATCGAGCAACAGGTGCTTCGACACACCAACAAGGTCAACAAAAGCAAGAAAAAGATGGTGTTTGACCCCGGTGATCTTGTGTGGGTTCACCTCCGCAAGGAGCGTTTTCCCGAAGAATGCAAATCCAAGCTCATGCCCCGCGGCAATGGACCTTTCCAAGTGCTTCAACGCATCGGTGACAACGCCTACAAGATTGATCTTCCACCGGCCAAGTACTCGGTGAGCAACACCTTCAACATCGCGGATCTTTCACCCTTCCATGGCTACACGAGTTGGAGTCGAGGTCGACTCCTTGTCAAGAAGGGAGGAATGATGCGGACATCACCTCCATCAAGGATGACAAGAGCCCAAATCCACCTTTGAAACCTATTGGACCAATGACAAGGGCTCGAGCCAAGGCTATACAACATGAGGTGACTCTATTCCTTGATACATCTCCACTTGATTTGAGTATGAATGGGATGCTACCTAATGCTTTGATTTTTGCTTGCTAAAGTATGAAGGAGCAACCAAGTGGAAGAACCAACTGACGAGCAACGGGACTGAGGAAGAGACGCCAAGCATCAAGTCCCCAAGCACCAAGCCGAACCCCAGCCGGACTGCTGCTTCGGAACCCCCAGATGTGCACTAGAAGTGAAGACCCGGACTGTCCGGCTGAGGCCCGGACCCTCCGGATCCGAGCCGGACCTCAGCCCGGACCCTCCGGGCGGGTATCCAGATCTCCTCTGGAAAACCCGGACCTCAACCCGGACACTCCGGCTGAGCGTCCAGATCTCCTCTGGAAAACCCGGACCTCCACCCGGACACTCCGGCTGAGTGTCCGGATCTCCTCTGGAAAACCCGGACCTCAACCCGGACCCTCCGGCTGAGTGTCCAGATCTCCTCTAGAAATCCCAGACACCAGCCTGGACCCTCCAGATTCTGCCTGCGAGCAGTAAAACGGGCTGCGACCCACGTATCCAAGGGTTACGGGGTTAGGACTATAAATACCCGTACCCAAACACTAATTAGGGTCAGACTTGTTGTTAAGACTAATAGATAGCTTTGCTCCTAATCTAGGGTTTCATCCCTCTAGATTAGGGTTCCATCTTAGACCTTGTAATCTTCCTTGGATTGTAAGGACCGGCGCGTGCCCCCGGATGGTATCGAGGCATTCATTGAGAGGAGTTGATTTGAGTCCTCGTTCCAAAGGCTAACCCGTTGGGGTTTTGTTGTTGGTTTGGGATTTCATCTAGGCCCTTCTAGTTACCCTAGTCCAAATCGTGAAGATCGGGAGCCCTCCGTATCAGTACTGATGAGTGTAGAAATTTGGTTTTTTGCTGCGCACATGTCTACTTACCCGTATAATGTACACATTAGGGTTTTACATACTCTCATGGTATTGATTTAAAATAAAACCGCCTAGGTTTTTATAAACTTTCTGGAACTTAGTTTTATCTTGTAAGATTTATGAAGAGAGACTTAAATCAACCGGGTTCATACTAACAGAGGTATGCAAGATTCATTCATATTTGAATATTCAAGATTGAAATTTAAGAAATTTCAAATATTATGAAATCAGTTGTGGTAGATAGGTTTTGAAATCTTAGAATGTTAGGAAAAGGAATCGGTTAATTTAGATAAGCGGATATGGAAAAATCAGTGTCCGAAGCTTTGCTATACCGAAGTCATCCTCTGTTTGGCTGGTTTTAGATTAAGGGCTGATGTTGATTGCACACTCAGGAGAGACGCCATCCACCCACGGAGACGGGAAGCAGAAAAGACTTGGGATACAAATACGCTTCTAAGGGAAAAAGTCGTATGAGGGAAAAGAAATGGGTAGGGTTTGGTTCTTTTTTTCTAGTAGTTTAACGTACTCAGCAAATATGTCCTCACTTTGGGGGTAGAGCATGGCAACAGAAGAAGGAAAAAGAGAGGGGAAAAGGAGGCGCCATTGGAGGCTTTGGATGCTTCTCACCGGTGGCGGTGTTTCACCTGGGCGGTGCCGGAAGGCTGACACCGGCGGTGAGCGGAGGGTCCCGGGGTCAGCGGCCAAGGAAATTAGGTGATCGCACAGCAACCTTACCCACGGCGGTAGCTCCTTGCCGCGGCGGGGCAAGGCAGCAGCGGCAGCTATGGTGGGCTGCTGCGGCAGGAGCGCGGTGGCAGCGGCAGCGGCAGGGATCTGCCACGGCAGTGCACGGGGCAGAGGGGAGCGACAGCGGCAGGGATCTGCCGCGGCAGCGTGCGGGGCAGAGGGGAGCGGCAGCGGCAGGGATAGCGGTGCTGCGCCAGGGCTTCGCTCAGGAGGCGCGGCAGCAGCGGAGGGGCGTCGGTGAGTTGGTTGCCGAGCTCGGGGGGCATTAGGAACAGCTCGGGTTTGAGGTGATGGGGCAACTTGATTTGGGGAGAACTCGGCTGCTCGGAAAAGAAGAAATGAAGCCGTTTGAAATGGAAAGGAGAAAGGGAAATGCTCAGTAGCAGCTCGGCTTAGGAAAGATGGAGGGAGAAGAAGAAATGGGGAAATGGGGAGCTCGGGTGTAGTAGAGAAGATGGTGAGCAACTCGGCTTGCAGGAGGAGAAAAACCTGGAGGAGGAGGGGTGCTCGTCGGCTGCTTGCCCTTGGTAGGATGGAGAAGAAAGGAGGGGCAGGTGGAGGGCCAATGGGGAGTTTGGCTGTTGCTGCTCAGCCCGAAGAACTGAATGAAGAGGTGGACCGTGCTTGGGGTTGGCTCGGTATAGAGGTGAAGAAGGGAGCAGTTGGGGAGTAAATGCAAGTACTGATTGGTGCTGGTTCTGCAGGTGCAGAGAAGGGAGATGGGCACCTGTGGTAGCGTAAGAGTGAGGAGGAGGGGGAGCTGGTGTTGGCTGCTGCGGTAGTACTGCTGCTTGGAGGAGGAAAAGGTGGCGTGTGGAGCTTGGTTGGGGAGAGGAGCAGCAAGGAGAGAGGATGAATGAAGTGACTCGGGCTGGTGTTGAGTACTGGAGAAGAAAGGTAAGCAATGGAGGAGGTGGAGTTCGGTGAGAGGAAATGTTTGAAAACTATAGGGGAGGAGATAAAGCTGAGTGGAGAATGAGACTAGGGAAAAGGTGGCACTGCACTGCAGATTTGACTTGGAGCAAAATTTACACGGCTCAAGGAGTGGCAGTGTGGGCAGCAGCTCGGTTAGAAGTTGAGTGAAGGGAAGAGAAACTCAGGCGCTGGGTTGTCCTTGCTACAGAAGGGATATTTTAAGAGGAGAGCCGGCAACACGTTAGTGGCAGCAGGCACGGGTTCAAGGGTGCACGACAGGGTTGCGTGTTCAAAAGGAGCTGAGCACGCGTACCTGAGTTCTGCAGGTTCTCAGTACGCTAGATAGGTGGGTTTGCACTGGTAACATTTGATTCATTGCAGATTTGGTGCGGTATAGGCAGGTGATGGAATGCGATAGTCGATGACTTCGGAGGAGAAATAAGATTTTCTTTTTATGCATGCGCACCTACACAGGTCGATTGCATAGTTGCATGCACATGCCTGGTAGATTGGGAAGTTATTATGGAGTGAATTAACGTTGCACATACGCTCATGAACACATACGTATATGATTTTAGTTAATTTCGAGATATGGAGGGGGGTTCACTGACAACACTAGATAAGTATACTCAGGTGTATATATATATCCCAGGAGCGAGAGGAGGTGGTAGGGGCCCTAATGGGAATAGGTATACCCCTTGTTAGGGTGAGTCTCAGGTTACTTCTGAAATTTTGCGAGGATTTATGGAGACGTGGATAAGCCGGAAGAATGGTAAAAAGACAAATGGTTATTCAGTAGAAGGATAAAAAGGGATGGATCTTTTATGTCCCGGTATGGTAACCTGGTAGAAGTGAACAAAGATATTTATGTGACATGCGGCAAGGAGAGAGAGGGAAACCATGGTGGTTAGGGTTTTACCGAGAAAAATAAATTAGGGTTTGGAGTGTATGTGTCCACATACACTTGAATATTTTAGCATATATAGGGTTTGTGTGTGGGTGGAATGGGCATGCGAAGTTACGGTGAGCTGTGGTTTTGATTTCTGCCACTAATACGTGCATATATATATACATGGGGTTCGATGACAGGAGGGGAACTGAGGGTGCTGAGGGTTAGGGGTTGCATATGTGCGTATACATAGAAGCAGTATATATGTGCACATACTTGCGATAGGACATGGCAGAGCAGATGGCAAAAGGTCACGTCAGTCGGAGGAGGTTCATGGTGGGTATATGCTCCAATTTCACAGAAGTACCGTGTGGGCACTTTGCGGCAGATGTGGGTTTAGGTTGCACTGGCTAGATAGAAGGGGAGGTATGCCGGAGGGGTGTTCGTGGCGGAAATGCAAGGGTGAGTGGCCACGCATGGAGACAAGGTGTTAAGCAAGGTTATCATACCTTGATGGACAGAGTTTCAACGGAGCGAGGATTGAGAAAATAGGAACAGAGGTGGAGATTTTGGTTGACTCACTTTAGAGTTTGCAGAAGCATGATTTGAATAAAAGTTTTAATCTGGAGTATTTTAATCAGCATTATTAGCAAAAGTTTTTGTTGGCCCTAATTTTTTTTGGGTTTTGGAATTCAGAGTGTTGCAAGTAACTTGAGTAAGGTCAACATTGACATACCGGGGATCTGGTGGTCTTGATCTCCAAACTTTCACCTTACGCTCCTTGGCCTCTGATGGACTTGGATGAAGATCATCAAGTGTAGAATGATCCATACCTTGTATGTCCTTCTCCTCTTTAGTGTGCACCGATGAATCTTCATGTATAATCAGTGCTCTATCTACAACTTCAATATGCTCATCCTCCACTTGTGGCTTCTCAACATCAGGAGATATATGCTCTATCTTCTCCAACTTAGCTTCCTCCTTCTCATTGTTGAGAGCCTCCCAATCCTCATCGCTGTCATATCCAAATACTAAGAGACCACCTAGGATATCTTGATTACTCACCTCCATGGAAAAGTCACCTTCGGCATCCCTCTCTTCTTCTTCTTCTTCTTCTTCTTCTTCTTCTTCTTCTTCTTTGATTTCTTCTGGAGTCATGCCACCAGCTGATGGATGCTCACACTCTGTCAAGTCTTCCACAAAGTAGACTTCATTATCTTCCATGCAGACTGCTACCTCAGCATCCCACTCTTCTTCACTTATACAATCCTCCACGATGATATCCGTGGCAGTAGCCACATTTCCTTCTGAGCGCTTCTTTGGACTCCAACAGTCCCTAGCTAGATGACCTCTCTTGCCACAGTTGAAGCACTCACCTTTCTTCCTTCTTTCTTCGATCAGCTCTTGCTAATCTTTATCTCCTTCTTTGACCTCCCCTTGAGTAGCAGTTCTCCTTTGGGCACCATCTTCGAACTCCAATCCATGTCTCCTTCACCGCTTCTCAGCCTTTTGGTGGATTCTTCTTCTTGGTGAAGAGCGCGTCCTCTTCATCATGCTCTTTCAATCCTGCCCATCTGCTTGGCTAATGCCTCCTGATTAGCCAACAAATTCTCCAGCTCAACCAAGGAAGGCTATGTCGACCATCTCCTAATTGTGGCCATAAACCTGTTGTATTCGGGTCTTAGGCCATGGGTGGTGATCCTCCTCATCCTTGCCTCACTAATCTTCTCCTCAAGATCAAGCTGGCATAACTCATGATAAATATTCTTTTACTTTTGTAAAGTATTCACTAATAGTCAAAGTGCCTTGTGAGATACCTGCAAGCTCATTTTCCAGGAGCTGGAGTTGTGCCTCATTCTTCTTCAAAAACAGCTTTGCCAATGTCTCCCAAGCCGCTTTCGGTTTCTTCGCGTCTCGTATGTGCTCCACAAGGTCCTCCTCGATCATTGTCATCAATACGAACATAGCCTTGCTGCCTTGATATGCCACTTCCACAAGGCTTCTGCATTCTCTGGAGAAGTTGTCTCGGTGCCTGCAACGACCTCTCATAAGTCCTGACCTTGTAGGTAGGACTCTATGCAGGTCTCCCAATAGCTATAGTTGTGGCTATTGAGCATCTTCAAGCCACTACTTACGCTCATGAGATCCGCCATCTCAACTGACGCTCAACGTCCCTCGCTTGGTCCCAGACCAGCGATCTTCACAGTCCTAAACTGTGATACGGCAGAATCTTCACTTAGCACCTCGCAGTGACACACTTTGTAAGCGTCCCGCCCTTACCAAAAAAAGTGCACTGACCAATGTAAGTGCTCAGCACTCACCTAAGACTCCTCCCACTCTTGACGGTCCCTGATCGCCTGCTCCAATACCAGCTGTTGGAGGTGGCTCTCTCGAGATGGCCCTTACTAACCACACTATGTGAGGACCTACGCACACTCTCTATACCAACTAGTCTTTCCTTCTATACTTAGTGCTTTGCTTTCGGGCAGCTGCACCACTCACGTTAAAGCACCGTTGTGATTTCGGACGACCGAGCCACTCACGTCGAATCACAACTCAAGAAGCACTAAGTACTAGAAGTACACAGCTTACCAAGGAGACCACACTTGCACAAAGAAAATCTTTTATTCACTATTAAAACTTTGATACAACTCATTGAAAGGTCATCTAGGCCCTAATATGGTTTTGATGGTTAATGGTAACCTAAACTGGAATCTAATGTTTACATTTAGTGTAAGCAGAATCTACAGGTTCTATAAAGAAAGGTTATCCAGAGAAGGATGGCCACCAAAAAAGGTACAAGGTGGTTTCAAGAACAAAGAGATGGCTGTGCTAGGTGGCTGTGCCACAGCTGAGAAGAAGCCGGTGCTGTGCAGGGAGCTGCAAGCAAGGTGATGATGGCTTGATGCGTCAAGGACCGTGACTTTAGCTGGTGGCAGGTTAAAGCCTAGATTTGCTAGTTTCTTTGAGTCCATAGGAATCACCCGTACTATCAAGAGGGATGAAAACAGTAGCAGTTGTCTAAGGGAACCTTGCTCATTGCTCAGAGTGTTGGTCAAGGGGATTGGTGCTTTGAGGCCAATTGCCCTGTGTCAATAGCTTTGCACAAAAGTATGTATCTGTGTGAAAACCCTAGAGCTTTAGGCACCTGTGTGACACAGCTGTGTCACAGGTGGTCTTCCGCTCTATGACTCAGGTACATCTCTGTACCAGGAGAGAGCTTGTAAATGCTAAGGTACCTGCACTGCGATAGGCGGTCTGATGAGTCAGAAGTCTGTCGGAGGTTCTCTCCTTATAGGTATTACAGTTTGAAGTATGCTGAGGGCATGTCATGTGCCAGGACCGGGCTGAGTAGTGCGGCTATCAGCTAAGGGTTCACCTGTGTGCGCCGCCGGTGACACAGGTGTCGGTCTGCCTGAGCCGGGTACAGTTGGGCGTAGGGTGTAGCTGTGTCACCGGTGGTTGACACCGGTGGCTCACTTAATCCTACGTGGCAACAGGATAACGGTCAGGTGCCTGTGGACCCTATATATAGGGGACCAGGGGAGGACTCTATCCTCAACCTTGCTCAAATCAGTGATTCGCATACGACCGTTGCAAAGCCTCCAACCACTCTACAAGAGCCGAGAGCCTAAGGGTTAGTTCGAGTGGGTTTGTGAGCTAGAGCACGAGCAAAGGTTCCTCCAAGAGATTGCTGCTGCATCATCTGTTACTCTTGGAGTTTGTCTGCTCCTAGACGGGTGTAGGAGTTGCTGGTATCACCCAAGCTTGTGTGGGCTGAACCAGTAGTTTTGTGAAGGTGTTATGAGGTCTACCTGCTGCAAGGCAAAAGGATCTCCACAAGCAAAGGAAGAGTCCTGAAGGATCAGGTACTCGGAGAAGAAGCACGGTTTTAGTGCTGGCCAGCTCTTAGGAGTGGTCTCTCCAACGGAGACGTACCTTCTCTGCAAAGAGTTGGGAACTTCGGTGAAAAACCTCTGAGTCTCCTTTACTTTCCTGTATTGCATGCATATCTGTTTATCCTTGCTTGCTTGTGTCTCTTAGACTTGATTTGCCAAGTTTACCTTTTCACCTGTGCTAGATTTCCTTTATATCTGTGTGTGATCTCCTGTTACTCAGTTGCTTCGTTCACTTGTATTCACCTGTATCAGCACCTGTGTAACAAGCAGTCTAAGTAGAGCACCTGTGTTAGGTTATCTCTTCACCTGTGTCTTCCATCTGTGTGACAGCTGTGTGTTAATTTACACATAGTTTCCACCTGTGTCACTCACCTGTGTCACAGCTGTCCACTATTAACTTGTGAAGTTAATCTGACAACTCAAACAAAAGATTAAAAGAGGGAAATTTTATAAGCCAACTATTCACCCCCCTCTAGTCGGCATCTCGGTCCTTTCACTCTTTAGTGGCTACCCTACCACTTTACCTAATGCCACTCATACATCACTCTCTCATATGCTCATGGTGGCACTTTTTCTCTTCTTTATTACATGGGAGGGGAGGGCACCCCTATTTATAGTTACATAAATCCGTTGAATTAGTGCCAAGTGGCACACATCCAAACCCTACGCTAGAAATATGTCTTCTCTAGAATCTCTTCTAAAATATCCATCTATTAAATATTCTCTAATTCTAGAGTCATCCTTTAAAAACATCTTTACCATACTTATCCTTGATTTTTTTTCTAGAGCCTTCTCCTCAAATATCTTTCTCTTGTAATCCTCTAATGTTTTCTAGAAGTTTCTTACTTTGCCATGGAGAATTATGTCTAATATCTTCCATGACAAATATCTAGGTATTCATGAGAGCTCTTGAACCTTCTAGAAATATCTTGCTACAAGTATGCATTTGATTATATTCAACATGAGTCTTGATGTTTTGGTTGATTGTAAGCGTCATAAAAGTGTTGTGTTTTGAGAGGGGATGGCGGAGTATATTGAGGAAGAGGAAGATAAGGAAGCAACCAGGCTTAGGGCTGTCAAGGAACTGATGGGCGCAAATGTGGTTGGCCGTTAGGACCCATGAAGTTCCTCAGCTAGAACTGCCGATGTATGGGGCATTCTCGGATAGGTGAAGAGCTAACATGCCTTGTGAAGACACATCGTCCCAGTATCATTCTTTCTTTCAGAAACTCATTAGAATAAGTGAAAGTGCATGTAGCCCTCATGTGTGGTTTTGGTAATTAATGACAATCCCTATGGACTAATGATTTCATTGAGATGTATATGAAGGAATATTCCATAGGTAATGCATGAAGAAGATTGGATGAATTCGAGGATGAAAGCCATCAAGATAAAGATATGCATTGAGTTTTAGTAATGGATAACAATTCCTATGGACTAAACCGTTTCTTTGAGCTATATGTGAAGAAGTGTTTCCATAGGTGATGCATGGAGAATATTAGATGGATTTTGGATGAATGCCATCAAATCAAGATATGCATCGAGATCATCGAGTTCAAGAGATGAATACATTATGAACGAGAAGAAGCAAGTGAAGAGAACTTCGAAACATCAAGATTAAGTTCAATGAGTAAAGCAAATATGATCAAGCCAAAGTGCATGTGAGGAACAAGTAATGACCAAGATGGAGTTCATTAAAGGATCTCATAAGTGGCCGTGTTTGGGCTTATGAGTTGAGCCGTGAGGATCAAAATCTTGGGAGGATGAATTGAAGAGAAGAATTCAAGATATGGCTTCAAGATGAGGTCATGGTGAGCTCATGAGTTGGGCCATGATTGATCAGTCTTGAAGCAAGCAATTCAAGTGATGAATTCATCGTGCCTCTCGAGAGATTGTGTTAGAGCATGAAGAAAATCAAATGATGACCAAAAGATTGGTCATGTTAGAATTAAGTCATTGGTGATCAAGTCTTGAAGCAATGAAGTGTAGTGAAGAGTTCATTGTGGCTTTCAAGAAGTCAAGATAGAGCATGAAGTAAAGATAAAGGTTGACCAAGATGAAGTACGAGGATTGGATGTTAGATGGTCAACTCACAAGCGTAAATGATGTACCACGTGGGATCAAGTGATCTAGTGGTATCGTAAGCAATTGTGAATTACGCTTTGTGAACTAACCGTTGTATTATGTGTTTAGTATTTCTATGTGGGTTAGGTAATACTCATGGGCTTGCCTCAAAAGGAAGATTTCAAATAGCCCATGTGAGGATGACATCAAGTGGAGATGGTCATCAAGGTTGAGAAGAGTAAGTTCAAGATAATCACCCCGAGGGATTATATGCTTGAAGCTTGCGGTCCATTTGGTGATAATGGACATGTGAAGATGTGTTTAAGTGAAGGCCTCCCATATTGGGATATGGGGGAGCAAATTGAGTCTTCACCAACTACCGTGATCAAGTAAAGGATTCCGGCTTGAGGCAAGCATGAACTTCGTCATCAAGCTCAAGCAGAATGCGCAAGGCAAAGGTATGCCTAAGCTAGGTTTTTCTAGTTTTACCGGTCTCAAGGTGTTTGGTGGCCGGATTATAGGTTTGATAGCCGTACTATAAAGAGGGGGCTATCGGGCGAGTAGCTTGATCACGTCATACATAGAGTGCTCAAACCTTTGCATGTGTTGCATCCTCCATTTTAGTTGATCTTAGGTGGTTCTCTATGTGAGGACCTAGAGCTTGTTGATAGCTTCAAAACAAGCCCAAGATCATCGAAAACGGACTTCGTACGTGAAAGTTATGCCCTTTTTCGTGGTGGTTGTTCTGGCAGTTTTGCTGGTCCGGAGGTTGGTCCGGAACCTCCGGATGGATTCCGGATGGAGTTCCAGATGAGTCCAGTAGCCTCTAGACTCGCCCGAAAGGCTGTCCAAAATTCAGTCCGGAATCCAGGTGGTCCGGAGGTTGGTCCAGAGGTTCCGGATAGAACCTCCGGATGGCTTCCGGATGGATTCCAGATGGAGTTCCGGATGACTCCAGTAGCCTCTGTGACTCACCCAGAAGGCTGTCCGAAATTTAACCCGGAATCAGGGTGGTCCGAAGGTTCGCCCAGAGGTTCCGAATGGAACTTCCGGACCATGCGCGCTGAACCCAACGGGCAGATTTCGGTGGGCCATATAAAAGGCCCACCCCTTCTTCCCCAAGAGGCATCCGGGTTGAGCTCTTTGAACCTCTCTCTCCTCCACTATTTTTGAAGCTCTAAAGCTTGAGAAGCTCTTTCTCTAGTGCTCAAATCCCATCAAGCCTTTGAGGGAAAAGAAAGAGGAGCCCCGGATCTACAATCCCACCAAGCCAAATTTGAATCCCCCTTGAGTTCATCGCGTTGGTTTGCTTTGCATTGGTTGCATTGTTTTGGAGCTCTCACCTCCTCCCCCAATGCCCCAATCTCCGATCTAAGTGAGGGAAAAGAAACCCACAGTTGTAGGAGTCATTTGTTGACCTCCTCCTTTGTTCCTCTCCTCTCCAATCCCTCCATTGCATGAGTTGCATAGGGTGAGATTTGAGAGAGAGAGATTTGAGCACAAGTTGCTTTGCTTTGCATTTGTTGCATTGGTTTGAGCTCTCCGCGTCGATTGGTTCGAGGGAGAGTCCGGGAGCTTGTTACTCTTGGAGGCCACCACCTCCTAGACGGTTTGGTGGTGTTGGCTCGGTGATCTCTCCGTGAAGCTTGTGAAGAGGCCCGAGTTGTTTGTGAAGTGGTTGTGGAGCTTGCCATCTCCGGAGTGGAGGAAGAAGCTATCCATAGTGGATCGAGGGTCAATCCCTCGAGAGGAGAGTGACTCGAGAGAGAGTCCGCTCGTGGGCACCTCAACGGAGAGTAGAATATCGGTGGATATTTGAACTCCGGGAAAACATTCGTTTGTCTCTTGTCTCCTTTACATTCCGCAATTCATACTTGCTATTATTGATATATCTTATGTAGAGTTTGAATTGCTTGCTAGTATCTTTTAATTGCCAATCTTGTTTATCATAAGTTGTTGGTGCACTTAGTGAGCCTAGCATATTTAGGATTTGTGCTTGAAAAGAATCCGACTAGTTTAATTCCGCATTAGGATTAAGCCAAATCCATAATTGTTTTAAATCGCCTATTCACCCCCTCCCCCCCCCTCCCCCGCGTCTAGGCGACATCTAGGTCCTTTCAATAAGGTAATAATAGAAGGTTTGAGTTTCGACTTAGAGATGAAGCATGTGTTCACTGTTTTGATCGAAGGAAAGGGGGTGGTTTTAGGATGAGAGTGTGGATGTGGAGTTAAAATAAGTATGGTGAGCATTTCATTGATGTTTGTGTTTGTACTTCTCCGCATGAAATAAAAGGGAAATGTACTTTTGTTTATGGTGAACCTCGTCTCGGGATAGACTGGCTATGTGGAATCTTTTGAGAAGGATCAAAGCGTTTTCTTCTAGACCTTGGTTAATGGTAGGGGATTTTAATAAGGGTATATGATAACATGAATATTTTTCTGTGTCTCGTTGTCCTAAACGTCAAATGCGTAATTTTCAGGATGTTTTGTTAGAGTGTGATTTACATGATTTGGGATACTCTGGTTTGCGTTGGACATACGACAACAAGCAATCGGGTGCCTTGATCGGGTCATGGTGTGGATTGGGTTGTGGTGTGTTTCAATTGGTCGTTGCTTTTTCCTCATGCACAGTCGCAACATCTAATCAGCTCTAGGTCCGATCATTGCCCTATCCTTCTTTCTCTTGTTAACGATGGGGTGCATCAGGTGGCTCAATGCAAGAGATATGAGGCGTACTGGGAAAGAGAGGGACATGCACTGGATGATCAAGTTCAGCTTAGTTGGAATTCACAAAGTCCTATGGCTGACCTGGGTGATGTAGCAAAAATTTTGAAAGGAGTTATGGGGTCTTTGCATGCATGGAGCAAAAGAACTATAGACTCGGTGACCTAGAAGCTTGATGCAGTTAGGAAAAGGGTGGCAGAACTGAGCACTTTGCGTTGATACTACATCTATTAGTGAAAGGAAAAAGGTGTTGTCTGCTATGGATGATTTGTTGTACAAAGTGGAAGTCTTATGGCGGCAATGATCCAGAGTAGCCTGGCTGAAGGATGGTGCTAGGAACACAAGCTATCATAGGAAGGCACCCTGGAGAGGTAAGAAGAATAAAATTCAGAATTTGAAAAAGGAGGATGGGCATAGTACTAACTAGGTTGAAGAGATGGCGTGCTTTGACTAATAATTTTTTCAAGAAGCTTTATACCATGATGAACAGTTGATCTGTGAGGATCCGGGCTTAACTTCCAGACCCTCCCTATATATCTCTTCATCAGTCCAGGATCAAGCTGATGAACACAGGTGAATTGATACCATTGCAGACATCACGAAGCATTTTAAAAAACATAAATAATTGTGTTGTATCAGCGATATGACTAAATAGAGTAACTAGGACTTATGTCCCTTACCATTCAGAATCACAGCGGAAAATAAAGCGTAGATGTCTCCATCTCAACCACAGGCAGTCGACGGAGGCCACATGACCTAAACCTCAGCATTGACATAGAAGATACCTTATAGTCTTCATCGTCCTGATAGATATCTGAACACGTCCAACAAACAACATGCTCGATGAGTACTTCACGTACCCAGCGTGCCCCCTCATTAGCAAACCTACGACTTCGTGCAGGCTTAAGCAAAGAAAGGGTTTTATGGCTCTTTTGCATAAAAGCAGCTTGGTTGTAATAGTACAGTAATTTCGAAAGCATCATTTTGATGAAAACCAGTTTTATTATCAAGAGTGTTTCTGATAAATGTGAGGATCCACGAGCAACACATGAGAGTAAGGCATCCGGCCTAAGCTCATCCATAGGTTCCAACCACCTTTTCATATTTCCAGAACTGGAGTAGAGGGAATTAGCAAGGGGGAGAAAGACATGTCCTTTTCATCAGGAATGAGTTATGTGACATCCGTGACCGTGGATACGGCTAATCGATTAGTTTAGCACTCTGCAGAGGTTGTACACTTTACCCACATGACACGATCATCCCCTTATGCCAATTTACGCAGGCTTGTACACACGGCCATCGGTGTATCAGCAGGGTGACCGTGACGAGATCTTTTAGCTAATCTCCCCTCGATGTGACATGCCCACCGGGTCTGACACGGAGTTGAGAGTACGTCCCCACCCTCCGGCCTCCCATCTGTGCCGAGGTCCTCGTAGCTACGTCCACCCTCCTGCGGTACGGCGATGTCGACACCAAAGCTCGACTAACCTACTCAATCAAGCCAGTGCCCATATAGCATGTGGTCATACTGTATTCACACTTCTCAAGTCATGACTTTGGCCTTATTCGATATGGACGACCAATGGCTTCTTCAACTCATGAAGAACGACCATTTGCTCCTTCAACTCATGATTCAGCTATCGCCCGCACCTTTTAGATGGTAAGTTTCACCCAGAGTAGAAAAGAGAGAGTAGAGAGAGAGAAAACAACGGGCATCCGGCCCTAGCTCAGCGAGCTCAACAAAGTTTCAATATCAAGGATCATCGATCCAAAGATCATTCCTCCAAAGAGGCAAATCAAAACATCCTAAGGATATATTTAAGCATGGCTAAGCATTTCTCTACTCTATTCAGAAATAATAACATATTAATCTACTCAGGATATCAAGTAAACAGGCAACAAGCGGAAAGGTAATAGTGTGTCAATCGACACGCTAGCTACTGGAATAAAACAGCATGCATGTTTATAAATAATAAAATATAATGACTTTAAAAATATAGGATCAACATGATCAAGAAGAGGGGGCATGCCTTCATTGACGAGTTGGTCTTCTTCTGCAAGAACTTGTCTTTACCCAACGCTGTTACTTCCTATTCATCGCAACGGCAATAAAGTGCAAAGCAAATAAATATAACTCTAAATTAGATACCAAATGGAAATACCAGAAGAATAGGGCTAGTAAGGTCGGATAGGTGTCGGAGGACAAAGGTGAAGAGATAGGATTGTTGAAAGACAACTAGGAAGGTGCGAGATTATGTATCTCAAGCAGATAGAGTACATGTACTCGAAGATGCTCTTTCGGATCAGGATTATTCTAGAAAAAGATAGGTTTAGGGGATATAAAATTTGCATGTAAAAGGACTAAAGTTAATCCACATGTGAGATAGGGATAGACATGCAACTGGGAACAGGATATGGTCGATGACAACAATAGCACAACCATATGATTAAACATGAAAACCTGACATACTAGTAAAACAAATATGACCCATCATACTAGTAGACAAGCGAGGTCGTGGCATGCTAGTTAGCAAGAAATGATAATATGCAACATGTCAATCTATATGAACTACTGGGCAACATACAACTGGACATCATGTAACAAGCTAAATAGACTAGACATGAAATCGAGATTTGACAGGGCTAGCATAGGATAACATATGACTATGCAATTGTAATTCTAAAAGGTAACTATAATCCAATAGCAACCATTGATCTTGCAAACTGTGATTAAACTATATTGTCAAATAATAACTCAGTAAAGAATTATTATTCTAACATATAGACAGTTAATAAATATTAAGTCTAACAATACATATACATATATATGACTATATGCAACTACATAATTATGCAACATAACATCATGATGAACATGTACAACCTAATTGTGTTCAAACAAATAATTAAACTAGAAACAGGAGTACAGTAATGTGCTAAACCAATTCCCAGCAAATTATTATCTGAAACATGAAATGTGCTATGTATGTATGTATATACATATATTACAATACTTTATATGCAAACCATATGAGATGCATTGTACAAATATGGAATATGTGTGTAATCTTAACCATATTATAAATAGAGATTAATAATATGACCAATTATTGTATAGCAATCCTTAAATAGACATGAGTTAAACTATAAGAATATACATACCACCATACATACATCATGCAACCATAACTACACATGTAGTAAACTTTATATTATTGCATAACATCATGTCATATTCACATTTAATTCTACACATATATCTTATCATGCTACCTACACATGGTGACATGATGATCCTAACGTGTTTATTAAACATTCATCACGTGTGGTTAAAGATATTAACATGACAGTGAGCAATCATGTGCCATATGCAATAATAATCCGGCGTGTGCTAGTAGGCATACATTATAGAAGATCAACTAACATGGAGTAGGTCATATTAATATTAGTTTAGCAAAGATTATGCCTCTAGTACTAGAGGTTATTTGCAATATTAAGTTCAGTTATACATAGGCATCAGACACTATATGTATAGAGAGATATAATCATGTAATATGAACCTTGTTAAACATGAACAAATTTATTCTTGATACGGACAAGATTGAACTAAGATGTTGAACCACCTCATGTCTAATGACTATTAAAGTAGAACTATATTGTATATATGCATATTATATTCCACTATATAAACATGCAACATGTAGCTATATGAATATGGATACACCTATTAATGAACTAAACATGATTGATCAATATGATGAATAATCTTAAGCATGAGCATTATATAACGGGAAAGTAAGAACTATATAACAATCATACATATAACAATAGAAAACTATATGCTACATAACATACTATTCAATTGGATGATAAAAACGATCAACGAAATTATTGGATATGAACACGTGATGATGCGTGTGATTTCAAATAAGGATTAATGGCGGAAAATAATGCTATCATGCACACAAGATGATAGGAGATTAACTATATGGGTGGGGGACGACGTTCGCAACACGAAACAGTTGGAACTGGACATAGATCGGTTCTGAACAGACTGGAGATTTTTGAGCGCTGCGCGATGCTCGCTTAACGAAATTGTGATCCACCAATTGGGTTAGAAACTAGACACACAGAAGTACAATCTTACCAAAGAATTTTGAAGAATTCTTACCAAGTCAATGGGAAAAGATCAGACAAGTTAGACTCTGCAGATTGAATCTGGACGTCCGCGGACAGCACGTCGGAGATGGATCAATTCCAGATAAACGGCTACATGGATCAAGGTGAAACTTTACAAACGTGTTCATAGGAACATAGTGCTCAATTTGACCAAAGGGATTGATGAAATACACAACAGATCAATGGGAAAAGAGGTGATAATGTCGCTGTACCGTTCGTGCAGAAACATCTAGATGCGAATAGCAGTATGAAAAAACTTGATTTCCCGAAGATTGGACCGTTGGATTGCCTTCAAATTTTGTGGAGATGATTTTGACAACATTTCCCAAGATCCCACGGAATGAATCTTGAAACGGAGGTCCGAGCCGACGATGGCATCATTCCAATCTAGATGCACGCGTAGAAAATAATCTCACCGAAGGGATTTTCCAAAAGATGTCAGAGGCGACGGGAATTAGAAAAATAACGAGGTGGGACGTGCTTTTCAGGGACTGCACGGGAAGAAAAGTTGGGTGGCGGCTGTTTGGAGGGTTTGGAGTCTAGGGTTTCGTGGGAAAAGAGGGGAGTAGAGAAGAGGTGGAGGGATGTGGGGTATTTATAGGAGTGTTAGGGGAAAGAGTTTTCGCTCAAATCCAATTAGAACAGGGGTAGCCGCGCAAGCTGCGCTACGCAGAACTCACCGGGGTGGCTGCTCAAGGGAGGAAATGAGGCGGCGGGATGCCGGGTGGGGATGAGCCGGGATGGCGGCCATAAAGAAAAGGAGAAAAGAAAAGGAGAAAACCAAAATAAAAACAAAGACTAATAGAGTGAGATTAAATATCAAACGAACTCCGAAAATTCTGAGAAAAACTCTGGAGACATATTCCAAATTGAAAAGTCAATCCAATTCAAGTTGGATTAATTCAAATTAACTCCGGTCCAATTTGTGAAATTTCAATTAAGATTTAATTCATTCGAGAATAAACAACGAAATTTTCCAGCTCTGATTTTTGAATAAAGATTTTTGAAAAACTCTAAAAATCAGGATGTTACATGATCCTTCTTGTATCCTTGATCTGGTGCAGCCTAAAACGGATACAAATATGAATGATTTATTATGCAAACATTTACTGATGATGATGAGATTAGTGATGCATTGTTTTAGATTGGTCCACTTAAAGCTCCAAGCCCCGATGGTTTTCCTGTAAGATTCTTTCAACGAAATTGGGACATTCTTCATGAGGATATTATTTGGTTTGTTAAGGAACTTTTTGAAGATGGCACTGTGACGGTTGGGGTAAATGATATAGGGGATATTTGGTTAGACTTATTGAAGATGGCTTTTGGCTTATAAACCAAAAGCCGAATCAAACATGCAAGTTTCGGGTTTTTAGCTTTTGGTTTTTGGCTTTGTGCTTTTGGCTAAGCCAAAAGCATCTAAATAGGTGCTTTTGGTTTTTAGCTATCGTGGCTTAACTACCATATAACAATGTCTAGTTTTCTGAATTTTTGTTATGGAATGCCTCAATTAGCTCAATCTAATAACCAGTTTGTTGAACGACCTACAACATTACTACAGCAGACAGCCCACAGTAGCTTTCCCACAACAGATACACACAGTCATAAGCTGCTTTCTCACAACCCAACCAAACATGGTCACAGTCATTGTGCTTATTCCAAAAAATAAAATGTTTGTGAACTGAAAGATTTCCACCCCAAGCTTATGTAATGTTTTACATAAGGTGTTATCGAAATGCTTGGTGGATAGGCCACGGCCTCCTGCTTCAAGAGTTAATCTCACCAACACAAAGCGCTTTTATTTCTAGAAAATGATTACTGATAATGCTCTGATTGCCTTTGAATGCTTCCATGCTATCCAGAGGAACAAAGATGAACAGTCTCAACTATTTGCTTATAAGTTGGATTTGTTGAAGGCCTATGATCGTGTTGATTGGTGTTTTTTGAAAGGGATGTTGTTGGCTCTCAGTTTCTCCGACACTTGGGTTAAATGGGTGATGACTTGTGTTACCACGGTCAGATATTCAGTGAGATTTAATGGGCAGTTCTTGGAACCCTTCTTGCCATCCCACGGTATAAGGCAAGGAGATCCCCTCTTTTCTTACTTGTTTTTCTTTGTGGTTGGTAGTCTTTCCTTGCTTTGAAATGATGAAATCTCTATCTCCCATTTGCTTTTGGCTGATGATAGTCTTCTATTCTTCAAGGGGTCCCATGAACAAGCTATGATTATTAAGCAAATCATTAGTAAGTATGAAGGGGGAACTAGACAATTGCTTAGCCCTACAAAATGTTCAATTCTTTTGGGGGGAGGTTGTGACATCGCTGACCAGACCATGATTATCGCTGCCTTATGGATTTAATCACAAGGTTTTGATGATCGATATTTGGATATTTTTGTGCCAGAGGAGAGGATGAAAATGGGCAAATTCCAGTGCACTAAGGACAAATTCTTAAGCGACCTTCTAACTGGTTCGAGAAATATTTGTCTTGTGGTGGTAAAGACGTTCTTATTAAATCAGTGCTTCAAAGTCTTCCTACTTATGCTATGGGAGTATTCAAATTTCCAGTGGGTCTTTGTGATGATCTCATGCAGCTTATTCGTAATTTTTGATGGGGCGACAATAAAGAAAGGAGAAAGGTACATTTGCTTGCTTGGGATAAAACTATCCGGCCTAAAATGTATGGAGGTGTGGGTTCCGGGGATTTCATGATTTTAATCAAACTCTTTTAGCTCGACAAGCATGGCAGCTAATTATCTTTCTAGATAGTTTATTTACCGGAGTACTCAAAGCAAAATATTATCCTCGTGGAGACTTGCTGGATAAGGAGGTGGAACATGGACTAAACTTCTTATGCAAAGAATTATTTGGCGAGTGAGTTCAACAGAAAGTATCCACATTTGGTGAGATAATCAAAAATTACAGGAGCGAGGCCCCGATCTCGTCTTAAAAAGGTCTCGCAACTTATGATGCCAGGCACCAGATTTTGGGGTGAGAATTGGTTTGGCCATATCTTTTATCCACACGATGTCGGGGCAATTTTAAATATTCAAATTCCTTTGGTTGCACCTAATGATTTTTTTGCATGGCAGTATGAGCAATGTGGTGTTTTTTCTGTGCACAGTGCATATAAATTTGGGCTACAAAATGGCCTTCTTCAAAATCCTTTGGGACAAGGAAGTGGTTCTATATTGGGTGAAAGGATGATACTCTTGGTTAATGCATTGTGGACCCAGCCTCCCATGGGTTGGATCAAAGTCAACGTGGATGCGGGTTTTGATTCTGATACTTCTACAAGCACAGGTGGTGTTGTGTGTAGTCATGAGGGGATGGTCCTGCGGTCGGGTTGGAAGTTTTTAGCTTATTGTGCGAGCGTGGAGGAGAGTTATTTGCATGTCTTTATGATCTCTCGTTGATGAGTGATTTGCAGGAACCTTTGATTGTTGAAACAGATAGCCAGATGATGCACATGGCTCTTGTGGATGAACGAGATGACAAATCGGTTTTGACCTTGTTCTCCTCTTTCCGGAAGTGAAGTTCATGAAGATTAATCGAGGTTGTAACGGGGTGGCTCACATGCTTGCTCGTTTTGCTCGGTTGGAGAGGTGTTCGGATGCATTGCATAATTCAATACCCTTCTACGTGTTAAAATTGATTATACTTGATTGTAATAATTTGAAGTCGTAATATAGTGGTTGTTTAAAAAAAGATAACGATATACCGATGTCTGCATCAACAAAAGAGCCATGTGCTTGGATTGATTGTTGCGGTGTACCTTCAGCTTAACAAAACAAACTTATTAGGCAGTACGATTGAAAGAGACACTAGATCATGTCTTCACTATGAATTCTTCCCTCACGGGAGCATGTAAAAGAGATTGTCGGCTAACAATTCGTGAAAGCCGTGGAATTAACACATCTCCGTATACTACTTTTAGAAATAATCTCCTGCATCAACAGTCGAGCAAATTTTGCCTTTCTTGTCAAACCCTATGTATTCCGTTTCGCTTTGTCCTAAACCTGCCAGAATTTTGCGTACGGGTAACGGGGGCAGTCTCGTCACTTCATCCACCTGCCCAAAGCCCCAAACCAACACGGTACCACACCTGAGAAGTGACAACGACCCAGTTGTACTGTAGCTAGCACGCACCCGGCACACTTCCCTAACTGCAGCTACGGACAGCCGGACCCTACCGAGGCATGCACCACACCCGGGCCCCGCCCGCCAGTACCTATCCGTAAGCGCTGCGAGGTTCAGCTCTCATCTTTTTACCCCGCGGAGCAGGAGAAACCGAGAAAGCTGCGCGTCCGCGCCAGTGCCACAACTCGTCTCGCTGACGCTCCGGTCCCGCGGAGAGCCACCTCGAATCCACCATGGCGATAGATAAGGATAAGATCGCGTTCTTCCGTGAACCACCGGCAGGCACCCGTGGCCGTGGCCACGATCCCGGTAAAAATAAAGCAGGAACGGGGTTGCTTGCAGCCGCATGGAACGGGCAGACGACCGTGATCGGCCCCGCGCGCTACAGTGAAGCGATCGTACGGTTCGGTGGCTCTCCCGCAGAGACCGTGCGTGCGGGGCGGGTGAGAGGGCGGAGGACGCTGCCGATAGGCGGTCGCTCTGCGGTCTGCACCGCGCGGGGCCTAGGATTTTGGGGAAGCTGCGCTGTGCCTTTTAAAAAAAATTGGGAACGCACGCACGGTTCCCTCCTCCCGCCCCCCTCGTGGAATCGAAATATTGCGTCCAACGTCCTCGCAGTAAGATGGAGGACACTTGATGGCTTGTTGTCAATGTTCACCACATAAATGGTGTGGACAGTACTAAGGGTAAGCAGATAGCTCGAGACTCGGGCTTGACGAGGTTCGGTTCGGATTGAAGGTGTAATAAGCTAAGCCCAAATCTTCTCCTCTGCTACGAGCGTAGCTACAATAACACTTGAAGTCTCCCCTTTCCGGAAGCATCTGAAAGGCGAAAGGGAGGCGAGCTCGTTTCTAGTCCTTGTCCCTGGCGGGACCGTTGCTCCTGTTACACCCCGTTTTTCGTAAACCGCTTACCAGCATAATTACATGTACAATAGACATGTTTATAGACTCACGTGCATCCAATATATCTAACCCTGTCACACACGCACCTCTTCCGACTAAATCCTAACCCGAGCTAAACCCTAACATCGCACACACGCAGTATACACTAAACCACTTACGGCACCTCACCACCGAATGTACCTAAGCATAGGTGAGAGAGTACACGAGAGTTACCATGACCCCCTCCACCTTGCCACGCCCGGAAAACCCTAATTCCCTTCTCCCGACTAAACCCCAGCGCAAGAGCGCCCCAACGCAATACGCTCTATACCCGTTGACGAAGTCACGGCACCCTGAAATCAAATGGCTCGAGACCAAGACTCTAGCATCCTGGAGAACTTCCATACTCCCTCGTCACCCTGTCGTACCCCGAAACCCTAGCTCCTTGCCACGGCTTTTCTTCATTAACCCCAATTTAAGCTAAAAACCCTAATCGTGAGATCTAACCCTCCTCGACCCCTCTAAAGATTACGAATAAACTCCGTGAGCAACCTAATATCATATACAACACAAATATAATATAAAATAGTAATGTCCAGTTCAAAAATATCGACAAATGAAATTAATTAACCCTAGGGCAAAACGCGTATTGAACTACACCTCCTAAAAATATGTCTCGAAAAATTCTAATAAATTTACACAACAATCTCCTCACATTCCGAATCCCAAATATATGAAAACATGAACACGTTCAGTACAAAAATCCCAAATGGCAGGTATCGAACACCTATGTGGGGATTAATTTTCCACATAAAATGATAAGGAAATCAGCCCAGGAAGTGTCAAGTCAAGCTACAGAATTGACCCTTAAGTATTCCTAACGTGCTCAAGACCACAGCAGCACTCCCCTTGTCCTCTACTCTTGGCCCTGGTCTTTGACATGACAAACCACCCCGTGACAACTCGACGGGATTCCCTCTTGACTCCTCCAAACCAGTGCTCAGCTCTTCTGTGGCCTTGGACACGTACCCTAAGGATCCCTGGCGTAGTTTGGTAGCAAGTGACGCACTGGACACGCGTGCAAACCGCCCGAGTGCGCCAGGACGCGCTGATGCCGCTCTCTGGCATGAGCTGGCCGCGCCCTGGCACCGTTCAGACGCCAGCCCGCTTGTCAAGGCCGCGCCGCTCGCCGCTAGTCGCGTCTTCCAGCTCGCCGGAGCCCGCCGCACCAAGCCTCGACTCTTCCCATCACCCCGTCCAGCTCGACACCCAACTGCACCTCGGGAACGCTTCTCGCCGTGAGCTCCGGCGATGGAACCAAGCTCCAGTCGTGGCAAACGGGCGTCCAGCAGAGGAGATGCCACGCCACCCGCTGATTACAACCGCGCCACTCGCCGGCCACCCACGCACCGACCTCCCTCTCATGTCCCGTCGGCACCACAGCTCCAGTCGGCCTCGGGGCAGTCGCCATGGCCGGATTGACCAGTCCGGCGTCGGCTCCAATGCCACCCCCACCCAAGCTCCCTATAAATCGGATGTTCGAGCACCCGTCACTCCTCAAGCCAACTCCCTCCTCCCCAAGCGACCAGCAGCTGCTCTCTTTCTCCTCACCAGAGCTCGAGCCCCTCTCCAACCTAGCTCCCATCCCTCCCCTCTGTTCAGCAATAACCCGAGCCACCCGAGCCCCCGAACTTCCAGGACGAAGGGAAAACGAGCCTAGAGCTTCTCTCCTCCCCTCTGGAATTCTTCCCTGCTCTGATTAGAGACCTCGCCGCCGGTAGCTCTTTTACCCGAGACGCCGCCGCCGCTTGGTCTGAATCCCACGCCCCTGAGTGAGTCCAACCAGAGCCAGGTAAGAAAGGTCTCAGACACGCGGGCCAGCCCTCGGTTAGGGACCACAAACCGGTGAGTGTTAACGCCCAAGCCGAGTCTCTGTTTTTTTCTGCCCTGAGGGAGTCCAACCAGAGCCAGGTAAGAAAGGTCTCAGACACGGGGGCCAGCCCTCGGTTAGGGACCACAAACCGGTGAGTGTTAACGCCCAAGCCGAGTCTCCATTTTTTCTGCCCCTAGCACGCATTCAATTGGTTCGGGAATCAGCTCTGTGTCCGACCAATTAATAGCGCATCAGCGTGGTCCATTTTCGACAAGTGAAGGCGCCTTAACTCGTCAGAAAGCGTATTTAGTGCAGTCTACTCGGTTTCAGAATCCGGCGCAACCGGTTCAGCCGGTTCAAGCGCTTTCAGACCGGTTTTTGAAACTTTGGTTCCGGTTCGGAAATCCCTAGAAAATATGCAAACTTTTATCTTTACAAAGTTTCAAGATTTGAAATGATTTTAGAGCTGTAGTAGTAGAAGTTAGGTAGGGATATTTCTTCTCTTTTCTTTAGTGTAGTATATATGCCGTAAGTATTGTTTTGAGTGCAACCAAAATAGTTTCATGTTGCCAGTATACCAACATGTGGTTAAAACTCATTCAACTCAATAGGGAATATGATTTTGAAATCAAACCTTAAAGAGAGTTTAAGCCCTCCTGAACACGTCATCATTTTTTTTTATGTAGACTATTCATTCAATAAATCCCTTTTTGTAACTCTAGGTTTAGTACCCTATAGAACCTTGACGAGCCAACGACACCTGCACTTTACCACCTTGACCATGCATATACTCTGGGTTTATTGGAGTCGTTTTGGTTTGCTTTTATTTGGTGTTCTTTTGACGCGTAGTTAACGGAGTGCCGTACGTGCCTCGGGAAGATCCAGGATCACCCCCTCGCCAAGAACAAGAACAGGAACAAGAGTTGCCAGGCAAGCTTTCCCGCCTTGAACATATTGAATCCCATATTTGCTAAGCTTAGTTACCTTGTTTGCAAATCTTGCATGCTATTTTAGTATTAGCGGTATTTTATGCTAATGAAGATATGTCCAGTAGATGCATATGCTGTAGGTTTGGAATCCGCCCCCTTGGTAACCCTAAGTTTATCTAGTCGATCGAGATCGACCGGCAAGGTAGTAGGAATATAGGATGTAGCTGTGCTTAGACTTGCTCTAGTTAAAACAAGTTTTACTAAGTACATGGGGTATGGGATCAAAACCCTCGGCTTGTTTATACATGCCGAGGGAATCTTTTAAAAGGAAACATTTGTGAAAATCCCACATGAAATGATGGAGGATTTCAAATTCAGGCAGGAATGCTAAGGGTGTTATGAGGCGGTAGAGTAGCCGGTTGCTACTTGAGGAAAGAATGGTCGGGTAGCAGGTCGCTACCCGAGGAGTTGGTTGGTTATGGAGTCCTGCTCGAATCAGTTAAGGACCGAACCTAAGTGTCGCTGAATCAGTTCCCCTCCCGTACGTCCACATGTCCTTTATGGGAAGGACTTGACCTGGTACCCCGTCTAATGCCGGAGCTCGGAACCGTGGGAAGTTAGGGTGATGGGCTAGATGGATCCGGGATCCCTAGAGGATCTTCACGGGACTACGTGGGGGTGAAACCCTCGATAAGTTCCACGTGGTGGAGGTAAAAGCTTTCGGTGGGTCTCATGAGTACGTGAAAATATGGTCCGACACAAAGGTGGAGAGTCCCATTTTTGACATCCGAGATGCAAAAGTTGGATTACCCTCCTAGCGGGTCCGGCACTAGTGTTAACACGGGTGAAAGGTCTCGATGTATTACCCCTGCCAGTATACCTCGTGAAGGTGTACCTATTAGCGCTCGGCATTAAGGGTGAACTACATCTTGTGGGTAAAGCCGTACAACCTCTGCAGAGTGTTAAAAACTATTTGAATAGCCGCGTCCTCGGTCATGGACATGAACTGGTAAGGCCACACACTGGTTAAATTATGTTTTGGTTGTGAAAGTTGGAAAAAAGGAATTAAGGACGTGGGCATGATGTGTCCACAGGGTGCAATTTGCACTATCCGGTTGGTAGCTAGGAATTGCTGAAGGAAAGGCTAGCTACACTACCCGGGGTAGTGTGAGCGGAAGCCGAAAGGGCAGGCGGTGATGAGCATGGCTATCCCGCTGAGAAAAGAAAAGGGAGATAGCAGGGACTACCTCGAATAATGACATGCTTCTTTGATGCTCCTCGTTTTACAAAATCGCCTTAAATCTATTATCGTTATTTGAAATAAAGACTTACATTTCCGCACAACATGCAACATAGGTTAGAGCTCCCCTTTGAAATATCTCTTTGCATGAATTATGCCGTATTACCCTCCGGTGGGAAAAGCTTGCAAGTACATTCAATGTACTCACCTGGCTTGTTGATTTGGCCAGATGAAGAAGAAGAGTGGTGCTCTGAGGACGATATCAGCGACCACGAGGGCTAGGATGTTTCTCCCCAGTCAGTTGCCTGTGGATGGGCATATTGATGGGTCAATAACTATGCTTTGCTACTTTCCGCTACTACTTTTATTCAGTCAATCGGCTATGTTATTGAATAAAGACCATAATGGCATATTTATGTAAGACACTCGGTATTGTATGTGAATGCTATCAAGTTCTTGTGTGTGCCGGCTACTGATCCAGGGACCGGTACGGTAAACACTGGAGGCGTATCCGGCCCTAAAAACGGGTACGCCACAGCTCCCCCGCATCTCCGGCCACCTACGGGCGCCGTGAGACGAGGCGGAGCACGGCTCCTTGCTTGGGGTGTAAACAGAGTTGTTTTTGGTCCTGTAGGCGCCTGCCGGTCGGGGACAGCAGCGCCTTTTCGACCTTTTGTCCCCCCGTCCTCTCCCCGTCTCGGTCCGTCCTTCGCCGGCGGTGCCGAGGGACGAGTGGAGTGGGGGCTTCCGGCTTCGAAAGCTCCCGGCTGGCGGGAGGTGGATCTGGACCGGGTCCTGTCGGCGGTGCCTCAAGGGATTGCCGTGGTCCTCGTTCGTGCGTTGCTGGAGCTTGAGGCCAGGGGTCAGCCTCCCATGGCAGGTTTGCCGGCTGTTGCAGATCGGGGAGTGTCGCTGCTTTTGGAGCCTCAGCTTTCGCTAACCTCTGGCTCTCGCGCCGGTCTACTGTTGCAGCAGGCCTCCGTCTTCATCCTTTTAGCAAATCTGCTCGTCCCGGTTCCCGGCGCTTCCTTTGGCAAGCTTGCTCCGGCGGCGATGACGTGGCGGCGACTTCGGCTTTTCCCTGTGGATGCCTGTGTGTTTTTGTATTTTGTATTAGCTCGGTCAGGTGTCCCGTTTCCAGTGTATCTCCTGGTTTTCCTTAATTTAATGCAGATATAAAAATGCCCTTTTGGGGTGTTTTTTCAAAACAAATCTTCTCCTCTAAGTTTGATAAGTTGAGCCAAAAAACTCGCAAACTGCTCATAAGCTCATTCAGACTTGTCGCATCAATTTTTTTGACATGACCTCTACTAAAAGACTAACAATTCAGAAGTATACATGCAACAATTATCCAACTAACAAGTATATATGAAACAATTATACAATTTACAATACATATGAAATAGAAAATACATGCACTCAATATATCAACTAGTCTCAAGTCTCGAGTTCTGAACAACAACATTCATACATGCACCAAGTTCAAATCCAACAAGGATTCAAATATAATGTCTCAAACTCTCGGTGTGAACAACTCAACATCCAAAAGCACAAAAACACATCATGTCACGCCGGTTGGGCGGAGCAGCAATGGGTGCCGGCGGGGTAGAGCAGCGGCAGCATCAGCGGGCACCGATAAGTCGGAGCAGCGGTGGCGTCCAGCAATTGAAGGTGCGACGGATTGGCAGCGAGGCCCTAGCCCTAGTCCTGCGGCGTTCTGCGGGAGACGGAAGCGGGCGGGGGTTAGGACAGAGCCGGGCGCATCCGTGCGTGCGGGTCAGTCTATGAGGAGGAGATCAAACGCATGAGCTACATTGAGCCGGCTCGCAAGCCGAGCCGGTTTCTAAGCTTGCTGTAGGTAGCGAGCCGATCCTGGCTCGACTCGTATTTTCACAAGCTTAGGTGAGCTGAGCCACGAGCTCGGCTCAATGTGCAGTACTAGATGATGAGTAAAACAAAAACCAAATATATCATTTGATTTAAGCTAGATATGTTGTACTGATTATTACTTTTTATATTTGTGGACGTATAATTTGCACTTATTCTAGGTTCTAGGTTCTAACATATCCATCGTTTTATCAACTTTTACACTAGATAAGTCATCTTTGGTTTTTTTTTCTTTTGAACCAAGATAAGTCATCTTTGGTTGGTTTCTTGTTCCGTCGCAACTTGCAACCACGGGTGAACATATGAGAATGGTGATGTAAGAGCGTAACACGTGACGTGTTAGACATGAGTAGAAAGATAAATCATAATTGTGACTTTAAGCGGAAATTGAGTGCTTTTTGGGCGGTATGAATCCATCAAAATAGAATAATATACACTAATACAGAAAAACTTATTAGTGGTTATCGTCTCTGTCTTCAAATAGTGGTCACTGATATAGAGCACATATTAGAGGCGCTTATGTAACCGCCTCGGATAACTGATATCCGAGACGGTTGCAATTATACAACCGCCTTGAATAACTGATATCTAAGACAGTTACCATAAGACAACCACCTCGGATAAGATACCAGCCTTAAAAAAAACCCTATCTGGCACACTAAATCGGTTATAACTTTTGCATACGATGTCCGTTTTGGCTTCATGACCACTCAAAATGAAACTATCGACAAGGGCATCTGATAGACCTACAAAGTTTTAGGCTTGTACATTTTTTGACCTTTAAATTCGCTCTCTAAGACAGACTTTTGTTCCTCCGAATGAAAAACCGCATCTTCCGACCCTCCGTTGAACTTCTTCTCGAGCTCCAAATGCAATAATTTTTGTAGATTCCGAACCATGAAGAAGTAGAGCTGTTATGAAAAATATAAGAAAACTTTTAAAAATAAAAATTTAGAAATCTTTTAAAAATAAGCCTAAAAAGACACAAATCTTGAGTCGGGATGACCTTCCTTACCTCGAATCCAAGCAAAACTCTGGTGTAGCATCTGCCATGTTCCTAGGAGGATGGTGACGTGAAGAGGAGATGCTCCTTGCAGTGGATTTTGATGAGAATGATGAGAGAAGGGTGGAAGGGGAGGGAGGAGAGGAGAGGAGTGGAAGGGAGAAGAAGAAATTTTAAATGTAGATCTAAGTAGAGAGATGCAATGAGGTGATGAATTATATACCTTGCGGATTCTAAAATTTCAGGTTTTAAAATTTCAGAGTTGGCGGGATTCTAAAATTTCAGGTTTTAAAATTTCAGAGTTGGCGGTTATGTATTTACAACCGCCTCGGATATGGCGGTTATGTATTTACAACTGCTTCTGATATATATTCGAGGCGGTTGCGTCATAACAACCGTCTGAGGCAGTTGCTCCTAAGTCCTTATCCGATGCAATTGAACTGTGGTAACCACCTCAGATATTACTTATTGGAAGCGTTTTAGCCTAATCGCCTTAGACAAGGCGTCTCGGATGAATAATTCTATACTAGTGATAGTATTGAAATATCAGGAAATATTGAATTTTAGATAGAACACAGCCACAAAATTTGTATAGAAGAGGTCTTTTGATGCTGTACATAAAAAATACAAAATTTTAAGATTAGATGTTGCGATGCTCAATTGAGAGAGAAGGGAGAGAAAAAATAACGATACATTGAAACTCTTAAAATAATCAATGACGTTAGAGCTCATATTGGAATTCGTACTATGTAGAAAAAATTTATATCCAACGAGATTCCTTCGGTGCAATCACATTGTTCAAAGGACACGTATATAATATTTTTCTTTAAATTTGCAATCTAAAGCAGGCATGGATTTCTAACAGGGCAACTAACATTTGTCCAATTTCTGACGTTAGAGTATACTAGTATTGGTAAATCTAGAGCTACACGTAAAGTTTTGAAAATAAATTCTCAAAAAATATAATATGTTGGGAAGGTGAGCCGAACTAGGGTTCCTGATAATTTGTTGAAAGAGCTAACTATGATTTTGAGGATTTAATTCTCATGAGTCGGCTACCAACCGTACAGGGAGAACTATACACGACTGATATCCACAACAATTACTGAACTAACTCCACGGTGTTGTCGACCTTGCTAGAAGCACGGTCGACCTATCCACGAAGGATTTTTTCTACGAGCAAATGGAAGAACAAGTAAGAAAATAGTAACGTAAGTAATATAAAATTACGAATATACTACAAAGGATGGTAATCTCAGCGAGATGATAAAGTGAGGTTCCGCAAACAATCTTTACAATAGGTCTAACCAACACTAGAGAAGATCACAAAGTCTGTGTAACATCCCCCTTTTATTAACCTTGTATTGTGCATCATGGCATCCATGCATGAACTCAAAAATGAGAAGAATTTTAAACTTTTTGAAAACCCTTGCTAAAAACCCTAATTTCGTTCTAAGGGCACGAGAACCAATTTTGATTGGGCCATCTTTGGAAAAATAGAGCAACACATTATAAGGATATGTTAACATTGAATTCTAAAATTGTGAAAGTTTTGAACCAATTTTAAATGTTTTGAAGTGGGATTCAACTTTGTTTAGAAGTTTAATTAAAGATCAAATCAGAAAATCAAAAGAAATAGAAATAATAAAAACCCTAATCTATTTCCCCCCTAATGCCGCACGGGCCTCCTCCCTCCTGGCCCAACCGCCCCCGGTTCCTTCCCCTGTAAGCCATCTCCCCCCAATCTCTATCCCCTCACCGGCTCCCTTATCCACCCGCCGCCTCCTCTCTCTAATCCCCCCCGCTGGAGCTCCCTCTCTCTCTCGGTCTTGTCTCTTCCTCGCGCCGCCCTAGCTCCATCCCGAGCCCACCCTCGCCACTCGCCGGAGCTCTCTGCCCCGGACCGCCTCCGCCCGGCCCCGCCTTGTCTCGGTTCCACGCCGCCCGCTCCCAAGCCTCCGGCCTCCGCTCCAACCGCCGATTGCCGACTGGCTCAGTGCTCTTAACGCACTGTTGACCGGTGATTAATAACTAATGATGGCTGTTAAGTGCATTTAATGACTAATAAATATGTCTCCGACATCATTAATGTTAATCACAGTTACTGTTTAATGGTTGAGTGAAATTAATATCCGTGGATAATGTCCCGAGCAGTTCATTACAATAATTATGGCTAATCATTGAAAATTAGTATTAATCGACCCATTAATGACACAATTAATAAACAACAGTGTAATCAATGCACTTGTTAATTTAGTCTCTATGACAGCCGGGACCCACGTGTCAGGGAATAGAGAAAAGATTAAAAAGAAAAGAATAACAATATGGCCAGTGGGCCCACATGTAAGAATTTAAAGAAAAGAAATAAAAGAAAAAGGAAAAGTATGACAAATGGGCCCCACTTGTCAATGACCCAGTCAAACTTGGTCAAAATTGACCAGTAGGACCCACATGTCAGCCTCTGTGAATATTTGAATTAAATTAAATGTTAATTTTGCTGAGAAAAATACAACAAAGGAATAAAAATGGATTAAATCTTGTAAAATTCATAGAAAATTCATCTATAATCAGAAAATTGCAAATAATATATCAAAATGTTCAGGAAAAGAAGATCTATTCAAAAACATCATTTCCATCCATGTTTGCATGCTAGAAATAATACAATTTGCTAAAAACTCAAATTAGGGTTTCCGATTAGCCGAGGATTTTTGGATCGCGATATTCTATGCGTCCGGACTCCGATTAAATTGATTCCACTTGCATTAGTCTTTATTTTGCACCCTCTACGTCATGGCATGCATTGCATCCCATGCTGACGTTCCGCATTTTAATATATTTACTGTTATGCCCTTTCCTTTTCTGGTGTTTTCGTTCTTCCTCGATAGAGCCGGAAGATCCACAGGGCGATAGTCTCGATCACGAGCAGGGTTCCGTTGCAGAGCAACCAGGCAAGCAGCCCCTTTGGTCACATTGCAAAACTCCTACTATTTGCAAAGTATTAGTTGTTTTCAAATTCATTATCACGTGCGTTCAAATTCTATTTTTCCGCTAAGCTGAACCCTAGTCCGATGAATAAAACTCACCTTGTCGCTCAAACAACTCCACCACCGTCCCAACCTATCTAGTGTAGTGTAGTATCCACTGTTCTAATGCTACTATGCTAATGATGCTTAGACATGCTTAGACATGTAGAAGTCGTAATTCCTGGGATAGCAGATGAATCAACACCGTGGATGGGTTACGTGGTAGGTGGGTGTTCACCGGGGATTAACTAATAACCGGCTTAATCATATCTAGGTTAGACGAGAGGCCATGGCTGGGAGCATGGTGGGTTGTCTCATTTTCCCGCAAGCACCGGTTCTCGACGTACATTGACCCAAGATTTGCGTACTTCTACACGGGTGGATTATGGGGCCACCCACGACTCACTAATTTGCTTAGACTTAGTGTATGAGCTGCATTAGTTCGCCGTTTCCATTTGCCGTGTGCGTGAAAAAGGAATGTGGTGTGGTATCTCATATAAGGGTGGGGTGGACACACGGTCTGAGAGGCCGGGGATGTACCTTGATTCACAACGTATGGGACCGTGTCGTAGTCACGGCCGGACTCATGCACATGGACTAGCCCGTACGGGTGGCTCATACCTAGGTCAACAGCATTGTAACGGTCGTGTTCGATCACCCTCTGCTAGCACACCTCGTGAAGTGTGTACTTGGTAGCATTAAGAGTCGATCGATACGTGTAGGTAAAGATGTACACCACTGCAGGGTTTGAACTGTTTGAACAGCCGTGTCCGCGGTTATGGACAACTTGGTGATTACCTGCGTCGAATTAGACAACTACAACAAACTCTAAAACTTGCCAACCTTAAGGTGTGGTGTTAGCGATTGCTTCCTCCCAGGGTGGTCGAGGAAGAATCGGGGGTTTTTCAGGTGTGGTGATCTGCAGTAAGGAATGCTCGCGAAGTGTTCGACTCGTCTTCTTTTGAAAGTGCTCCGGTAGTCGGTTTTTCATCTACTTACTTGTATTGACAAAGGTAAACCTTGCTTTCCGCAAAATAGTCCACAATTACCCCTTTTATTGATATTTGGCACGTCTATTACTAATTTCCGCACTGTAAGTCTTGCTGAGTACAATTTTGTACTCACCCTACTATTGTTGATATTTTGTTGCAGAGGAAACAACCCCTCCTGAGGGTGGTTTCTATGTAGAGATCGACACCGACGATGCCTAGTCGCTGGGAATCCCAGGCAATGATCCTGCCCTGGGGTTGGCAGCTTGGTTTATTTCGCTGCCACTTTTGGCCTCACCGTTTTGGCTTTGTAGCCGTTAATACTCTTCCGCTGTGTATTTGGATCTTCGGATCCTTATGTGAATATATGTTTGTTAAGTTTCAAACTTATACTATTGCAGTTCGGTCGTAGAGTTACTGCTGTGAAATCTGGTTGTTTTCGCCTGCTCATGTGCCATGCGTGTATGTTGATGAAGCACATGTTGTGGGTAGGATTTCAGAGTTCCTATCATAGAGTTATTAGGTTTGATCACCCCTGTGAAGCGACTCTGCTACTGAGAGATTGGGAACTATATCACCCTACTCCAGCCGAGCATTAATTTGCCGGGACGAGTTCGGGGTTGATGTTCCGGCTCAGTAAGAACAGAGTGAGGAGACCATATCACCCTACTTGATCCGTGCATTAGTTTGTCGGAGAAAGTTCGGGGTTGACGTCTCGGGCTATTCGGAGCCATATCACTCCACTCCTCTTGGGATTGATCCCCAGGAGTTGAGGTCGGGGTTGACGTTTCGACTTAGCGGGTGGTTTTACTTAAGACTCTCTGTTATGAATTCTAGGGTCCGGCAGTCTGCAGGTGGCTAACCTCTTAACTAAATAAAATCAGACGAAACCAAAGGCAACCAGGGGGTACTTGTAGGTGAAATAGCACCCTTGGACTGACCCGGACTCAACCGACTAAGGTTTAATTGGCCCAGAGTCGGTTTAACTACGATTTTGAGGGTTTGACCCTCACAATTCGGCTACCAACCATCCAAGGAGAACCGTATACGACTGATATCCATGTCAATTGCTAAACCAAGTCCACAGTGTTGTCGACCTTGCTAGAAGCACAATTGATCTATTCACAAAGGATTTCTCCCGCAAGCAAATCGAAGAATGAACAAGAAAATAGTAGCGTAAGCAATCTGAAATTGTGAATATGCTATAAAAGACGATAATCTCAAAAGGATGATAAAATGGGGTTCCGTAAGTAATATTTACAATAGGTTTATCCGACACTAGAAAAGATCACAAAGTTTACATGTGGCTAGATTCTTAACTAAACAAAATCGGACGAAACCAAAGGCGACTAGGGGTTACTTATAGGTGAAAAAGCACCCCTGAACTAACTCGGACTCAACCGACTACGGTTTAACTGGCCTAGAGTCACTTTAAACTGGTCCGACTTCTCCCAAACAGTGGAATTACAGGCCAACAAAGGCTTGGCCCAAAAGACATGTAACCGGACTTTAAAATACGACAACATCTTTGTTCTTCTTATTCTGGACCGAAACTTCAATTGATCTTCAAGTAATATTTCCCCGGCCTTCATCTTCATGTCATTATGGGGTTTCAAGGTCTTGAAGTCATCATCACCTGAAGTCACTCTCCTAAAAATTTGAATTTAAACCCTCTTTTACCCTTGAAGATCTTGTTGGAGCTTTTCTTCTTTTTCGGTGTAGAGGAAGTAGTACTAGCAGAGTTGTATCCAAAGAGATCATGTCATCATCATCTAGTGATGTCTATAAAGTGATATCTATAAACATACCAAATTTTAAGGGCATTTACGAGGACTGAAAACACGAAACACAAATGAATAGTGGTGAACAATGAAAATCATTGTTTATGCTGAATTTTTTATCCCTAGTTTTCAAATGTGCTAGTTTATGGAATATCATCCACCTACATTTTTTTTATAGTTCGTTCTAAAACTTCTACACGTGATTATCACATAGTTTTCACCGAAAAGGTGGTAACTACCAGATATTATCTGTCCCATTTGGATATTTTGTCTCGGAAATTTTGTGGAGTGCAGAAGAATCCGTCTGACTCGGAAATTTTGTCTATGCCACTACCTATTATAAAATGTTTGTGGATTGCAGAAGAATCTGTCCCATTTGGAAGAAATCACTATAGTTGTAGCATTTCTTTTACATGCCTACATATATTTGTGACCAGAAGATGCACCCATTGTTTGCACTATTAATTGGTATGAATGCAATGACTTTTGCACTAACCGAATGAAATATGGCATCAACATTTTTTTATTCTGCGTACATATATTTGTGACCAAAATATGTATGCATTTTTCACTATTGGAAGGATAATGACTCTTGCATTAGTGGAAGGAAATATGTTGTCTATCTTTACTCTTATAAAGATATCAATAGGTGTTATTTTTGGACAAATCATTATTTAGATCTGACAAAAACGATTAAGATGAAAACGAATGTGAATAATCTAATATAACATAAATGATAGTATAATCATCTTAAACATATAGTATATTTTCATTAATCCATAACAATGCACAGGCATTGTGCTAGTAAGAAAGAAATGACAACAGCAAGTAATTGGGCATTCCCACGTCCAGTCGTCCATGCACAATTCGTGCAACCGAAGGCATCCGTATTCATGTGGACAGTTCGGAACAACCTTCATGAATATCACTGTTTTAGATATGCATGCAGAACATCCTGTCGTTTAGTTTTGGTAGATTAACAAATATCTAAAATACAGATGTAGCCAAAAACATCCATAATCCTGTCGTCACATCAAAACATCGAACGGAAAATTTAACGCGCTATCGATCGCGCCGTTAGACTTATTGTACAACTGGTTACGCACTTCCGATCGGAAGGAGGGCAGAAGGAAGAAAAAAGTGAGAAAGAAGGAGAGAAAGGGGAGGCTCACCGGTGACGACGGCAGCTCAGGGGATAACCGGTGGCTGGACGGGTAATACCCCCTACTCCCCCTCCTCGGTGCTTAAAGGGAGCACCTAATTGGGGCCCGGCAGCCAGATGTGGTGGAGGAGGCGGAGAGGAAGATTGTAATACTCTGATCTTTAGTAACTTAAAAATTAGGATTTATAAAAACTTTAGTTGCCAAAAAAGTTAATTTAAGTGAACCTAACTAAAACATTTTAATCGAAAAGTTATGCGTGCCATTATGAAAATAAAATACGGCTAAAACTTCTTCCCTTATTCCTCAACCACCTCACTGACAAGTCCCGGCAACCATTTATTCTTGTTTTCTCTTTTCTACCTGTCAAAACCTAACTCCATCTGTCGGGAGACCGGCAATCCTTATTCTCACCACCGACGTGACCTTTTGAACATGGAGGCATGCACCTCACCTACATACCCTTTCTCTCACTCAAACCACGAGATGCCAAACCCTAACCCGCAACACGCTCCATTTGCTTCTGTTACTAACCCTACACGTATATATGCGTGTACTAGTGGCACCACTCCAACCCCAACCCATCTTAGCCTCCCATGTTTCTTTTCATCACATAACAACAACATATACACTTAATTTTCAAGTGTATGTGGGCACATACATATGAACCCTAGATTTCTCCGAGAATGTGGGAAATCTAAAACCCTAGCTTCCCCTTGTTCTCCCTTGACACTCTCAGAAAACCTGGGTAGTGCACACATCAATCAAGTACATATGTACTCATGCAAACCCGTATATACGCGCATATGCAAACCCTAGGTGTTTCCCTTCCGAGCGATGTAGTAAACCCTAAGGCCATCTCTCGACCACATATTTCTAAAATGTATGGCGGATCCACACTCCCGCATTGTTCCCCTCACACATGTTGTCACCATCTCGTGGATATACCCTTTTTACCCCTTCTCTCCTTTTTACCGAATATCCGGTCTTCAAGGCTAAAACCTTAAGTCCGTATTTCAGTGCTTTAAATCTCCTCTTAAAATATCCCAAAAATCCCTAAAAATACGATGAGTATATTCTAAAGCTATTTCTATAAAAATATGGTGACAATATGAAAGTTTCGAACATTTCAAATTTAAGATATGGACAGATTTGACCTTTGAAGTATGACCCCTAGAAATAATCATCAGAAAAATCCAGATAAAATTTTTCCAAGAATATTTATACCTATATTAAACCAAATATGTAAAAATATGAGAACCCTCAATTCAAGAATATTAAAATAATTCGAATACTATTTTGAGCTGTTTTTGAAAATTTAGCAAAACCCTAAGTTTGAGGCTTTAAAAAAATCTCCAAAAATAATGGGAGATATATTTCATCTTATGTATCTCAAATCCATGCCCACTCATGTTTGCTATTTCCAAAAAATGTAAATAATCTCAAAATTACATTTAGGCCCATTTTCGTATTTAGTCAAAATCTCCTATTTTTAAATGTCCAAAACTTTCCATGATTTTGGGAGGGTTCCTTCTTCTGCAAGGTACCCAGTTTTGCATAAAAGTCACATGCTTCCTGTTCTTTTTCTTCCGCAAAAATCTAGTCAAAAGGGCAGAGACCTTGCACTATTTCTTCTCTGATCTCCCTTGTCAAAGTGCATCTAGGCCCCTAAACGTTGTTTTGGTGGTTAATGATAAATGATTAGAGGACTAATGAGTACTTATAAGCATGTGAACAGGTTAGTCCCAAGTAAATACAAAAGGGAAGCATTGACGACCCCTCAAAAGAAAAATGAGGAAAAGAAGACGGTAAACCTTTGAGTTGTAGATTTCTGATTTTAGTGGTGCAAGTCACATTGAGTTTAGGATCACCGTACAATTAAGAGGGGATTGATAAACATTGTTAAGAAGTGTCTTTGCCGAGTGAAATCCATTTGTGGCCAAAGGCCACAATACAAAAACCCTAATCTTGGATCTCAGAAGGAAATCCGGACCCTAGCCTGGACAGCCCAGCTGGAGGTCCGGGCATTCCAGAGAGAATCTAGACCTCAGCCCGGGCAGTCTGGCTGGGGGGTCCGGCCAGTCCAGAGGAGATCCGGACCTCAGCCTAGACAGTCTGGGTGAGGGTCCGGATCTGTACTGGACTGCCCGGAACCCAGACCCGGAGAGTCTAGATGGCACTCCGGATTGCTTCTGGACTGCCTAGACCCTGGCCATCCGGAGTGTCCAGCCATCCAAAGGATCCGGGTTAAATCCGGATAGTCCGGGTGCAGAGTTTTTTAGCCACTTCGAAAGATTCCCTCTGCCGCCTCATCTGGTAGCTGTTGGATTTGAAAATCCGGAGGGTCTGGCCCAAATCCAGACAGTTTGAATTTTGGCAGATTCCCTCAAACAGCTAGTTTTTGAGGGAGCCTGTATATAAGCTCCCTTGCTCCAAGCAAGGGGAATTCTTTGCCCAACCATTTTTTCCTGCCTACTCAAGAGCTTTTCTTCGCTCCTCCAAGCACCAAGAGAGAAACCTTGTGAGGAGGAGAAAGATTTGAGCGATTTAAGAATCAATCTAAGCAAAGCATCAAGTTCATTTCTGAGTGTTCATCAAGCTCATTCTCTTGGAGATTGAGGTCTCCTAAATGGTTAGGAGTCCTTGAGAGCTTCCATCTTTGTGGTGAGCCTCAAGATGTTTGTGAAGGCCGAGATTCGCCTCCACGAGTAATGAATCACCAACAAGAAGTCGAGGAGACGTAAGAGTGTCCTCGAGGGATAAAAGCTTGAGAGGAAGCCAGCTCTTGATCACATGTGATCGAGCTTCCCAAACGAAGACGTAGGATCCCCCTAAGGATCCGAACTTCAGCAACAAATCGCTTGTCTTCTTTGGTCATTTACTTCCCACATTACTTTGGAAGCATTGCTTACATTGCTCCTATTGATCTTGCTAGTATATTTGCCTTCATTTCATAATATTTGTTATTCTTGCTATCTAGTTAAACCTAATTTCCCACAAATTGCAAGAATAAATAGAAATTGGTTAAAATTGTTAAGTCGCCTATTCATCCCTCCCATCTAGGCCGAATCTTAATCATTTACCTTGTACAACTCTCCTTTACACTTTGCTAAGGCCACCTTCACCTCTATCAGCTATCTTTCGCGCGTTCCACTTGCATGCAGGCCTGGGACCCACGGGTAGCCTTCTCCTCCACCTCCTCTTCTACCTTCCTCGTCTCTTCTCGTTTCTCTTTTCTTCTCTCCACCCGAGCCACTACTCTCCTATCAATCCATGCCACGTTTGGCCAAGCGCACCACGACAACAGGAGCTGAGCTCTACTATCGCAGTAGTGCCGCTAGCCCCCTCCCCCCATCGCCGCCTTCGGCCACGTGCTCTTCCTCCGCTTCATCCCTATCCACTCCTCTCGAGCTCTATAAAATGCCAAACATATGAGCTCCTCCTAACTGCCTACCATTCTCCCCTTGCTCCAACTTCCCTCCTCCTCACTCCTCTAGCCTCCTCACCCCGAGCCAACCACCAGAGCTGCCGTGAACCCATTCCTGTCCACATTTGGCGAGAAGCCTGTCCAACTCCACCACCTTGCTTCAAGTCTGGTCACTCGCTGATTTCCCTCCTCCCTCCCCCCGTTCCTTATGTCTCGGCTTCCTCACTTCCCTTAACAACCTCATTCTTTTTCCAAGCAGCCGAAGTCCCCCTCCCTCTCCCTTCCTCGCAGCCGCAACGCCGGTGAGCGCATCCTCCTCGAGCTACCCGAGCACTGGTGGGCTCTAGCCCTCCCCATCGCCACTCCATCGAGCATTGGTCGGAGACCACTTCTAGGAAACCCCTCATCTCCGCCGAACTCTGCCTGAGCACCCCTGCCACTAGACTCACCTCCACCAGCCTTCGATGAGGCCTCCTGCTGCCGCCGACGATATCCACCCCACCCCTTACTTTTTTTCTCTCTAGTCATCTAGTCGAGTTGGACCCATGCACAAACCATCTGGGCCACAGTCGGTGGCTCACAACCAGGCCCATCTTGGGTGGTTGGAAGGCGGTATTCAATTTGGCATTTCCCCACCTAAAAGACGCGTTTGTTGTTTCAGTCTCGGCGAGAGTGTGTTCCTTTGACCGAAAGCGTACTCACTCCCGAACTCCCTATGTTCTCCATTTTCCCGATGCCAAAGTTGCCATCTTGGTTTATACCTTCTATGTCATCTCCACAGACCAGAAACTCCCTCCCTTCAATTTCTCTCGGCAAATCGTCTATCGCCCATAATTTCTTCATCATAGCTCCGACTAACCTCATTCTTTTTCCTATGTTCATCAAAATCAAAACCTACCTCTCAACACAGCTTTCATAATTTTTGAAATTTAAATTTGAATATGTGTATATTTTGAATGTATTAGGCATACCTTCTTCATTATAGCTCCAATTAAACTGGTTCTTTTTCCTAGTATCATCTAAAGTCATATGCCACATTTTAGTTCTAGTATAACTTTGAGATCCCAATGTTTTCCATATGAAAATGGTAACCTATATTATTTCGATATCTTTTGAATTCCTATTATGGTGTGCATCCAAATTGTTTTGAATAGATTCTTCTGAAAATATTTTAAAGGATAATATACCCTCTGAACCCCACTAAAATACAAGAACCAAGAACATCCTAGGTGCTAATATTTTATTAGTCAAATAAGCTAGTGTTTCCAAGTTTGGCAAAAACCCTTATTTCATAAGATATTAATTTCCCGCTTCATTGAACACTGTAATAAACCTCCAGGTCTAGATCATATTTAAGAAATTATGAGTATATGTTTGGTTCTTATTTGGAGCTTCGTCGCACCGTTCTTTATTCGATGTTTTTTGACCTATAGTTACAACATTGCGGTACCTCGTCAGAAGGAACCAGCGTGTTGCCGTATCAAGACCAAGTTTCGGACAAAGGCCACTATTGCCAGGCAAGCATCCCCACCTTGATCATGTTGAACCCTATATGTTCAAAACTTACTTATGTTGACTTTGAACCATGCATGATATCTTAATAAGACTACTATTTTATGTTAGTCGTAGTTAGACCCTATTATTGCATGTGATCGACAAACCACTCTTTGTCGCCTTAGGAATAATTCCCCTAATGGTATGGTAACACCAGCGGGAACTTAGATGCAGTATATAAACCCTATGCTTAGACCCAAGTAGTGAAAAAAATCGACAAGTGTTACAAAATACTTGTTCATGTGTGGGATGGATCCTCGGGAGCTATCTATGGTCAAAAGAAGGTTTTAGTGACCGTGTTTTACGACAAAAGCCTAAAAGCAAATGGAGTTGATTTCGATCCAGGTGGGAGATAGAAGGTGGTGTTAGGAAGGAAGGTTGTTGGAATGAGCATGTCTCATGTGCCACTATTAGTATCCAATCCTTGGCTTGGAGATGATATGTAGTCTTGCTCGGATCAATTAAGGACCGAATCTAAGTGCCGCTCAGCCAACTTCACATTGTAGGTCATATGTCCTTTATGGGAAGGACTTGACCTACTGTTTTGTTTAGTACTATCGTACGAACCCGTAGGTGATAGTTAGAAAGTGCAAATGAGTGGGTTAACTCCAAAGAGCGTTCTCACAGTTTAGCGTAGGAAGTTGTTCGACACAAAGCTGGGTCTGCATTGTGCCGTGGTTAAACAAGCAGTGCAGGAATGACTCATCTGGCGGGTTCGTCATTAGAGCTAAGTGGAAGAAGAGTCTCGTTGTAATAAACCTGCTGGCACACCTCGTGTAGTGTGCTCATCGGTACCTGGCAACAAGGGTGACTTACATCTTGTGGGTAAAGCCGTACAGCATCTGCAGAGTGTTAAAATCTATTCGAATAGCCGCTCCTGTGGTCATGGACACTACTTGGTTTAAGCCACGCCCTGGTTAGGCTATGTTTTTGTTTTAAAATGGGTCATAGATTTAAGAACGTGGACATGATGTGTCCACAGTGTATAATATGAGCTACGAGCAAGGTAGTAGGAGCTGCAGAAGAGTGACATTCGTTGGACTGCGCGGAAGTAGTCCAGGATGGTGAGTGAACCGTGACTGGATACACGGGACTATCGGTGTTTGATTTGGTGAAACGGTAGTTAGTGCTACACATCGTTTGGAATTTCAATGTTATAAGATCAGTCTGATACTCATTTTCAAAATGCTTGCAAGAGTATTGCAAATGCAAACTTACTTTTCCGCTGAACATGCAACCTAGGCTAGAGCTACTCTCTTGAACAAATCATGCATATCTGCTATTTCCTCCTTGTGGGATGCTTGCGTGTATATTCAATGTACTCACTTGGCTTGTTGACATGGCCAGACGTGGAAGAATTTTACTTCCAAAGAAGGATGGTGTTAGTTACGACATAATCTAGGATGTAATCCCAATTGGTTTCCTGTCAGGTAAGGTGCATTGGTGGGCCACACCATCGCTTGTTTTCTGCTGCAGACTCTTAGCCAATGAGCTTCAGGTATATGGACCCGACCATGATGGTTGGTTTATCTATGAATATCTAATTGTATGCGTATGACAATGATATTTAAGCTAACTTGTGTGTATTTGCTACTGATCATGGGAATAGTACAGGAAACACAAGGGTTATCCAGTCCTTCAAACCGGCTATGCCACAGAGATGAAGATGGAGACAACACGCCGGAGCCGGTGGAGCCGGAGAGGGAGGTCAAGGGAGAGACAGAGAGAGAAATGGAGACATTAGCGAAGGAAGGAGGGATAACCGTTTGTTGGATAAGCATAGGGGGCGACCGGTCTCCCTCTAGTCGTGTCTAACATACAAAAGTATTATATGTGCATAAATGAGATTTATGATGTGCCTGCTGCACCACATATACATCACATACGTCTATAAGCCTTCACCGCGACGGTTCATCTTCATTGCAATTAGTACAACAACTACAGATGAACAGTACTAAAAATAATCTACCATTGGATCTGTAAAGTTACCTTGGCTTCACTTGAACCCAATGAACCTGGCTGCCCTTGCCAAATAATTCTGTTCACTAAAATTTGGAGAGGAGATGAAAATTCTGTGTAACAAAGATTGAATAGGAGATGGACAGGGATAGATGTTGCTATGGAAGAGGCTGAGATTTGGTTGACAGCAGAACTTCAAAAGAATAAAAGAATCCTAGATGTACATGGTATCAAAAAGCGTACTATGGAAAATTGTGTAAAAGTATGCTTATTTGTATGATGTCATAAGGGCTAGGAATGTATGACTAATAAACAATTGCATGTGTATACATTTTTTTACAACATAAAAATACATATTTTTAGCTAGTGCAAATATTGTGCACAATGTACATACAGAAAATCTAACGTGCTACCAATCGCGTGTTAGACTTGCGATTGGTTGCGCCATTCGATCAGGAGGAGGAGAGGAGCAAGAAGAAGAAGAAAGGGAGAAGGAAGAAGGGAAGGAGAAAGAAGGGAATGGGGAGGGGAGGCTCGCCAGTGATAGTGACCGGTGATGGCGATCGGTGATGGTGACGAACTCGATGACAACGAGCTTGATGGCGACAGTGGCAACCCAAAGGCTAACGGCGACCGGACGGCAATACCCGAACCCCCAAGCTTAGAGAGAGTGCATGATTAAGGCACTAGTGCCTCGTCTTGATGCGGATGGCAGTCGATGATCGGCGACAATGATGGCAAAGACCAAATCTGGTAGAGCTGGCGGAGAAAGATGGCGGTAGTCAAAGAGGGAGACATAGTTGGCGATGGCCGAGGCGTGAGATGGAGACAGGGTGATCGTGGCAAAAGGGGGACGTGGAGCTAACGGTGGTAAAAGAGTGAAAAGGAGGATAACAAAGGAAAGTAGAAGAAGAGGAAATGGGATAATGGTCGGGCATTATAATTCGATCGCCCCCTGGTCCGTCCATGTACGCATCGGAGACTCCGGTGCACATTTGCATTTTCCCTTTCGGGCCATCAACTGAGAGCAGGAGTAGCGCAAAATTACTGTTGTGGGCCCAATGGTATTATGGTCTCTCATATCTAAACTATATTATAAATTTTAATAGTGGTTGTGGTGGTGTCACACTTTTAATGATGGTGTCACATCCTCAATGGTGGTATCACACCCTCCCCTCTCACAAACAAACAGAATCCTTTATTTTCGTGGTATCTTAACTAAATTCAGTTTTTTCTTCTCTTTTTTCAACTAATAGTCCTTGTTTAGCTCCACTAAATTTAGCTTTTCTCATTTCTCTCAACTAAGAGTCCCTGTTTTTCTCAACTAACAGAAGTAATCTGCCTTATCAAAACAAGCAAACCGACAAAATTTTCTCATCCTTCATAATATTTATTAGTTTTCACATGCCTCACCCTGTGGAACGGTGCCCCGTGTGTTCGCCTCCACCGCCGCGCCGCAGGGTGAGGTGGGATGCCGTGGGCAGGGCTTGCTGCCATCCTCTCCATGGGGCCTCGTATCCCCGTTCGTCGTGCGCGTCGTCTCTCTCAACTCCCCGCCTTTAGTAATCCTACCCACATCCTTCGCGCGCAATATGTCCTTCTACCTCATCCCCGCGTTGGGGCTGTTCTATGTCTACCTCAGCAGTGAGATATTCCTGTGGCAAGCTGTTGAGCTCATGCTCTTCTTCTTGCTTTTTTCTTGCTTCGCCTATGTAGAATCTAATTCCTCTCCACATCTCAATTTTCATATAAGGTAATTTCCTTTTGCTTTTTCTTCATCGTACCGAGTGGTTGATGCGGAGATTAGAATTTATTTTCCTGTTGAATTTTCCCCCATTTGTGGTACGATCTATCTCCACAACGAGAAGGCGGCGTGGTAGCTGGCATGTAGCAAGCAAGAAGTAGAGTAGGCTAGGTGGACGGAGAGGGGTGAGCGGCGGCATGGAGATAGGGCGAGCGACCCCCAACACCCTCATCCCCCACTCCTTGCTCTCCCTCCACATCGGCTTCCTCTGCTGTGCCACAAGATCGAGGAATCAACAGCAACAACGATGGTGAGTAACAAGCGTGCAAACTCATCTGCCTATTATTGCATTTATTATCAGGATCCTATTTGCAATAAATCAAGGATTTGTCAATTTAGCATTAACTGCCTTGGTCTAATTGTTGGACTCTTATAGTAACTGTTATTGATGCAGTTCTCCGAGGCCTTTTTTTATGTAAATGTGTTCTGTGGTAGATGAAAGATCATCTAGACCTCTAAATGGTTTTGATGGTTAATGGCAACTCAAATTGGAATCTAATGTTTACAATGAGTGTAAGCAGGATTAATAGGTTCCAGGAAGAAGTGTCATTAAGAAAAGGATGATCACCAAAAAGGGTACAAATGTGGTTTTTAGGACAAAGGGATGGCTGTGCTAGGCAGCTGTGCCACAGCTGTGAAGAAACCAATGTTGTGCAAGGAGTTGCAAGCAAGGTGATGGTGGCTTGATGCGTCAAGGGCCGTGATTGCGGTTGGTGGCAAGTAAAGCCTAGATTTGCTAGTTTCCTTGAGTCCATAGGAAATACCCGTACTACCAAGATGGATGAATCAGTAATGATCTACGGAGGTTCTTTTGCTCAATGCTCAGAGTGTTGGACAGTGGCATTGATGCTTTGAGGTCAGTGGCCCTGTATCAACAGTTTTGCACAAGTGTGAAACTGGCTTGTGCTAGCACTCTGCAGTGCTAGCGGTAGAAAAACCCTAGAGGTTAGAGTCACCTGTGTGACACAGCTGTGTCACAGGTGGTCTAGTGCTCTATGACTCAGGTACATCTCTGTACTAGAGGAGAGCTTGTAAATGCTAAGGGACCTGCACTGCAATAGTTTGTCTGCTGAGTCAGAAGACTGTTGGAGGTTCTCTCCTTATTAGGGATCAGAGTTAATTGTGCGCTGAGGGCATGTGATGTGCCAAGATCGGGCTGAGTAGTTAGGCTACGTCAGTTAAGGGTTCACCTATGTGTGCCTCCGGTGACACAGGTGTCGATCTACCTGAGCCGGTTACCGTTGTGCGTTGTGATTGGCTGTGTCCCCGGTGTCTGTCACCGGTGACCCACTTAATCCTACGTGGTATGAGTGTAACGGTCAGGTACCTGTGAACCCTATAAATAGGGGACCAGGGGAGGTCTTCGACCTCAACCTTACTCAACCCAGTGAATCATATTCGACCGTTGCAAGCCTCTCACTCTCTGAACAAAAGCCAAACTTTCTAAAAGTTAGTTCAAGAGAGTTAGAACCTCTGAACAAAGAGCATTGGTTCCTCCAAAAGTTGTTACTGCTGAATCTGTTACTCTTGGAGTGTCTACTCCTAAACAGGCATAGAAGTTGCTGGTATCACTCAAGCTTGTGTGGGCTGAACTAATAGTCTGTGAAGGTAATCTAAAGTCTACCTGCTGCAAAGCTAAAGGACTTCCACAAGCAAAGCAAGAGGCCTGATCACTCAGGTACTCGGAGAACAAGCACGATTCAGTGCTGGTGATCTCTTCGAGTAGCCTCTCCAACGGAGACGTACCTCTCTGAAAAAAGTAGGAAATTTCAGTGAAAAACACCTTGTCTCTCTGAGTACTTCATATACTACCTTTTAGTTACTCATTAGATCTGCATACTTGTGTGTTCTTAGATATATATTGTTTATCTGTGATAGATCACTTTTCACCTGTGTTAGCATAGCTGTGCCTCAGTTGATGTATATCATATCTCTTACCTGTGTCAGCTACCTGTTACACAGCTATCTGTCTTGCTCATATGTTTTTAAGTCATTAGCTTACCTGTGTTACATACATGTGTGACAGCTACGTGTTAATTTACATAACATATATTGCCTGTGCTATTCACCTGTCACACAGCTGACCTAACTTTGCAATCTGCTAAGACGTATTTTGATAACCTAAGTTGAAAAGAATTGAAAATAGTTAGCCTCCTATTCACCCCCCTCTAGTCGGCACCTTTGGTCCCTTTAGTAGATAAATTTTCTCGCTTGTACTTGCGCATATACCTTTTTATCCTTGATTTCCTATCACATATCCTTTATTAGCACGATGTCCAAGATGGAGGAGAAGCTGGTTAGAGGCGAAGCTAGAGCCAATGTTCGAGAGAGAAAGCAGGCAGAAGAAATTGGCGATTATCACAATGCTATCAAAAATCACGCACTCATCATGCGCCTTCGCCAAATAGAACAATCATTTGATTGATGCATGTATATGCCCCATTGTTATTCCATATAAAACACTAGATAGATAAAGTTTTTACTATCATTATTTCTTCTATGGTGATTTAAATTCATTTGTGACACGAGGCCCACCATGCACAATTTTAGTGCCATTAGATGTATATTATTTTGTGCTAGACATACTATTAATTTTTTAGATTGAAAAGTTAATATTTTAAAATTTGTAGAGGAGCGGCATGAGATTCTTCCATGTTAGGTTATGTCCAATTCCAGTTTATGGAGCAAGGCATCCACCTTCATTTCCATTTGAGTCACTTACTTTTTCTGATCTCCTGCTGTTATTTTTGTATCTTTAATTTCGTATATCTAAATCAAGTAAATGAATACTCTATGGATATCTTCAGAAAATTTTCAATAACTTTTATGCTAAGATGAGATTTTAATTATACCATTAAGACCACTTAATCAATCTCGACAAATTTCAGTCCTAGAAAAATAACATAACAGTAACCAATTTTTGGTCCTAACTTTTGAACCACAACTTTGATTTGGGCAAACTCAGTGTCGTTAGAAATCTTATGATGAAGCCTACAGCTTCCTAAATCATGTCAAATTGAAATTTCACGCGATGTGGTCATAGTTTTGAATTTAGCTTGTTGATTTGAATTTTAAAACCCTGTATCAAATACTGGGCATGGTTTCTTCCAATTTCATCCATCATTCTCATTGAGAAACCAATTAGAGACTAACTTTGCAACATGAACCTTGAATTTTATCAAAATCTTAAAATTCTCCTTCTTCTTATTTTTCTTCTTCCTCCCTTCGTCTTCTTTTGCTTCTTCTTCTTCCTTCTCCCTCCTCTTCTCCTCCTCCTTCTACTTCCCCTCCTTCCCTTTCCTTTTCTTATCCTTCCCCCAATTGAGCTCCTCTTCCTCCCCTTGGTCGGCGATTAGGGCAGCCCGGCTAGGAGGGGAGGTGGCTCGGCCGGAGCGGCGGTGACCAGCAGCGATGGCGGCTCGGCAAGGGGTAGCTGCAGCTTGGAGGGAAGGTGAGATGAGAGGAGACAGAGGGCACGGGTTCGAGTGAGTCTTATTGTTTTTTTCCTAAATTGAGTTGGACTAGGAGATAACGAAATCGGACGGCCTATATTTATTGTACTCTCCAAAATTCGTTCGGACTCCAATTCGAACAAACTTATAATCTATCTTGATTGATTTGACTAGAAGAACACAATCACGGTCTCGAATCTTCCATCCAGTGCATGGTTTAAAAAGTCAAATTTATCCTTTCATCCCGGGTTTTCGGTCAACCTCAATTTTTAACAACTCCGACCTTTCTTTAATTAACTTTAGAGTGTTACAGCTGGAGGTGATGAGAAACATGATAGAGATCCATCAAAGTTGAAGAATGCATACATATAACGGTGGAGCAATGGGGATTAGATCAGGATGATGACAAAGTGAAGAAACAGCAAATTCATAGGCAAGGCTGAGGGATGACGAAGAGAGAAGAATGGTAGAACATAGGTGAGCGCCAGAGAGAGAAGGAGTGAGAGAATGACACCGGCAATTGTTGTGAAAAACCACACATGTGTCAATAACTCACATGTTCACAAATAGAGCGACCCCTTTATCAAACGTGGTTTGAAATCCATCAAAATTGAAGAAGACATAGAGATTGGATCAGGATGATGACAGAGCGAAGAAACCACAAAGTCAAGAACACAATTGAGGGGATGAAACAGAGAGAGGAGGAGAGAAACATAGGCAATCGCCAGAGAGGAAAGGGAGAGAAAGATGTTGACGATTGTTATTCACAAAATAGAACGACCTCTTTAAATATCTCTCTTTTATCCCGTTATAATGTACAGACTTAGTAGTGTATTTTTATTTCTTACTTAATTGCTTAACCAGCGCAAAAAACTTCAGCTGACTAGCTTAGCCGCTAAAAGTGGAACAGAGCGGTAATTTCTGTCGCCCCGGTAGCACACCAAAATACGGGTTATAAAATGTTACACAAGAAACACACATATAATTTTCTCAAACAAAGGGGAACCAAAAGGGCAACCACGAAAATCGTAAAATCGTTCATTTTCTTCTATGAAGACTAATATACGACAAATTGCAAGCCTTTGACAACAGAAGTGATATCGCAACCAAGATTAGAGAGTGATTAGGAAAAGATATATAAAGACCCGTATTTTTGGCACCATATATCAAATGTTAGTGCCATTGCAAGAAATAGCGTGGATGACAAACGTGAGTTTATAGCTTCTGACTGTTTGCTAGACGCCTCATACTCTACCAACATCTTTGCAACTTTGGCCTGTAGCTGGTAGTCCGAGACCATTAATGGTCGGAGTTACGAAACAAATCAGTCCTCGAATATATAGCTCACAGAATAAAAAGCCCCGTTGGAGCCAAAGAAGAGGATAGCATGGAAATCGATAAGAGCATCTCATAACGATTTTTTACTAAGCTTGTTACTAAAAAGAAGAATATATCAACTTACTAATGATAACAAGTTTTTAATAAATTATTACTAAAACTTGTTATCGAGATTGAAAAAACAATATATTAACGTGAGAGGGTGAGACCCATACAATTAGTGTTTTAGTAACAAACTTGATAGTAGTTTATTACTAATGTGTAGTAAAAGAGCCCTGGTTATTTCTCACTAGAGTAATAACCATATCCTTTTTTATCTTCTCCACACCAGCAAAATGCTTATGCGGCTACAGCTTAATAACGGTTGATGTGTATTGTTGGTGACTAACCTCGTTAATAAAAGGAGGGAGAATACATCAACTCAGTAAAAGTAACAAACTCTCCAGTAAATTATTATTAAAGCTTGTTAATAAGATAAGAAAAGGCTATATATTGATGTGAGATGGTGGAGCACACAAAAAGAACCTCTCCAGCAAACATTTTCTTGGTACTAGCTTGTTACTATTGACTTGGTAGTTACTACAAGAACCGAGATTGTTTCTCATTGGAGTAACAATCGCACCATCTTTTTATCTCCCTCTCTTCTCCGGATAAGTAAGATGCTTATATTTAAAGTCTTAACAACGGCGGATATGTATTATTAGAGATGATTTAAGTACAATTTGCGCTCGGGCTCACATGGCCTGAGAAAAAGAAAAATTATCGTGCTTTGAGAATTTCCCCGAAAATCACATATACATATTCAATGTGCATGAGTAAATTTTCTGCATTTCTATGTCGTGTTTTAAAAAAAATACATGTTTGATGAATATAAAGATGCTTTTTTAGCCTTTCGTGCTTGTATTTTTAGTGCGGACCATAGTTAGCTTACTTTTTCATGAAAAAAACTTGGCAGATACACAGTGTACTATAACTTTTACATGCCAGATTTTTTGAAATTTTTCTTTATCCAAAACACAGTTTTCGAATTTTTCAAATGAAGAGAGAATGTGTGCTTGTGAGTAGAAAATCCATGTCCCGAAACCGCACACAAATACATGCCCTGGAGTGTGGAAAAAGTGGGAAACCCAAGGGGCAACCCGAGAAACTGCTTCAAAAGCAGGAGCGTAGCAGCAGAGGACCGTGCCTGTATAAGCTCGTCTCCCAAAGCCCACCACGCCACCACCTTCACCTTCTCCTTCACTTCCGCTTCTTCTTCCCTAGACAACACCAAACCCTAGCAAACCACCCGCAAGGGAGAGGAGGCTAAAACCCTAGCACGCCATGAAGACGCTGTGCTCCAAGTCCGGCAAGGGCGGCAAGATCCACCCGTCTCCCCCCGCCGGCGACGTCGACCCGACCGCGGCGGCGCTCCGGCTCCTCCCCGCCGCCATCCTCGTGCTCACCGCCGCCCTTCGTCCCGAGGACCAGCAGGTGCTCGCATACCTGGTCACCCGCTCCCTCGAGGGCGCCGCCACCCCGCACCCGGAGCCGCAGGTGGTCCGCGGCCAGGGGCGCCGCCGCCGCGCCCACCTGCCGGCCATCGGGTGCGGGTGCTTCGATTGCTACACCAGCTTCTGGTCCCGCTGGGACTGCTCCCCCAACCGCGAGCTCATCCACGTCGTCATCGACGCCTTCGAGGGCCACCTCGCCGCCGCCGAGTCCGCGTCCTCCACCCCTTCCTCCTCCTCCAAGCGCCGCGACAAGGGCAAGCGCAAGCCCCCGCCGACGACGCCGCGAATGTCCCCCGAGTTACCGGAGTCCCAGCCGGAGAAGGTTCAAGAACCCTCCCCTGCCCCAGCATCTTCCCCTCCACCGCCGCCTGCTCCCGCGGCGAGCACCATCGAGCGCGACGAGGAGGAGAAGGTACCAGAAGATTCCACCGATGCAGAGGCGGAGGCGGTGGAGAATGCGGATGCGGTGGAGGAGGAGGAGGAGCGGAAGCGCGGGTGGGCGGACGTGATGGGGATGCTTAACCTGCGATTGTGGGGGATTTGGAGTCCGGCCGTCGAGAGCGCCACTTAGAGCAGCACACCACAAGCAAATCAACTAGCAAGAAGAGGTTAGCGAGGCAGGGCAGGGCCATTTTCTGTAATTTCTTGGTTTCTTTTGGGGTGAAATCGGAATGCGGATGGAGCAAGCGAGAAGTGGTAGGTGATAATTAACCGGTAATAATACTAGCTCTGTGATGGTCAGTGGTGATGGTGTTTTGGTACATGAGGGGAGGAAGAAGGCATCTGCTTTTTGGCCTTCTGGATTAAGGCCTCTTGGTTTTCTGTCATGGATAATGTGAAAGCTTGTCTTGCCCGCCCTTAAATCTCCTATCTTTGTAACTATGGTTTATGGAATGGTTTGCTAATGATCATATATAGCTTCTTTCTGGCCATTTGGTGTCCATTCTTGAGAATTGCGTTGCATCGTGTTCTAGTGTTTGCATTGCTGTTTGTTGGCTAGGACCAAATTTTAGCTTGTGAATGATGTCAAGGAGCTTGGAAAGGAGAAGGTTTTCCAAAGAAGGTTGATTTGGGTACTAGTTTCCGTTCAATTGCAGGCATTGCTCAAGGTGAGCCATGTTCCTAGCTGATTTCGCGATTCGTTGCAATTACTGGTGAATAATAGGATTTGCTGAATTTGTCCCGAGAAGTTTGTGTTGGTAAATCATAAGTTTTGTTGCTGCGTTGACCAGCTTCTGCTTCCGAGCCGATGCGCTACTGTAGCGTGGCATGTTTGCCCTGTCTGATATCTCTTCCCAAATCCTCTTTTTCCATTGCACATTCCAATCCTACCTGTTGAACAGGTAAAATCGAATGGTAGTTTGCAGTCTTGCACTAGATGCTGAAGTTGTGCTAGTAGATGAGGGAGAGATGGAGTGGTGGGGACGGGGAAAGCGGAGCATGGCGTTGTTCACTTATCAAGTGGAGTGGAGAGTTATCAGCCATGTAGGGACTGGGGAGTTATTTTTTGACTAGTGTAGGGATGATAGGGATAAGCAAGTTCTGTTTTCTTCCTAGCCAATGTTTGGGCCTCACAAGGATTCGTTATTCCACAAAAAGAGTAAATCACACCATTAGTCCAGGAACTTGGGAGGTGGGAGCATCTGGGTCTAGAAACTCCGAAAACATGCATCTAAGTCTATAAAGTGGCTTAAGTGAAGCAAATTTAGTCCAAATGAGGACAGCTCGGCCTCTCGGGCCGATGTGACGTGCTGATGTGGTTTCATCGCATTTTGGAGGGAAACCGACGCGCACGTGCTATGCACGTGAGGCATACGAAGGGGCACGGCTCCTTCCCCACGCTCAGTTTCCCCGTGCTCCACCCCCCCTCGTTCGAGCGATCAAGCCGAGGCGACGAAGGCTGCGACGGTGGTGGTGCGATTGGACGGTGGCGATCATCGGCTACTCGGATCTTCGGCTCCAGGGATCGTCGGCTCGACGGCGATGGCACCACGGCGGCGAGAACCAGGAGGGGGCCCTCCATTTTATGGCGAGTTCATCTCTCTGGCCATATGGATTGGGTTCGCGTTGGGTTAAACAGGGCAGTTGATCTATGTGGACATTTGGATCTTGAAATTGTGGTCGTCGTGTGGTTGATTTCCCTGTGCATGTTCTCATTTATCTTGGCTTAGGGTTTGTAACCGATGCAATGTAGGGATTAGGGATTTTAGTAGTTGCAAAGATTTTAGGGTTTGTGTGGTTTGTTGTTGCACAAAGTGTAAGCGTTTTGTTGTTGCGCAAACGCACTGTAGGACAATTTGATGACGAGTTCACTTTGGAGGTCCACCATGGTGGGTTTTTTTGTGGTTTGGGCAAGAACAGAAAATACTTGGATGGAAAGGTGGATTGGTTTGATTACTGCGAGGTTGACACATGGTCTCTGTTGTGGATTGAAGATTTCGTCACTCAGTTAGGATATGCAAAATCTGATTCGTTGAGAGTATATTGGTGCTTGCCGGGCAGAGATGTTTGTGAGGGATTGTTGCCAATTCAGTTTGATGCCGACACGAATAGAATGATCTCGTGCGTGGTAGAGAACAAGACTCTTATTCTGTACCTAGACCATGTAAACATGATTGCAACAAATCAATGGGACGATGTACTAGTTGATGGGTCACAAGATTTGCTCAAAGTCATGAGCCCAAGGAAAGTAGTAGTTTTGGAATCGAATCCCAGAGAGAAGCTGCCAGAATTCTATGCAGGCATTGTGAGCCCAAAGAAGAATGTACACATTGAAGAAATCGAGGAGGATAATGGACAGACTTCAAATGAAGATCCAGACGAAAACTCTTCAGATGTAGATCCTGATGAATACTTCATGGACAGTGAATATGAAGTAGAGGAGGGTGATGATGATCTTTTTGAAGAAATGTAGATGATGATGTGGAGGATGGTATGCTCCGTAATAAGGGCAGGAGAGTGGATGAGTCAGAATGTAGTGATCGTCTGCCACATGATGATGAAGAAGTGATCTTCCAGACTCAGATGAAGACAATCCGAAGTTGAAGTTCAAATCTTTTAATCTTGAAACTGATATGACTGCTCCTGAGTTCAAAATAGGGATGGTGTTTCCTAAAGTTGAGGATGTGAGAGCTGCCATAGCGAAGTACAGCATTAGAAATAGGGTTGCCATAAAGAAATCCAGAAATGAAAAGAAAAGGGTTGACGCTCATTGTGCTGAAGGTTGTCCCTGGAAATTATATGTTAGAGAAGATAGCAGATCAAAGAGCCTGATGGTGAAGACCTATGTAAGCACCCACACTTGCCATAGGGAATGGGAAATAAAGGACTTGACAGCCAGGTATCTTGCCAAGAAGTTCATAGATTATTTCAGAGATGATGAGAAGATGTCACTCATTGCCTTCTCTAAATTGTTCAGAGAGTACAACATGGTACCTAGTAGGTTCAAGCTTGGTAGAGCTAGAAGACATGCACTTAGAGAGATACATGGAGATGACATCTATCAGTACAACAAAATTTGGGACTATGCTCAAGAGCTAAGGAGAAGTAATCCAGGGAGTTCACTATATCTGCACTTGCAAAAAGGCTGTTTCAGCACAATGTACTTCGCACTGGATGCATGCAAGAGAGGGTTTATGAGAGGATGCAGACCGATTATTTGCTTTGATGGCTGCCATATAAAGACAAAGTTTGGGGTGTCAATTGCTCACTGCTGTGGGAATGGACCCAAATGACTGTATATTTCCAATTGCTATGGCTGTAGTTGAGGTGGAATGCAAGAGCACTTGGAAATGGTTCTTTGACACACTGAAAAAAGATATTGGATTACAGAACACAAACCCTTTTACCATCATGTCAGACAAGCAGAAGGTACAAATCATCTTGCCAATCAGTTTTTCTTATCATCTTTCCAATTGTTCTATAACTTTCCATATCTTGTGCAAGGCCTAATCAATGCAGTTAAGGAGGAATTTCCAGATTCAGAACATAGATTTTGTGTGAGGCACTTATATCAAAACTTCCATACAAGTTACAAAGGGGAGGCTCTAAAGAACATTCTCTGGGCCTGTGCAAGGTCAACTACCATACCTGAGTGGGAGTTAAATATGGAAAAGATGAAGAACGCAAGAAAATCACATATGAGTGGCTAGAAGAGAAGCCTCCAAACACCTGGGTGAGGGCTTTCTTCAATGAATTCCCCAAGTGTGACATTCTCTTGAACAACAACTGTGAAGTCTTCAACAAGTAAGCTTTCTCTCCTGCTTATTCTTTCTAGATTCAGAACACTGTGTATATTAACTGCTATGTGCACAGGTACATACTAGACGCAAGAGGCCTCCCTATTCTTAGTATGATGGAGAAGATAAGATGCCAACTCATGAATAGGTTTTATACTAAGCAAAGAGAGGCCTTAGAGAAATGGTCTGGTTCTATTTGCCCTAAGATAAAGAGAAAGTTATAGAGAAATGCTGATCATGCCCATACTTGCTTTGTACTGCCAGCTGGCTGTGGTGTGTTCCAAGTCACTGAAAGGGAAAAGTCATATGTAGTTGACACCGCAGTTAGGAGATGTGATTGTAGAAGATGGTAACTGACAGGGATCCCTTGCTGCCACGCAATTGGATGTTTTAGGCATGAGAGAATCAAACCTGAGGAGACGGTGTCCTCATGCTACTCAGTCAAGACCTACATGGAGGCTTATGGTTCTAACGTATGGCCACTAAGAGATAAAACGTACTGGGAGAAGATGACTGCAGAAGAAGTGAAGCCTCCTGTGTATGACAAGAAGGCTGGTAGGCCCAAGAAGAGTAGGAGGAAGCAACCTATTGAGCTTGATGGTGGCACCAGGCTCAGCAGACATGGAGTGCAGATGCACTGCAGCCACTGCAACCAGGCATATCACAATAGGGGAGGATGTCCACTTCTTAAGCCTGTGGACAAATTGCAATCAAAGAAGAGGAAAGGTGGAGTAGATGAGAGTGGTGACTATGATGACCCAAGTATCCTGGAGGTAATGATTCTTGAACCATTTCCATACATGTTGTCTGTAGATGATAGTTACATGTGCACTCTCTTTGATGCAGCACATCAATCCAGAGCCAGTAGTGGCTGATAAATTTAACTCCACTCAGATGAGTGCCACAATGGTCTCAACTTTGACGGCAGAAGTAAGTATCAAGTTGTTCATTTGCTATTTCATACCTATGTACGCTGGAGTTGATTCTTACTATTTTGGTAGGAAACAATAAACCAAACATTACCAGGACAACATGAGGCAGAACCAGAGTGTGCTTTTATTGTTGCCAGTAGAGAGAGCATACAACCACCAAGGATGACAACTGCTACAAGAGAAGGAAGGGCCAGAGCTAGGGGAAGGGGTGGTGCCAGAGGTAGAATTGGTGGTGGTGGTACAAGAGAAGGAAGGGCCAGAGGCAGGAGGATGAGAGCTAGCAACACAAGGGCTTACCAATTGCTATTTGGCAGTGAATGAACTCTAGCTTTTTTTTGTAATAGAAACTACAATTGTGTTGGCAAGCCAATGACTGTAATGCCTCTAAAAAATATTTGGATGTTCTTATGCCTGGGACATGTTAGCTGTTGTGTTTTGCATGGAATAATAGATCCTTAAAAAAACTGGTGTGTTGTTATGCCTGAGACAATGATGTCTTGCTCCATAGCTACATAGCATTTCAAAACTCAGGTGAACATAGATTATGTACCTCAAAGTAACAAAACATCCATCCATAGCTTAGTCAACTTCATATAGACAAGTTGACGTAAATTCCATACCTGACCTAGACAACCCACTTACAACATAAATTTAGCAATCCTAATTGACTCCATAACAACAATACAAAAGAGCAAGTTTCTTATGTCCTTAAGCACACTAACAATGAGCTTCATCTTCTTCCTCATGTCGTCATTATCTAGCAAAGTTGTTGCCCTTGCATCTGTTCTTGCTTCCTTAAGCAAAGCTATGTCCCTTGCATCTGTTCTTCCTTCTTCAAGAATGGTTCTGCCCCTTGCATCTACAACCATTGGCGGAGCTGAAGAAGAACCCATGCCCACCCCTTCTCCAGCAGTGGCCGCAGTGCCATCCGGACTCACCATTATGGGGGCAATGCCAATCCCCTCCAAATACGTCTTGTACCTCTTCTCCCACATCCAGAAATTGCAAACCGAATCATCTGTCTAAAGAAATAAACGAAGATTTCAAGACTCCAACAAGAAATTGGATGACAATCAAGAACAAACCACATCCAGAAATTGCAACTCGAATCATCTGTCTAAAGAAATAAACGAAGATTTCAAGACTCCAACAAGAAATTGCATGACAATCAAGAACAAAAATGAGTATAGTTCACCTGGTGATTTGGGCACTTATAGAAATCCTTCTCCGGGTTGTCTTTCGTGAACGACGTGAAGACCTTGATCAGCCTGAACTCGCAGCAAGGGCAGTTGACCAGCGGGAGATGAGGTTTCGTCCTCCGCCATCTACAAGATGAAGACTCGGAGCTAGACATGGCGTGATTTGGTGTGAGAGATGCGGAAGGGCTAGGGATTTGGGATTTTGGGGGAAAAAGCTCAGCACGTGGAAGGAGAAGGGGAAGTTATGGCTCACGTGCGCGGCTCAGTTTCCTTCCGTGGTGCCATCGCGACATCAGCACGCCACATCGGCCCGAGAGGCTGAGCTATCCTCATTTGGACTAAATTTGCTTCACTTAAGCCACTTTATAGACTCAGATGCACGTTTTCGGAGTTCCTGGACCCAGATGCTCCCACCTCCCAAGTTCCTGGACTAATGGTGTGATTTACTCTTCCACAAATAGACCACATGTAATTTCATACAACCACCCCTTTTTTACTTATAAGGTAGTATACTGTATGCTAGCATTTGTCACATAATCAACCTGGTGCCTTGATCCATGCTGTCACTTCACCCGTTCTTCGAACCCCAATTGTAGCTATAACCAATCCTCCGCTCTTGCACTTCTGTTTTTTCCTATTTTTCCTAAAATATTCACTTTTTCCTAATTCTTCTGATTTTTTCCATTTTTATATCTAATTTACTGTTTTTTACTGATTTTTTGACTTTTTATTCCATTTTTATTCTTAAAAATTATCGAGTATGTTGATTGTTCTGTCATGTGTGCAAAAATCAGTCATACATCTAAAACCGTCTTGTAGTAGTCTAACGAACTACTTCCGATTTTAATGTCCATAGACGGAATCAAATTTTGACAGAAAAAAGGTGGAATTTTTTTCTTATTGCTAACTCCATTTAAAAATGAAAGGAGTATGTTTTAAATGAATTATGGAATACTGTAACCTAATTCATCGAAAAAATTTAAGGATTCTTTTGCATTACATTTCATCGAGTCTAACCTCTTGGAAATATTTTTATGTTTTTTCTATGAGCAGTCAAACATCCGCTAAATCCTATAAAATTAAAGATGACATGACATTATAATTTTATTTTTTCTATTGTTGTATTTTAAGAATCGTATAAATCAAAAAAGTCCTTAACACGGTAGGTCATATTTCATATTTAGTGTAAAATAAGGTGTAATTACGTTGTACCCTAAATTAATGTATGTAGTTCTACTTTGTATTCGTGACACATGCATTTTTATTCTCAAATGTATGTCGTTAATCTTTTAAAATTTTGATCACTAATATATACGAAAAAATATAGATATACTCTATAAAGACTAATATTATTGGATTTACCTTGCAAAATACTTTCGTGCTATGCAGTTTTTAATCAAGTTTGATGGCATATTATAACAAAATTTATAGTCAAAATATTGTATTAGAGCAAGTGAAAAACATAATACATCTGAGTACCTGTCAAGTCGATGGGAGAGCCACACTGAGACTCGGTGGTATGGTGAGTGTAAGAAGTTACTTATAGTATAAGCGGAAGGTACTTTTGTTGTCTTTGACCATGATTGGTTTCACAATGATTTACTACTAGTATGCGCTAGTAGCTGTGAGCATGCGTTTTGGAGATCATGTGGACATCTAACGCACGTCTTGTGAACGAGAGAGTAAGAAACTAGTTAAATCTTAGTCGGAAATTCAGAATTTTACAGGGTTTTAGTCGCTAGAAAACTCTCCGATGGAGGTCGTTTACATCATAGAATTTTTTTGCGATAAGGACCTGGAATAAATTCAAGAGTTCATCAGTCTAAAGACCCCAAAAGTAAAAAAATTACAACGAGGTCTCTGGACCACCGGACGGCCGCTACCACCGCCAGGATGAGTCGAAGTCACGCCGCTCCCTCGCCAGAGCCGATCTGACCTTGGAGATGACCTTGACGCAGACAAACGGGAAGACCTCAATCACGTGCCTCGAAGGACCAGCGCCCTGGAGCGAAAGCCGCCGCCGCCGCCGAACCCTTGAAGCAAACCTTAGATCCAGGCGACAGATCTCGCCGGCGTGCACGCAAGAGAACCGCCGAGATCCATGAAGCGAACCTACAAAACAAACAAACCAAAGCGGCCACTAGCTCCTCACCACCGGCGAAAGCGGCGATGAGCCGAGGTTGAAGCCGGGCCGACCAAAACTCCCATCGCCGTCGGGAACCCCGACGAACCGACGACGAGGTGGAGACACGAACGGGACCAAACGAAGCCCTATCTACAAACCCGGCGGATGCCATGTTTCCCCTCTCCTCGCGGTGCCCGAAGGCGACCGGAGGCGAGGAGAAGCAACGGCCTCGCCGGGGGGAGAAGGAAGGAAACGGGGCGCCGGCTTATCGGTTCTCTCTCCTGTAGCAGGGGAAAGAAGACTCTGGAGAGATGTAGTATCTAATTTGTCAGCTCGTTTACATCATAGAATTGATGCTACTAAATTTATATGGATTGCTTCTCGTACTCTAATTTGAACATTGACTTGAATCTCGTTTTACCACTCATTCATGTAAGATCAAGGCATTTTTTCCAATCGGCTATTTCTGTAATTATTTGTTTCAATAATGTTATATTATCATTAAATCTCTATGTTTTTTCAATCTGTGTGTTTTTCATTCTGACGAGTTAGACACATGTCTTAGGCCAAAACGGTAGCGATGACTACCTCTGTGCCACGTCCACCGTGATTGTCCAGTATCTGCTCGTGCAATTAAAACTTGGTTGTAGTCCGTCTATTTCACCGTTGTGGATTATGGCGGCAGTTTGTTTGTAGGTGTACTTCACATTTTATGTTTACTCATCTATAAAAAGGATTTTGCCTTCTGTGTCTTTACCAGTTTTTTGGCAGCATAAGGTTTGTTAAATTCTTCTTGAACTTCATAGTATTTTACATAAAGCAGTTTATTTCCTAAACTGAAACAAGGCATTTCCTTTCTTTTCTTTTTTGAAAAAAACACCCGAAGACATTTTTATATCTGATAATAGTCAAGGAAAACATACATAACAGACCCTAACAAAAGAGAAAATAACAACGAAGCCCCTAGGGCCAACAACACGGGCTCTGCATCGGCCGCCGTCGGAATCGCCGCTGAGCTGCTGCCGGAGAACTGAATGGAGGCGAAAACACGCCACCCAAAAGCTTTGATAGGACTGAAGTCCGGATGGAGGCCGCAGTAGAAACCCGCCGCGAGAGGCGGGGCTTGAAAATCCCTGAAGAAGCATCGGTCGGAACGGCGCCGCCGCACGGAGACGAAGAGGATGGCCCGCCACGCCTTGGCAGAGGACGCCTGCACAGATCCAGCAAGAGAACGGCCCGCCGGAGGAAACTTTAGAACGGCACCAGCAGAACACCCATGGGGACCACAAGGCCAACCAAAACTCCACGCGTTTCCCGACGGAGAATCGCCAGAGCGGGGACGAAACGGGGAGGACAAAACCCCAAAACGAAGAAGACGCCACCCGCCTCGCCATCTTCGACAGGGGAGAAAACCCTAGGCTAAGGGACCCAAACTCCCCCCCCGCCGACGAGCGAAAGCCGTCCGCCCCATCTCGGAGAACCCGGAGGGTCCTCAGATCTGAGGTGAAACGGCGAGGCCGCCGGCGGGAGGAGAAAGCTCGAAATCGCCGCCGAGACGCCTCCGAGCACTGTAGCTAGGGGAAAGGAAGGGGAGCGAAACTTTATTTTGGAAGGGGTCAAGGCATTTCCTTTCTTTGCGCCCCTTAAGAGTGTCTATAGAAGACTTCCCAAACCGCTCCCTGTACCCAAATTTGCCTCTTCATCACCGAAAACTGTCTCCAGCAGCCTCCATATTTGCCTCTTCATCCCATCACGCTCTGCATCCCTCCCGTTGCGCTCACCACTTCTGCACACCTTGCCTTCCTCGCCATCTCCCCAACCGCTGGTCGCGGAGTGTTCCTAGCCGCCATCACCACTACCCGACCCCTAGCGCCCCCCCTCAGGTTCGTCTCGTCCGGTGCCGTCGCAGGTCATGGGAGTCACTGGTTGTGGTCGTCGCCCGGTTCCCTTTCTACCAGATCCAGGTCGGATCCACATTGCACTCCCTCATAGCTACCGGATCGACATCGCGCTCCTCCGCTCGACCAGATCCATGCGGCGACAAGTTTGTGAAGCGCAACACCACCTTGCGTCCCCATATCTGCAGCCTCCGCACCTCGCCCACCCGGGGACGCACGGCTCCTTTGATGCTACCATGTCGCGTCGTCGGCCTCCTGGCCACCCGCCGACGCACGCTTCTGGCCCCAAGCCAGCTGGGGACGCGCACCTCCGCCCCTCTGCCACGCGGCGACGTGCACGTCCTCTTGCCCTACCACGTCACGCCGTCCGCCCCGCGGCCACCCGCAAACGCACGGCTCCGTCCCCAAGCCAACCGTAGATGTGTGGCTCCGCCTCTCAGCCAGCCGGTGCCCATCGTACCTCACCGCGTCATCCGTGCCCCGGCCTATCGGCGAAGCACGCCTTCGTCCCCTAGCCAGCCGGTGACGCAGCGCCTATGCACCTCTGCCACCCGGCGATGGCCGCCCCTCTGACCCTCAGGTAAGCCCTCTCTTTGCTCCCTTTGCAATATGTTGTTTGGATAAGCTATGCAGCATGTATTGGTGTGATGAGCTATAGGGCTTCATATTGTGCTAGGATTTAGCCATATTTTGCTGAGATTTAGCTACATTGTGCTAGGAAAATTTGTTGTATAGTATTGGTATGATTAATGTGTGCTGAATGGCAAGTGCAAAAAATTTATGTTACAATGTTTCAGTGTAATGAAGTAATGTTACAATGTTTCATTGCGAATTGTTAGAATTTTTCGTATTCCCAATTAGCTACTTGTCTGATTTTTTATCCAAATAGTATGGACACAGATCGGAAGAAAATTCTTGCAGGATGGTCAAGGACTGTTAGTAAAATAGAGGTGCTAGTTAGTGCTATTAAGAAATTAGCATATGATAATGTGACTCTAGATTCTTGTGCATGCGGAAATGACATGAATCTATTGCTATGTCAAATACAAGAACTTGTGGACGTCCTTGATAATGTTGTGATACAATCCACCAAGATGATACGAAGAGAAGAGGTAGATGAGCACGATGACGAGCCCGAGAAGGACGTAAACCCTAATGAGTGTATTCCTTGCGACTACGAGACATACAATACTGGTAAATGTGATCACTCTCAGTATAGTGAGGATGAGAGTATGGATTTGCCTCACACCTATTGTACTGATGTTGTATTACTCATAATGTATTTGTGTTGTATTTCTCGTAATGTACTGATATTTTATAGTCCTAATATAGAACTAACGTACTGGTTGTCTTATCATGATGTGATATATTAACTAGCTTACTATGTATGTTCACAGAATAAGGATTATGGATCCTTATTATATTAACTTGCTGAATTCAGCAAATGATGGCATCTTTTGGGATGAAAACCAACATTGCTCGCCGGTCGAGGAGTAGCAGTGGCCAATTGAACAAGTTTGGCCATCCAAAAATCTAGCAACAAGAAAACAAAGAACTTCAGCGTAAAAGAAGATAATATGTTGGTCTCTGGATAGTTAAATATAAGTATAGATGCAGTACAAAGTAACAAGCAGTCTCGTTCTACTTACTGGAAGAGAATCCGCTCTTACTTCCATGAGAACAAGGACTTTGAGTTGGACCGCACTCAAAATTATCTTTTACATTGTTGGTCAACAATTCAAGAACACATGAACAAGTTCTATGAATGTTATGACCAGATTGAAAGAAGAAGGCAAAGCGGGCTCATGGAGAAAGATAAGGTTCATATATAACGGAGTACTTTGATCATGTTCACGTATGTCTAGTGCTTCATTCGTATTGTAGATTATGCAGGCATGTGAGGTGTACAAAGAAGAAGAGGGGGAATCTTTTCAGTACCTACATTGTTGGAACCTTTTACAGCGCCATCCAAAATGGACCGATAGGTTGTCATAGAAAAGGTCAAAGGTGAGCTCAACCTCTATTCTTGCTACTTCCAGCTCTCTAGTACAAATACAGGTGGTTTGGATAGTCAGGGGAGGCTCCAACTCTTGAAGATGACATGTTGAAGAGACCAAATTGTAAGAAGGCGGAGAAAGATCGCTTGAGGCGAGGTAAAAGTTCTAGTAGTACAGATGTAGGAGATAAGATTTACATGGACGTCTTGGAAAATATTTAGTCCAGGAAGAAGGAGCCATGGGGTGAGACATTAGAAGAAAGATGAGTGGTATGAACGAGCGTGCGCACTGGAACAAGAAAGGATTGCGATTGAGAAAGAGAGGGTCCAACTCAAGAGGCAAAAAATAGAGCTGAAGAGAATGGTTGAAGAAGAGAAAAGTAATAACGTTGACACTACTGCAATGGTTGGTGTCGGCGGGATGGGGCCCAGGGTCCCCCGAACCGCCGGCGGAGGCCAATCAGATGCCGCGGAGCGAGACACGTGGCGGCCGGGACGGTGTGGTCATGGGCCCCGCCTCGGCTGTCAAGTGAATTCGGCAGTCAAGCCTAAGTGCTCGGGGGCCTTCCTCGGGCATCGCATCCGCGCGAGTAACCAGAAAAGGCCTTGGGCTCCCGAGAGTTTAAGGCTCAGGAATCAAGCGAGCGCTCGGGGCCCCTTACCCGAGCGCCCCGGCGTCCCGGGAGGTGTGGGGCCCAGGGGAGTGCTCGGGATGTCCCCCCGAGCACTCCTCCTGGAGCTCCCCCCCGTAAGAGGCCCCGAGCTGCCCTCCAACAAGTGCTCCCCGAGCGCTCGAGGTCGCTCGGGGGCAGCTTGAGACAGCTGGCGCCCCTCCCAGTTAAAGGAGCTGCTCAGAACCGAAGTGCTCGGGGTTTGTCGTGTCCCCCCGTGGGGCTCTCCTCTGGGCACGTCATCGAGCGGCTAGCTTCTCCAACAAGCCTCAGCCCTGGTAGAGGCATTTAATATCCGTCATTCCGACAAGAAACCCTAAGCCCTGTGAGGGCATGATGACGGTCAGGCCGAGCCCCACCCGCTCAGGCGAAAGCCCCGTTGGCTATCGTCCCTGATGAGAGGTGGGCCCGACTGACAGGTCTGTTGACCGACCGGGCGCGTCGCACCGCACGCCCCTGTCGCTGTCAACCTTTTTGCCCCTTGGGACGCGTCGCCGCGCGCTCCGTTGCGCGGGTTTGGTCGCTGACGCTCGGGGCCAAGGAGCGGGTGTCTCACCAACTCTGTCAGAAGAAGCCCAGTAAGTCTCCGTTCGCGGGACCCCCCGGGCATAAAGGTGTCAGAGTCGCTGTTCCGAGGCGCAGCGGGGAGACGTCCGGCACGGAAGTCCGCGCTACGCATTAAGTGTAAGACATGGGCAGCCCTGTAGTGCCCACGTCTTCAGCAGTGCTGGTACGCAGTACCCTCCGGCCACTGTGGTAAACCCCCGGGTATATAAGGGGAGAGCCGAGGCCATGCAAAGGGTTGAACCTTTTTTCAGTTAGATCTTTTTCACACGAAGCTCTTCTCGACCTAGCTAGGGCGGAGAACATCGGAGCTCCCTAGGGTCAAGTGTTCTTGCAACCTCTGTAATTTTCCAAACTCACAAGAGAATTCCTACTGCGCCCCTGGCCGAATTCCAAAGGGGGTCCAACCGGACCACCGCTAGAGGCGTGTCTACGCCGACAGCTGGCGCGCCAGGTAGGGGGCGCTTAGGGTTTTTCGAGCCTTCCTCCATGGCGGATTCTGGCCTGCCTCCCGGGGAGGAGAGGTTGAATCTGTCCTTGTCCTCATCTCTTTCGGACCCCCCCAGTCGGGGAGGGCGCCGCAACGAGACCGGTGGTGCGTCGGCGGCCGCTGCCGCTCTGCAGCAGCCACGGCCGCGGGCCCCTGGGTCCGCCGCCGAGTCTTCTCCGCCGCCGCCTCGTCGCCGGCTAGACTTCAACGAGCCTGGGGAAGTGAGCGCGCTGTAGGCGGCGCAGCTCCTCCTTCGGCATCCTCCCGTCCAGGTGGAAGGTGCGTCCCCCGTGGGCCCATGGCTCCAGGACATCGCCAACTTGGTCGACACCGCCCGCCGTCAAGCGGCGGCCAGGAGCTCCCACACCTCGTCGAGGCGTGGGGGCGCCCGCGCCGGCCCCTCCGCGGTCTCGCCGCTAGTGCCGCCGCATCTACGACGCGGATCAGCCGGTGGCCGGCGCGGTAGATCTCCCCCCTCGGTTGCTTCTCCCGCCTGGGGGGACGGCCAGGATCTTTGCCACCGCCTTGGCAGGCGAAGGGAAGATGAGGACGCGCGCACCACCATCGAGCGTCAGCGCGAGCGCGATAGGGAGGACGAGAGCCAATCCTCCTCCAGCCCTATCCCCGACCGCGCGCGCCCTCCGGCGCACCACCGCGTCCAGCAAGGTAGGGAGACCGGTACCCCCCTTTACGGGATGGGTTGCCAGGCCTTCACTACCGAACTTCGTCGCGTCAACTGGCCGGGCAAGTTCCGGCCAGAGCTGCCGCAGAAGTATGATGGATCTTTCCATCCTGAAGAGTTCCTCCAGATCTACCCCACCGCGGTGCAGGCCGCTGGAGGCGACGAGAAGGTCATGGCCAACTGGTTCCCGATGGCCCTGAAGGGCTCGGCTCGGTCCTAGCTCATGAACCTTCCCCTAGGTTCTGTCACGTCCTGGGAGGACCTCTGCCACCAGTTCGTGGCGAACTTCCAGGGCACCTTCGAACGCCCTGGCACGGAGAGCGATCTCCACGCTCTCCGGCAGCGAAAAGGGGAGACGTTGCGGCACTTCATCCAGCGGTTCAGCCAGGTGCGCAACACCATCTCCAAGATATCTGCTCAGGCCGTCATCGTCGCCTTCCGACAGGGAGTCCGCGATGAGAAGATGCTTGAGAAGCTGGGCACTCGGGACATCCAGTCCACCGCGGACTTGTTCGCTGTCACGGACAAGTGCGCTAAGGCGGCTGAAGCCCGTGCTTGGCACGACCCGCGCCCCGACCAATCAGCGGTCCACGGCGCCGGCCCTTCTCGCCCCGCTGGAAAGCGGGACAAGAAGGGCAAAAAGCGTAAGTCCGAGCCCGTCGCGGCGGCGGAGGCCAAGCCTCGTAAGCCCCCGCGCGGCGGGGCAAACGGCGGCAAGAAGCCACCCCGAGCTCCCCAACAGAGCTCGGGCCTGTGGTGCCCTATCCACGAGACCGACCGACACGACCTCTCCGAGTGCCGGACGGTCAAGTTCCTCGCTGAGAGGAACAAGAAGCAGCGGGAGGAGCGCCGCGGCGAGAGCGGCGATAATCCCGGCGGACAAGAGGAAGACCTCGGCTTCCAGGAGCCGCAGGCGGTGGCATGCATCAGTGGGGGTGCCTTCACGCCCACCTCACGCCGTCAGTTCAAGCTCTTGGCGCGTGAGGTGTGCTCGGCAACCCCGAGCGCCGATGCATCCCGAGCGCTCAAGTGGTCGGGGTCCCCAATCACTTTCGACCACCATCTGCAACATAAAGGTAACCCACATGCTAATCGACGGGGGCGCAGGGCTTAACCTCCTGTCCCCCGAGGTGTTTGGCAAAATACAGGTACCCCGGGGGGATCTGAAGCCCACGCTGCCGTTCTATGGCGTCTCCCCCGGCCTCACCATGCCTTTGGGCCAAGTGTCCTTGATGGTCACCTTCGGTACCAAGGGCAACCACCGGACCGAAAACATCATCTTTGATGTCTCCGAGTTTGAGCTCCCGTACAACGGCATCCTGGGGCGTCCGGCGCTCGCCAAGTTCATGATGGTGTGCCATTATGCTTACCTGACGATCAAGATGCCGGGCCCCAACGGCACCATCGCCGTGCCGGCCGACATCCAGGGATCCGTCGCCTGCACCGAGCAACTCTTCTCCAAGGTTGCCGCTGCCATCGACGACGTCTCCGAGCTCCCCGAGTCCTCGGGTCCGCCCCCAATCAAGGCTAGAGTCGCTGCCGATGACTCCGTCCCTGTGAAGGAGGTGGTCCTTGGAGAGGACGCGTCCAAAACCGTCAAGATCGGCGGCCGCCTGACCGCCAAATAGGAAGGCGCGCTCATCACTTTCCTCTAGGCAAACGCCGACGTGTTTGCATGGCAACCGTCCGACATGCCCGGGGTCCCTAGGGAAGTGATTGAGCACCGCCTCGCCGTGCGTCCCGACGCTCGGCCGATTCGGCAGAAGGTGCGCCGTCAAGCACCAGAACGGCAGGAGTTCGTCCGAGATGAAGTCGACAGGCTCCTCGCAGCCGGCTTCATCCGGGAGGTCCTCCACCCCAAGTGGCTCGCCAACCCAGTTGTCGTGCCCAAATCCAACGGCAAGCTGAGGATGTGCGTGGACTACACGGACCTCAACAAGGCTTGTCCGAAAGACCTTTTCCCTTTACCTCGCATTGATCAGATAGTAGATTCCACCGCAGGATGTGATCTTCTCTGTTTTTTAGATGCCTACTCTGGTTATCACCAGACAGTATGGCTGTAAAGGATGAGGGAAAAACTTCATTTACAACCCCTGCGGGGACGTTTTGTTATGTCCGCATGCCTTTTGGGTTGAAAAACGCTGGCCCGACCTATCAGCGAGCCATGCGTATTACTTTGCAGTCGCAGCTAGGTCGCAACATCGAGGCCTACATCGACGACCTCGTCGTCAAGTTAAGACGCGAGGAGACGCTCATCGAGGATCTCGCCGAGACCTTCAACAGTCTCCGCGGTACTCGCATGAAGCTGAACCTCGAGTAGTGCATCTTCGGGGTTCCATCCGGCAAGCTTCTCGGTTTCTTGGTCTCAAGCCGAGGCATAGAAGCCAACCCCGAGAAGATCCGGGCCATCGACCAGATGCACCCGCCGGCTCGTCTCAAGGACGTGCAGTGCCTAACGGGCTGCATGGCCGCCTTGGGGCGGTTCATCTCCAAGCTCGGGGAGCGGGGTCTCCCCTTGTTCAAGCTTCTCAAGAAATCGGGCCACTTCGAGTGGACCCCAGAAGCCGAGCAGGCCCTTGAGGGCCTCAAGAAGTACCTCACCTCGCCTCCGGTCTTGGTGGCACCTAGACCCGAGGAGCCCTTGCTCCTCTACCTCTCGGTGACACCCCGGGTGGTGAGCGCCGTCCTCGTCGTCGAGCGGGAAGTCGGGTCCGGGCTCCCAGCATCCCCCGACCAGGCGAAGGCTCTCGGGCCCCTGCTTCCGAGTGGCGACCCCGAGCAGCCAGCAGGAGCCCCCGAGAACGAGCTCCCGAGTGAAAGTCTCGGGGAAGCGGGCAGAGCTCTCGGGTCCGAGTCCCCGAGCGGCAATGTTCCTGAAGAAGACCTTGAGCCCCATCCTCCGAGCAAACCCGAGCAAACCGCCTTGCTCGGGGACGAAGTCAATCGCTCAGGGGCTGGGCCCGAGGAGCCTTCTACCCGGGTGCGCGCCCAGCAGCATCCCGTGTACTTCATCAGTGAAGTATTGCACGACGCCAGGACGCGTTACCCTCAAGCACAGAAGCTACTCTACGCGGTGCTGGTCGCACCTACCCCCTCGAGCGCATCCTCCGCAACCGGGAGGCCACTGGACGAGTTGTCGAGTGGGCCATTGAGCTCGGGGAGTTCAATTTGCGCTTCGTCAGCAACCGTGCGGTCAAAAGCAGAGCTCTGGCCGCTTTGTCGCCGAGTGGACGCCGGTGCTCGAAGACGAAAGCGAGCAGCTCTCCGCCAACCTGGGACCAGGAGGAACCGAGCACTGGACTCTGCATTTCGACGGTTCCTTTACGCTCAAGGGCGCGGGGGCTGGAGTGGTTCTCACCTCCCCGACGGGTGAGACACTCCAGTACGCCGTGCAGTTGCTCTTCCGCGCCACCAACAACATGGCAGAGTATGAAGGCCTCCTTGCAGGGTTGCGCGCAGCGGAATCCCTCGGGATCCGCCATTTACTCGTCAAAGGCGACTCCCAGTTAGTCGTCAATCAGGTATCGAAGGAGTACCGATGCTCGGACCCTCAAATGTTGGCGTACCTGAGCGAAGTCAGGAGGTTGGAGCGGCGCTTCAATGGGCTGGAGCTCCAGCACATCCCTCGCCGCTACAACGACGTCGCCGACACTCTATTGCGGCTGGCCTCCTCTCGGGAGCCGGTCCCGGCTGGGACCTTTGAAGAAAGGCTCTCTCGGCCGTCCGTCGAGGCCGCCGACCAAGATGAAGGGAGAACCTCACGCCAAGGCGAGTCTACCCCGACGGCACCTTCAGTGGGAGATCCTCCCGTCAGGCTCCCCACAAGCAGCATTGACGCGCGCTTGGACTTCAGCTTCCAGCGAGTTCGATCCCTCTTCGAGGGCTTTCTCGCGTTCGCTGAGTTCCAGCGCCTTCGTCTCAGCTTCCCCTTCGCGAAGAAGGAGCTGCTCTTCGCGGCGGGCGATGTCGGTGGCGCGCTGGTCCAGCTGCGTCTTCTCCTCGCAGGCGTGCTGCTCCCACGCCTCCAAGTCCCGTTCGCGCGGGGCAAGCTGCGAGGCCCGCTCATTGAGATGATTCTCTTTCTCAATGAGCTCCCTCGCCAGCAGATCCAGGGCCTCCCGCTCCCGAAGGATCTCGGCGGTGTCCCTCTCGTACTCCCGCTTGGCGATGCGAGAACGAGCTAAGAAGGACTCCGCCGCCTCCACGAGCGCGGCCTCCCGATCCTCTAAGGATTTCTCCTTAGAGATGAGATCCTCCTGGACCTTGTCGATCGCAGCACGCGCGGCGTCAAACATGTCAGGGGGGATTCCCCGAGATGTCTCGCCACGGCGCGCGGCGGGCTGCCCCATGGGCAGAGCGATAACGTCGAAGCACCCGAGCTCCTCCTCTTGGGGCTCGGGGCGCTCGGCGATGATCGAGCCGCCGGCCTCTCCCTCGGGCCGGATGCTCTCGGTCCCCTCCATCGGGGCCGCTTCCTGCCCAAGTACCGCCGCCTGCTCCTCGGGCGCGGCGGCACGCGGCTCCTCCTCCTCCGGGACGGCGCTCTCCGTCACCTCCGGTGCCTCCATCACCTCCGGCGCGGCTATTTCCGCGCTCGGGGCAACCTCTTCCCGCAAGGCGGCTTCAGCTCTCGGGGCTGGCACCGCGCTCGGGGTTGGGTTTGCGCTCGGGGCGGAAGGCGCGCTCGGGGTCGGGTCCACCGGCTCGCTCGGGGCCGGAAGACCGCCCGGAGCGGCAGCCGTGCTCTGAACCGCAGCCACACTCGGAGCCGCAGGCGTTCTCGGGTCCGCGCCCGCGCTCGGGGTAGATGGAGCCCTCGGGGCGGGAGGCGAGCTCAGGGGACTGCCGAGGCCTCTTGGTCTCCCTGAAAAGATTAACACAATCAAGCTCGGATCAGCTCCCGAGCGCAACACTTAGACAAAAAAAAGGGGGAGAGTTTTCGCTTACCGCCACTTGCCCCTCGGGACCTCGAATCCCGAACCAGGGGGCGCCGGCGGGACCTTTCTTTTCTGTCCGGCGGCGGCGTCCGCGCCCGCCGCCGATGAGCCTCCGGCCGGCGCAGTTCCGGAAGGCCCTCGCCCAGAACTGCCGCCTCCAATCCCCGGCGCCCCAGGGCGCGCGGGCGGAGGAGGCGGCGGAGGCGGCGGTCCGGAGCTGCGCTGCCCGGAGGGCCCTTGCCCGGAACCGCTGCCTCCGGCCCCCGGCGCCAGTTGGCCTGCGGGCGGAGGAGGCGGCGGAGGCAAGACCTCGGGGCCGCTCTGGCCAGAGCCGCTCCCCGAGCCTCCCGCCGCTTGCTGCCCCGTGGTCGACGATGCTTGCGGCTTCGGCTTCGACGCTCGTGGCCGCGGTGGCGGGGGCGGAGGAGTGGGGGCTCGCCCCTTGCCCTTCGGGTCGTCGGGATCTTCGACGACGAGCGAGGCGCTCGTTGCCCTGGCAGCCTGCGCCGCCTCCTCATCCGCGACAATCCGGATGGACCCGGCCGGCCTGCGGTCGCCATCCTTCGGCGGACGTTCGATGCCCTGGGCATCGCACACCGGCATCATGTCCAGAATGGCTTGGCGGTCCACGTGGAAGCAGAGCGGCAAGTCCGGCCGCGGCATCTCGGCGAGCGAGGCGTCCTGGACCCCGAGCAACATCCTCAGGATCGTCGCCACGCCTCGGGGTCCAAGTTGCCTTCAGCGCCGGTCACCGTCCGGCCGAAGTCCTGGTCCCCGGTATACATCCACGCCGGCCGCCTGCGTTGCCGCAGCGGCGCCAGCCGGCGGCGCAAAAAGTCACCGACGACCATGGTGGCGGTTAGACCCAACTCCCGGAGTTGGGAGATGCGCTCCACCATCATCCATAGATCGCTGTCGTCGCCGGCAAGATACTCCCACGACCGCCGGTGCTCCGCCGGCGCTTCGGGGATAAGGAGCGACTCCGCCGGATCGGTGTTGATGTAACACCAGTGCTGGCGCCAGTCGTCCCACTTGTTCCGCAAATCTTGCGGAATGTAGTGCGAAGCGGCCTTCCCTCGGAGTTGGAAGTTGGCGCTGCCGCTGATCTCCACTCGGGCGGAGCCCCGGCTCTTCCCGACCGAGCGAAGGACGAAGTAATGGCGGAATAGGGCCACCGACGGCATTACCCCCACGAACATCTCGCAGAGGTGGGCGAAGATCGCCAGCACCACGACGGAGTTTGGGGTGAGATGCAGGAGGTGGATCCCATACTCCGCCAAAACCGCCATGAAGAATGGCGAGAAAGGTGGAAGAAGCCCAGCCGTAATGAAACTGGTGAAGATCACCGTTTCATTCGGCCGCGGCTCCGGCGGATGCGTCGCCGGCCCGCACCACCGTCGGGTCCGGACGGCCCTCCGGCACCGTCAGCATCCGGATCTTGTCCATCGCCTCCTCGTTGAGGAAGCGGGACCTGGGAAGCACGGCGGGCGGGTCCGGGGTCGGGGAGGTGCGGCGACTCTTGCGGCGGGTCATGGCGGCGGCGGAGTGGCGGCGAAGAGAGCTTTCGGGAGGCGAAGAAGGAGGCGGCGAGAGGAAGAAGATGAAGCGAGCGCAAGAGCTTTGGAGGCAGGGCGTTTGCGCAAGATTCGGAAGTTTGAAAAGGTGTGGGGTCGTTCTCTTTTAAAGGAGAAAACCGCAGAAGATCAACCGCCCGCACCCAGCGGTTTTCGCGTAATCATGGGCTGCCAATTTACTGCCGTCGGCAGTAAAATCGCGGCCGCACGAAACCCGGAGCACGCAACCGTCTGCGTGCAGTGCGAAAAGCAGCGCGCCTTTCCCGCGCGCATTAAAGCGCCCCTCCGCAGGGCGCATGAAGATGGGCCGGCATCTTTGCTTGGCCCAAGGAGGAAAGGCCTTATCCCCAGCGCGGCCCCTCGGGCCGTCGCTGGGGGACAAGGCCGGGGGCTACTGTCGGCGGGATGGGGCCCAGGGTCCCCCGAACCGCCGGCGGAGGCCAATCAGATGCCGCGGAGCGAGACACGTGGCGGCCGGGTCGGTGTGGTCATGGGCCCCGCCCCGGCTGTCAAGTGAATCCGACGGTCAAGCCTAAGTGCTCGGGGGCCTTCCTCGGGCATCGCATCCGCGCGAGTAACCAGAAAAGGCCTTGGGCTCCCGAGAGTTTAAGGCTCAGGAATCAAGGGAGCGCTCGGGGCCCCTTACCCGAGCGCCCGGCGTCCCGGGAGGTGTGGGGCCCAGGGGAGTGCTCGGGATGTCCCCCCGAGCACTCCTCCTGGAGCTCCCCCCCCCGTAAGGGGCCCCGAGCGGCCCTCCAACAAGTGCTCCCCGAGCGCTCGAGGTCGCCCGGGGGCAGCCTGAGACAGCTGGCGCCCCTCCCAGTTGAAGGAGCTGCTCGGAACCGAAGTGCTCGGGGTTTGTCGTGTCCCCCCGTGGGGCCCTCCTCTGGGCACGTCATCGAGCGGCTAGCTTCTCCAACAAGCCTCAGCCCTGGCAGAGGCATTTAATACCCGTCATTCCGACAAGAAACCCTAAGCCCTGTGAGGGCATGATGACGGTCAGGCCGGGCCCCACCCGCTCAGGCGAAAGCCCCGTTGGCTATCGTCCCCTGACGAGAGGTGGGCCCGACTGACAGGTCTGTTGACCGACCGGGCGCGCCGCACCGCACGCCCCTGTCGCTGTCAACCTTTTTGCCCCTTGGGACGCGTCGCCGCGCGCTCCGTTGCGCGGGTTTGGTCGCTGACGCTCGGGGCCCAGGAGCGGGTGTCTCACCAACTCTGTCAGAAGAAGCCCGGTAAGTCTCCGTTCGCGGGACCCGCCGGGCATAAAGGTGTCAGAGTCACTGTTCCGAGGCGCAGCGGGGAGACGTCCGGCACGGAAGTCCGCGCTGCGCATTAAGTGTAAGGCATGGGCAGCCCTGTAGTGCCCACGTCTTCAGCAGTGCTGGTACGCAGTACCCTTCGGCCACTGTGGTAAACCCCCCGGGTATATAAGGGGAGAGCCGAGGCCATGCAAAGGGTTGAGACTTTTTTTCGGTTAGATTTTTTTCAGAAGCTAGTTAGACTCTGGGCGAGAACTCCCTTGGAGCAGGGTCAAGTGCTTTTGCAACCTCTGTAATCTTCCAAAGATCAATACACACACACAAAAGCAGGACGTAGGGTTTTACACCTCCGAGGTGGCCTGAACCTGGATAAATCTTTGCGTCTCCTGCATTAGATCCAACTCTCCGAAAATCGTAACCGGCTCACAAGAGAATTCCTACTGCGCCCCCGGCCGAATCCCAAAGAGGGGTCCAACCGGACCACCGCTAGAGGCGTCTCTACGCCGACAGCTGGTCCCCAAAAGCAATACTACATGTCCTCTTCTTCCGTGCAGGTTAGCCATTGCAGTAGTGTCATGGCTAACCTGCACGGAAGAATCTTGGGACATACGTATGGACATATGAAAAGTAGTCCTCGTATAGTCTCGAATGGCCTGTTTGTTTATTGCGATGAACTACTTGACACCCAAGCACAGAACCACCATGGCGTCGAGCTTGCGATCGTTTATATTGTTCGTGTGCTACATGCATTGTCTGAAAGACAAGTTTGTCGTCCTCATCTGACCACGACAAATCTAACAGAGTTTGGATGACAAAGCTACGACGACTCATGGTGAGGTGGTAGAGAATGAATAGGTAGGAAGAGCAAATGGCTTTGGTGCTAGATGAGAAGGCAAGAAGAGCAAATGGTTGTGCATATAGACCATAAAAATATGGTTATTTGGAAATATAGCCGTCAAAAAATATAGCCGTTGAAAATATAACTGTTGCAAAAAAGAGTCGTTAAAAATAATATGGTACTTATAAGATATCAATAAAATATAAGATAGTGGAATATGAAGAGTGGGATTTGGAGAGTCTGCTGGAGCATGAAGAGATATAGGGAGGAAATATTTTGAAGAAACTCCCTGTATGAAGGTATGGAGAGTGAAATATAGAGTCCACTAGAGATATTCTTAGTGTTCTAATGACTTAATGCTCCCTTTGTTACAAAACATAGGACATATTTTTATATGGCCAACTAAAGATCATGTTTTCAATGCAAAATAAATGTGTTGATTGCACCTTGTCCTAAAAATATAAGAAGGGTAAGAGGAAAAGCCTCCTCAACATCTTTAATAAAAAAGGATGGTGAGACATTCCAAGGTGGTGACCAAGGTCGAATCTTGGTGGGCTGCTCGCTACATAGTCAGGTGTGGAGCTAAGAAGGCGCAGGAGAAAAGGCAATCTAGCCCCCGGCCGAGTGGCAATGCCGCATTTGGCCCCCGGTCGGGGGCAGAGTCAGATCTGGCGCCGCGAAGCCCCAGGCAGCCGACACGTGTTTTCGTCACGCCCTGGACCCGCGATGGGCCGAAAACCGCGGGCCCCACCCGCGATCCCAGCGTCGCGCGCCTGGAGAGCGACGGTGGCTAACGCCACCCACGGTGGCGTGCGACTACGAGAGCTAACGCCACTGTCAGTGGTGTTCGCCCCTAGTCCACACCCGGTCCGTCCGAGGCCTCTGGCGTTCGCTGGCATATCCGAACGCCAGGGCCCCTGGCGTTTCGAGGGGCCAAACGCCATGGCCCCCGGCGCTTGCCTCGAACGCCAAGACCCCTGGCGTTCGCTGGCAGAGCCGAACGCCAGGGCCCCTGGCGTTTCCTAGAGGCCAAACGCCACGGCCTCCGGCGTTTGCCTCGCGTCGCGGGCCTCACGCGCGACCGACCGTCGTCGCGGGCCGGGCGCGCGAGGTGCTGGTCGCGGGTGGGGCCCGCGGTTTTCGGCCCATCGCGGGTCCAGGGCGCGACGAAGACGCGTGTCAGCTGCCCAGAGCTTCGCGGTGCCAGATTTGACTTTGCCCCCGGCCGGGGGCCAAATGTGGCATTGCCACTCGGCCGGGGGCTAGATTTGCCTTTTTTCCGAAGGCGCATGGGGTGCATAATCATCCATTTTTAATTTTTTTTCTTATAGTTAGCTCATAAAATTAGTTTATGCATTATCCAAGTCTATATATGATGCACCATAGTGATCTGAATTATAGCTGTCAATTAAACCCTCGTCGTTTTAGTGAATCTTGATTGATTTTGATCAAGCTCCATCCTTACACGTAGGTAACCTTAAGCCTCGGTTCTATACAACATTTCTATTTTTATCTTACTCTATATTTATAAAAGTTAGATTGAATGCTTAAAGATATTAATGACAATAGTCTAGTTATTCTCAATTTCTCTTAGTCTTCGCGAAGATAAAATATAACCTACATTTTTTATCCGGGGGGAGTGCAATGTTAATAACTGATGAGGGGTCACTCTTATTTTTCGTTTTTGCAACTATAAGGATAGTCCAATGCTATACCATGTACTATATCTAAATTATGTCACTAAGCAAAAATCTGATGTGACACTCTATTTAATGAGGAAAGAGAGAGCAACCATATCTTAATCTATATATGGCTCTTAGCACTAAATTCAAAACATCTCATAATTTTTCTCTCATAAAATACATTAAATGAAAGCTCTTTTAGATATAACACTAAGATACAACTTATTGAGCATATTGTATTTAAATAATTATTTAATATAATAAAATATAACCTAAAATATAATACATTAGGAATGTCCTGAGGAGGACGTACCCGGCCACATACGTCTTCTTTCCATCCTCTGTCGTTTCGGAGACTCGCAAAGATGTCCTCTTTTTTTGGAAGGAAGGTACGTACTTCGGTAAAGGCGTGGTCAAGAGCTTAAGTGGCGTATGATGGTATCGGGATGTAAAGCAGTAATTAACAAGTTTCAAAAGAAAAAAGCAGTACTAATTAACTAGGCCTGCTCCATTGGGTAGGCAAGGGTGGAAGCCCCAACAAGAGGGATAAATGATGCTGCATTTATTGGCGTGAGGCGTGGTGCCTCGTCACTGTCGCGGTTCGCGCAGACATACATGCACCTCGTTCCCCGAACACGCTCCCTGCACGGTCGCACACCTGTCGCCGCTCTCTCTCTCTCTCTTCGCTCGCAATACCTGCTTCGTTTTCGCCGCCTGTTTCGCTGCCGCGCTTCTTTTCTCTTCTTTTTTGGCCAAAGCACAGCACAGCCATCCACCCTGATGCCTGTGCACCCTGGTGATCAGGGTTCGTAATGCGCTGTAGATTAATCGCTCTGGAGCAATTGCATGGCTCCAATAACCAGAAACCTAACCAACTGCTGAGCTCGACAGCTCGAGCGAACAATCATCCTGATCAGCGGTGCAGCATCGGCGCCCTGTACTGACATCTTTTTTGTTTGTGCTCCTACGGGCTACCTGACACGTGGGCCCAGGGTCGCTCGGACGGACATGCCTGCTGACCGTTGACTGCCCTGCCCGCTGGCCCTGGGAGAAGAGAGAATCTCTCTACCGGGGACTGCGATCGACGTGACACGGCCGCGACGCGTAGTCCGTATGCCCCGCCCGCCTGCGCCGGCCAACGTGCTCTCGTCGTTTGCTCCAAACTCCCTCCGTAGAGCATTTTCAGGAGGACCTTTATCCCAATTGCTATAGTCAAAATAAAAATCGTTGGACAAAAAAGGGGAAAAAGCCAAGATTAGCCTCCGAGCGAGTGGCAATATTAGAAATAACCTCGTCCAAAAGCAACGATAGGATTGTCTCCACGATACACCGTGTAACTGACACCTAGAAAAATCACGCTTGTGGAGCGCGACGACACGAAATCACAGTCCCCGCTGGCAACGGGCCAGGAGCCGCGTGGGTGGCCCGAGGCTGGCGTTGCCGCGGCCCCTACCCGCCAGCCGCTCCAGGCCGTGCCCTCAGCCTGCGAGGCTGGCTGGATTGCATCTGGGGCCCGCGAGGCCGAGCTCGCGCCCGAGGCCCGCGACGAGCCCGCCTCCTCCCGTGCGCAGGATTCCGCCTCAGGATGCATGCCGAGCTGTCGGCCGCATGCGTCGGTGTATGTCGGACCGGACGGGACAGTGTTGTCCGATTGAACGGAATTTTTTTTTGCTTTTTTCTTTTCTCTCCTGACAGATTCTCTTCTCAATTTTTTTGCGTTTTCCTTTTCTCACCCGACAGAGATTCTCTTCTCTCTTTATATTGGGCTGGTGCTATGGTCCTCTCCCTTTCCCGTCTGTCTAGCATAGTCCTCTGCTCTCACTCCCTACCTCTGCGACTCTCTGGGTATTAACCGCTGATTTTGATGCAAAAAAGAGCAAAATCAGCTATCCGAGTAGTAGAAAAAATTGAAGATCAAGTCGAGACCTAGACACAAAGGTAAATTTCTTTTACATGCAAGATGTTATCATATTTTTAGTTAGGCTAAAATTAGATAAATGACAATGTTAAGATTTTAGTTATAATTAAGTTGACTGTTATTTCATGCATGCATAAAATGCAGTTTTCTCGAGAATTTATAAATTTAGCTTGGTATTTAATGTACACTGAAACTCATCTCCCTGCACTTAGACGTAGTATGAGATATAGTTTTACAATGGATTTTGAAGCTAAAAAGAGCAAAATTAGCCATCCGAGTAGTTGAAGAAATTGAAGATCAAGTCGAGACCTAGACATGAAGGCAAATTTCTTTTACATGCAAGATGTTATTATATTTTTAGTTAGAATGAAATTAGATAAATGACAATGTTAAGACTTTAGTTATAGTTAAGTTTATTGTTATTCCATGCATGCATAAAATACAGTTGTCTCGAGAATTTGTAAATTTAGTTTCGTACTTAATGTACACTGAAACTCGTCTCCCTGCACTCAGACGTAGTACGATATGGAGTTTTGCAATGGATTTTGAAGCTAAAAAAAGCAAAATCAGCCATGCGAGTAGTAGAAAAAATTGAAGATCAAGTCAATACGTAGACATGAAGGTGAATTTCTTTTACATGCAAGATGTTATTATATTTTTAGTTAGGCTGAAATTAGATAAATAACAATTTTAAGACTTTAGTTATAATTAAGTTGACTGTTATTTCATCCATGCATAAAATGCAGTTGCCTCGAGAATTTGTAAATTTAGCTTCTTATTTTATTTAATGTAGCACTGAAACATGGTTCCACGTAGATGGGAACGAGATGGAGATTTGCAGTGGAATTCAAGCTTTAGGGAGTAAAATAAGCTCGTGGAGAAGTTAAACAACGTGTAGATCTTGTGGTATTCTTCCAGAAAAGGTAAATCCATGTTGCATGAAATTCTGTGATTAGTTGATTGATTAGCTTAATATTAGTTAAGTGACATCACGTTTAGCCATTTTAGTGTGACAAACAACATTGTTATTCTATGTTATGGTTTGGGTACATACCTATGAAAGACGTTGACGTTAAACTTATTTGACAGAAACTAGCATAATGTAAGCACTGTACGGACTAATTGTGACAAAAAATGAGTACGTGAAATAAAAAATTGTTAGCATGGCTGAGGAGTTCACTGTTATTTAAATTAGTTTATGCTGGTAAAATGAGAAGATGTGAGAAACTAATATTTAATATAAACTATTTTGGCTAGAGTTAAATTGAGAAAAAATAATGTTTACATGTTATTCAAATTTTGGTTTGGTATGTACGTAGGTACAATGAATGAACTGTTAGTGTTCTACGGGTAGAATATAATATGCGACGGGCCCTGCGGGCTCGACTTGTCCTAATACGAGTACAAGGTTGCACATATAGATGTTTGGAGGAGCTTAATATGTTGGACCTGAGGAGGTGCCTACGTTGCGAGTTTGATCGAGACATAGCTCGCAAAAAACTAGTCATTGAAGCAGTCACATGTAGCAGTCGGGAGGACGGGTCATCAGTCCCCTTATGGCAGCTACACAAGGTGACTGGCAATGTATCATGGGCTGGGTACATGCACCTTGTGAGTACTCCTGGAGCCTATATATATGGTCGATCGATGGTGTACGTACAGTTTGTTGATAGCATGCGTCCGTTGACTGGCGACGAAGGTTTCACCGGAGTTGGTGAGTTACAGATTGTTGCAATAGAAGGAGGTGTTGGGGCAACGGATGCAGCTTTAGAGATCAATCTCACACATCTTGAAGACCAGTTCGTCAGTAATGAAGATGCCGGTCCCTTCTGGTTTGCTCATGTCGAATGCTTTGAACTGTTACCAAGCATGCCGAACGAGTTGGATTCTGCTGAAGACGGTAGCGACGAGTAGTCAGACGGTACCGACGAGGATGGGGGTGATGCGGTAGGACGTGGTCTACCTACAAGAGCTGTTGGTGAAGAAATGGATGATTGATAGTGCAGAGGCTTGTGATATCAGAAGATGTGAACTTACGGTGGGGTTTCGAAGAGAACACTCTGATGATTGGTTAGCATTTTCCAACCAAGCATGCTGCACACATAGCTATTACAAAGTATGCCATCTCCATAAGTCATGAGTACCGGGTCAAAAGGTCGAATCCTACATGTTTGAAACTTGTATGCACACGTCCAAACTGTCCTAGAAGGGTGCGTGCAAACCAAGCCAAGGGGATTTACAAGGATTTTGAGATAACTGTGTTGGTGCACCACACGTGCGAGCTATCCGAGCCGTTGATTGCACACCGCAATGTGAGTGCTGCATAAGAGGATGAAAAAGTGCACCACCTAGTATCCAAAGACATCTCTGTCGGGCCAAGTCATTGATGTCCACCGTGGCTGATAAAGTTGGTTTTCCGGTTAGCTATAGTATGGTCAGACGTGCGAAGCAGAAAGTGATAGAGAGGATGTTCGGGACTTATGAGGAGGGATATAATTTCGCCCCAAGAATGCTCCATCAGATAGCGGAAGCTAATCCAAGCACTTACTTAGACAAGTATGAAAGGCCACATCCCGATGGAATACCTGGCCATTTCATACTTGACCATATATTCTGGGCCTTCAGTCAAACTATACAGGCATTCAAGTATTGCTATCCGGTGCTTTCAATGGATGGTACATTTCTGACTGGGAAATACAAGGGGACACTATTTATAGCTGTGGCAGTTGATGCTAATGATCAAGTCCTTCCTGTTGCCTACGCAATAGTTGAGAGTGAGAACTCAGATAGCTAGCTGTGGTTCCTTATAAATGTGAAGTTGGGTGTTGTAGGGGACATGCATAATATGTGCCTTATTTCTGATCGTAATGCTGGGTTTCTAAATGCTATAAACACAATCAAGAATATTGCTATTGCTGAGTATAGGTGGACTGATCTTAAAAGTAGGTGGTGCATGCGGCACCTGGCCGCTAATTTCTATGGAAGGTTCAAAAGCAAAGATCTCATGAAAAACTTCAAGAAGTTGTGCATGCAAAATCAGTTACGGAAGTTCCAGCACATTTGGATAGCACTCGACGCTGCAACCAGCAGGCAGGTACAACGGGGAGTCTCAGGTGAAAGGCCATCATGAAGTGCAGCATCGCGGAAACCGGAGGGCGGTGACTTTGTTAGAGTGGGTAAGTAGACATGCTCCTGAGATGGAAAAATGGGCCCTGGTGCATGACACAGGTAGTCATAGATACGGCATAATGACAACCAACATGTCTGAAGCTTACAATGGTGTGCTTAAAGGTATGCGGTGCCTCCCAATTACTGCCATAATTAATGAATCATGGTCCCGGACAGTTGGGTACTTTCACAATAGATCAAAGGCTATGAAAGAAAAATTCGACAAAGGTAACGAATGGTCCAAAGTCATGCAGAGGTACACGGAAAAAAATAAAGAAATCTCAGACTCATGACATTCGAGCTATTGATTGCTAGAAGAGGAAGTACGTGATTCGTCTAAGGCGGAAGCATGTGAATAGCCATGTGCGAGGTGATAGGAAACATGAATGTAAACTTGATGCTGATATTTGCTCATGCACGTGCAACAAGCCCAAGCTGCTACACCACCCTTGCTCCCATGTGTATGTGGCTTGTGCGGCGATCAAGCAGTCTTCGCAACAATACGTCTCAAGATACTTTGACATTTATCATTTGATGGGCACATGGGGCAGCGAATTCTACTCGTATGGTCTTGATATAAGTTACAAAGATATCTGGGCCGACGTTGTTCAGTGGGTGCCTAATCCAGCATTGAGGCAGCAGAAGAAGGGACGTCGACACACTACTCGGTTCAGGAATGATATGGATGATAGCCAAATTGGAGAACCAAGTCGATGCAGGATATGCAAGACAAGGAGTCATAGCAAGAAGGATTGCCAAACAAGCCGAGCACGTCGATTTACTACCTGTGTGTTAGTACTAGTGTGTACTTGAACTTATTTGTAATAAATTTGTATGGGTCACTTGCCACCTGCTGTATTTTCTTAGTATTGTACTCGAGCTTTCAAAGATGTAATGTTGACATTATTCATGTTTTGCAAAGTTTTATATTATGATATTTCATACTTCAATTAACTACGTGTTTCTAATGCTTTTTGGTTTGCAGGCGATGGCTGAACTACCGGAACTACTAGATCGGTATTATGACGATCACCACCGATGCCACTGTTGGCTATCCAATGACATCGACGTTCCACCAACGTTCACTCTTAGGGTACCTAGGATACAGTGGCGGCTGGATGAGCGCTTCGTTCCCAAGCTTGCCGAAAGTGGACTCCTCCCCTTCACGCGGATGCTTTCAGCTGGGCACTCTTTCACTCTAGATGGCTCTCTATTGACAGCTTTGGTCGATAGGTGGAGACTGGAGACGCACACTTTCCACTTTCGTTGGGGAGAGATGATGGTGACTCTTCAAGACTTTTCCATGATCACTGGTTTGCCTATCAGCGGAGAGGCAATTGTTCCACCTCCTAAGAGGGTTGACTGGATGCAGCACTTGGCTGCGAGGTTTGGTGTGGAGATCCCGACAACTGAAAAGGGGGTGGCTCAATGAGGTATCCCTTTGAGCTGGCTTAGGAGTTTTGACACATGCCCACCAGGTGCTGATGATGAGGCTGTTAGGACTCATCTGATTGCGTACTTGTTGTATCTCTTCGGGTGGTAAATGTTTCCGACGTCGCACGGTAATGTAGTGTTCCCCAACTACATCCACCTCGTGGAGGCCGTGGCTGACTCTGTGCTTGGAGACGTTCCACAATACAGCTGGAGATCTGCAGTACTGTGTGCAACGTCTAGGGGGCTGTGTGACGCTATGGCCCGTAAGAAGGGCAAGGAGCCGATTCTAAGTGTTTGTCATACTTTGCTACAGCTGTGGTGTTGGGAGCATTTCCTGGTCGGACGCCACATAATTGAGCCGGTCCACCCATACCCAGCTGGACGGACCGCCATAGATGGTCTAACTATGAGCACTAGGTGGACAGGTTCTACATTAGCCTAGGGGCGGGACGTTTCCACACGGTGCTACCCGTTCTACCACCAAGAATTTGAGATGTTGGATCAGCAAGGTGTCATATGGTTCCCCTGGACAAATGAGCATGTCTTGAGTGTGGCACTTGCGGCTCTGTGGCTCGATAGAATGGGAGGGTAGCACGGAGCACTGGTGCAAGGGGAGGGGGGTGGGACAGGAGGCATCATGGAGAGTTGAGGGAGAGAGTGGGATTTGAGAGAGTGAGGGTGATTTGAGAGAGAAGGGGTGATTTGACACAGGGGTATTTGAGAGAGTGAGTGATTTGAGGGAGCAATTTTTCAGAGATAGGGATTTCAAAGAGAGAAGATCATATGCGTGCTGTTGCTGGGATTTGAGAGAGAAGATCATATGCGTGCTGCTGCTGGGATTTGAGAGAGAAGACCGCTGCTCACTAGGTGTTGTTGCTTGTTGCTGCTGCTCGCTAATCTTAACAAAGGCTTGTACTCATGTACTTGCAGATTTTTCCAATGGCAGATAGATTTTATGCTAACTTATTGAGTGGTGGAATCAATGGCGCCACCACTTGGGAGGATAGTCAGAATTTTAGCTCAATTGGAGAGCAACCATCGCCAATTGAAGAATGTATCGCCTCTTTGAGACCCAACAACAAGAGATCAAACAATTTACCGAGCAAGAAGACGATTGTTGGTACAAGCATGGCTAAATACCGGTTTGGATGCAACAATAGGGAACAAACAAACTTGTGATTCTTACTGGGTGAGGATTCATCCCACAATAACAAGCAATTTGAGTTGGTGCGTAATCAAAATTCTCTCTCAAAATGTTACGGTACTATTAAAGAACTGGTTAACAAATTATGTAGATGTTATAACCGGATTCAGAATAGAAGGCAAAGCGAGATGACAGCGCAAGATAGGGTATACACCTATGTCTTTAATCTGCTTTTAGCTTCGTATGTTGTAACGTCATATGTTGTCTAGGAGTTTATAAGATATATTCACTTGCAGATTATTCATGCATGTGTTTTTTACCAGGTAGAACATATCAAAGGGAGATCGTTTGCATTACTACATTGCTAGAGAGTCTTAGAGCACTATCCAAAGTGGACTTCTAGGTTATTTAAGAAAAAACAGAATACGACCTCCAATGCAAGTTTAGGTACTTCTTCTCTAGGTACGACCTCTAATGATGATGAAATTGAAGCTTGTACCCCAGAACATGATCCCTTGAGAAGACCAACTAGTAAGAAGGTCAAAAAGAATGATTAGACGAGGTAAAAGTTCTATCTCTTTAGATATTAGTACTGTCATCTTAGCATTGGATAAAGTGTGGTCAAAGAAAATAGAGAGGGAGGATAAGAAAGAGGCCAAGAAACAAGCTCGCTATGAGCGAGCACTTGCAATGGAAGAAAAGATGATGGCACTAGAAGAAAGTAAGCACACAATAGGAACTATTTGGTGTATGAACTATTTGTTGTATGAACTATTTGATGTATGAACTATTTATCGTATGAGCTATAAGTTGTGTGAACTATTTATTGTATGAAAGAGGTGCTCGACTATATTAAGAAAAACAAATGACTACATTAACTCATAAAGAACTACATACATCGTCATACATAATTTGAAAACATTACACCTCTTCATAATTAAAATACTACTTGATAGGTTTTGACTACATTATTATAACTACATATATAATTAAAAACAAAACATGGTAGGTACCAACTATATTATTAGAACTGTACTCCACATACAGTTGCCATAGGTGCTCAACTATATCATCTTGAAACTGAGAGTGAGCTTGTCTATTTCTTATATCATGATTCTTTGAATAAACTCCATAAATTGAGATAGCTCAAGGGTGACCTCATGAGAAACTGTCACCCTTTCTCCCACATGATCGTAATGAAGTCTTCCGGGCCTTCCCGCTCATCTTCAATTATCATGTTATGCATCATGACACAAGTTGTCATGATTTTTTCGAGTGTCTCTCGATTCAAAAACGAGTTTGTAGAACACCAAATGCTCATTCGAGATCCTCTGTAGCAGCTTCTTGAGTTTGGGAGAAAAGTTTTTCTTATTCCCTTGCGGAGATAGTATTGCCTTCACAAATGCTGCCGATGGTGGATATATTCCATCTGCTAGGTAATAGCCTATCGTATAGTTGTGACCATTGATGTTGTAATTCACTTCTGGAGTTTGTCCTTTGACTAGCTCTGCAAACAGAGGGGATCGATCATTTTGAGTCCCCGATAAACCAAAGAAGTGTGCCAAATCCAAAGATCTTGTGAAGCAACAGCTTCCAAAATAATTATGGGCTTGTGGACATGGCCGGTATACATTCCTTGCCATGTTGCACGGTAATTTTTCCACTTCCATTGCATGCAATCTATGCTCGCTAGCATTCCGTGGAAAGCTCTTGTCTCTTCCATTATAAGTAATCTAGCACTATCAAGATTATTTGGGAATCTTAAGTACTTATCTCCAAAGACTTCTACAATAGCTTTAAGAAACCTTTTAAGACTTTCCATAACAGTAGTTTCTCCAAGCCGAATAAATTCATCCATAGCATCCATTGGTACTCCATAAGCTAGCATTCAAAATGCAGTGGTGATCTTCTACAAAGGAGATAACTCAAAAACCCCAATACTATTTCATTTTTTGCACAAAATTTCTATCATGCTCCGCTAAATCTTGCACTATGTGAAAAACAGAGAATGAGCCATTCTAAACCTGTGGAAATAATAAAAAAATGAGACAAGATGATCAACAAGAATGACGATCAAAAACATATTCACTAATTACAACCCTGCGCTGGAAGATAGTTGGGCCGCAAGTAGGGGCCTCTGAAAATCAGTCTTGGTATAGTCTAACATGTCCGGCTTCTTTATCACGATTGAATTAGCCGACGTCCTAGCACGGAACCACCATGGTGTCGAGCATTCAACCGCTGATCTTCATCGTGCGCTAGAAATGTTGTAGCAACAATGAGTTCGTCATGGTCAGATGAGGATGATGAATCCATGAGCATTTGCTATGTGGGAGAGGAGACACACCAGGAATGGTAAATGGATTTGAGGATATATAGACCTAGAAAAATAGCCATGGGAAAAATATCCGTTGAAAAATAGTCGTTGAAAATATAGCCATAATTTGGTTTGCCTATTTGTGGCCACAAACCAATATGCCCTTAGTTTTTAGATGCTTGTCCAAGTGCATGTTTTTGACCCCTCTTCTGTTGAGGGTAGGCAATGGCTCCGAGGTCAGATAGGTGTCATCTTAAAAGAAGCTAGGTGAACTCTATATGTTGCATGGCAACAATATAATAGGGGTGTGTTTCGGCAAAATGATAGTGCTACATTAGTTAGGTCGTTGTTTGCTATGTGGTTATGTTGTCATTATAGAAACTGATACGGAGGGCTCCCGATCTTCACGATTTGGACAAGGATAACTAGGAGGGCCTAGATGAAATCCCAAACCAACAACAAAACCCCAACGGGTTAGCCTTTGGAACTAGGACTCAAATCAACTCCTCCTCTCGATGAATGCCACGTTTACCATCTGGAGGCATGCGCCGGTCCTTACAATCCAAAGAGGAAAACAAGGCCTAAGATGGAACTTCAAATCTAGAGGGATGAAACCCTAGATTAGGAGCAAAGCTCTACTTAAGTCTAAAATCAAGTCTAATCTCAATTAGGGTTTGGGTACGGGTATTTATAGTCCTAACCCCGTAACCCTTGGAGGCTAAGCCATCTCATTACATGGGCCTCGGTCCGTTACTGTGTGCAAACAGTGCGCCCGGACATTCCAGGGTACCTTGCCCGGAATGTCCGGCGTGGTGCCCAGACATTCCGGGGTAACTTTTCCGGAATGTCCGGACGTCTTGATCAGTGGACGTCTGGAGGATTAGAGCTGACACTCTGGGCAGCAGTCGTCCGGAGATACCGAGGGTGACGTCCGGAATGTCCGGGTGTGGAGTCGGAACGCGCTGCTCTCGGGTACCCATCCGGAGTATCCGGGGTTGGTGCCGGAGTGTCCGAACACCATCCCGAGAAGGCCTCTTCAGCTTGCGCATCCGGAGTGTCCGGGCCAGGACCTCTGGACTGTCCGGATGTGGAGTCCGGAGTGTCCGGACTAGGATTTCCAGAATGTCCGGATGTGTATTCTAGGCAGCCACTCGGGATCTTCCTCCAACTGGCTTCGCTCCATTCGGTTGGTCCTTCATACCTGAGCAAGCATAGGGTCGAAGCATTAGGTAGCACACCATTCAAGCTCAAGTCAATTGGAGATGTATCAAGGAATAGATTCACCTCATGTTGTAAAGCCTTAGCTCGAGCTCTTGTCATTGGGACATTAGATTTTAGAGGTGGACTTGAGTGACTTGAGTGAGTTGCAGAGTCTTCACCCTTGGTGCAGGTGATGTCCACATCATTCCCCCCTTCTTGAAAAGGAGTCGACCTTGACTCGACTTCATTGTAACCATGGAAGGGAGAAAGATCTGAAATGTTGAAGGTGTTGCCCACCGAGTACTTGGATGGTGGAAGGTCAATCTTGTAAGCGTTGTCGCGATGCGCTGAAGGACTTGGAAATGTCCATCGCCGCGTGGCATGAGCTTGGACTTACGTTCTTCGGGAAAACGCTCCTTGCGGAGATGTACCCACACAAGATCACCGGGGTCGAACACAATCTTTTTCTTGCTCTTGTTGACCTTGTTGGCGTGACGAAGCACTCGTTGCTCAATCGTAGCTCGTGTTGTGTCATGGAGCCTCTTGATGAAAGCGGCTCGCTTGGAGGCATCCATATTGACCCGTTCGTGAAGCGGTAGTGGAAGGAGGTCGAGTGGTATAGAGGGGTTGAGGCCATACACCACTTCGAATGGGCTCATGCTTGTAATAGAATGGACCGCTTGGTTGTAGGCGAACTCCACATGGGGAATGCATTCCTCCCACTCCTTCAAGCTCTTCTTGATGAAAGCGGCTCGCTTGGAGGCATCCATGTTGACTCGTTTGTGTAGCGGTAGTGGAAGAAGATCGAGTGGTGTAGAGGGGTTGAAGCCATACACCACTTCGAATGGGCTCATGCTTGTAGTAGAATGGACCGCTCAGTTGTAGGCGAACTTCACATGGGGAATGCATTCTTCCCACTCCTTCAAGTTCTTCTTGATCATGGTGCAGAGGAGAGTTGACAAGGTGCGGTTGACGACCTCGGTCTGCCCATCGGTTTGCGGGTGGCAAGTTGTGGAGAAGAGAAGCTTGACTCCTGTCGACGATCGGTGAATCGGCGATCTTACGGTATTCGTGGAGTGATGATTACTGGGGGGTAGGGACCTCTAGGGCCCAAGTGCCAGGAGCTCTGACAGCAGGGGACAGCCGTTTTTATACAGGTTCGGGCCTCCCTCAGGATAATAACCCTACGTCCTGTTGCTGTATATTGATGGAGAACACGCTTACAATAGGGGGTGTATGTTAGTGGCTACCCTAGGCCTAATCGTAGACTAATCTAGCTAAATCGCCGGGCTCGACTCCTTCGAGGCAGTGGGTCTTCTAGGGCTTCGCCTCCTGAGATCCTATGCTGCTTGTGCTGCGACTAGAAAGACCTGTTGGACTTCTAGCCCCTCCCCCCTCCTATGGGATTGCTGATCCTTATATAGGGGGTTCCCAAGGTCGTACTGGACGTGGACTTACGCTCGAGTAGGACTCTGGCCTCCTTAAACGTCAGGATTGACTTCCTAGTTTAAGGGGAGTCTTCCCTTCCTGAGAGGGGTTACCTTGTCGTCCAAGGATCCTTACCGGGTACGCTGTACCTTCCTAAAGTCCCGGGATTCTGTATACGGATACCCCTAATATGCGGGAAACAGTACTATTCATCATCAAGCCCCCCATCAATACGTGAAGTGAGGTCATGATGGTTCTGTTGGAAATCTGCCATTGTCGGGGAAGCAACTCCGAGTAGGCGACTTCGAGTACTCTTGCTGACAATGTTCCCGAGTAGGTAATATCTCTACCGGGTAGTCGTGATATCCTTGGTCGGGATGAACCTCCGAGTAGTCTAAGGCATTTTTCTGGGCTAGCTTGCCCGTGAAGCACCTTTGGTTTAATCTGATCCATTGATCATAGACACGCGTTCGCTGGGTAGATTTCTGAGACACTGAACCGTCGTGGCAGAATTTTTGCGTGGTGATGAAGAATCTTTCCTTTTTCTGTGCTACTGCTTGGCTGACGCCAGTTAGACCACATCGCGCTTGTCAATTGCGACGAACAGGAACTTGTAGCCCCCGGGCGAGACCGGGAAGGGCCTCAGAATATCCAGGCCCCATGTCGTGAAGGGCCACGACAAGGGAATCGTCTGCAATGCTTGGACGGGCTGGTGAATACATCTACCGTGAAATTGGTACTGACGGCATCGCTTCACCAAGTCGCTCGCGTCACGGAGAGTTGTCGGCCAATAAAATCCTTGTCTAAAGGCCTTTCCGACCAGCGTTCGGAAAGATGCATGTGCCCCGAACACCTCTCCATGGATTTCCTCGGGTAGTTTTTTTTTCTTTTTACCCTGCGTCCGAGTGATACACCTCATGAGCACTCCGTGAGCTCCTCGATGATAGAGGGCCCCGTCGCCCAGGAAGTACGTATAGGTGCGTCGGACAACCTGCTCAGACAGTGCATCGTCCTCGGGTACTGTTCGATCGTGAAGGTACATGCGGATGGGTTCTATCCACGAATCCTCAAGACCGACGGGAGCTACGAGTTGACCCGTAACTCCACTTGGAGCGTCAATACCTGGTGACGTCCTTGAACGGCTCTTAGACTTGAAGTCAGCCATCCCTTCGTCCATAGGTTCGCTAGAAGCTATGGACGGCGTCGAAATCCTTTTTGCAAAGGTCTCGGATAGACATAGAGATCATGAGGACGCCAGGCGGGCAAGACTATCGGCTCGGCAGTTATCCTTCCTTAGGATGTACCGTAATTCGAGCCCGATGAATTTCTTCTCTAGCTTCCTCACCTCTACTAGGTAGCTGCCATGTTCTGGTCTAAGGTCTGATATTCCTTGGACACTTGCCTCGCTACCAGCTGTGAGTCCCCACTCACGAGTAGGCAACGGATACCAAGTGCGGAGACGACTCGGATACCGGCAAGCAAATCCTCATACTCGGCCCCGTTATTCGTGGCCGGAAAGTCAATCTGCAGTGCATACTGCAGGCATTCTCCGGTTGGGGGAGTCAGTTTCGGCATGGGGCTAGTCGGCTGTGGAGCCCCCCAACTCAGGACGCCTGTCGTCCGACTTGAGTGAGGGTCCAGCCCCCCGGTCGCGGCGCTTCTAGATACAATAAACAACTGAAAACGTTAGTCGTAATTTGCCTTTACTGAAACTAACCTTTTGCCTTTTTGCTCGCTTCGTCCGTGACCAGCGGGGAACCAACTGCGAGGCGAATAGGTCTCGAATGGTTGAATGTAGATAACCTGCTAAACTGACTTAACACTTTTCGATTAGTAACTGTGCTTAATCTGTGTGTTTTGTTGGTTTTTGAAACCTTGTCTGATCTGCTTATGTGAAACCTTGTCGGATGCAAGTGTAGACTTTAATCAGAACCAGTGCCCTTTGCCTCCCTTCGGTGTAGGTATACGAATAGTGCCGTAGGTCGTTCTTAATGTGATTGACCAGTCCTTAGGTTTAGTCGGATGGAGGGCTCCGTGGCTCCTCGTCATCAGTAAACGTGATAAGGGGTCTTTCGTACAGCTTGTCGTGGCCATGGCAGCACCTCCAAATTCCTCTGTTGAGGGAAGACTCCGGTGTTTGGCTAGTAAATTCTACACTTGCCCGATTAACAAAGTTTCACTCTACCCGAGGTATCTTCTGCTCCGAGTAGTCGAAGACGTGGATAAGCGTACGGGTTCCGTTGATCTAGTCATACTCGTACCTTTTTCCCTTCCTTTACTCGGGATCGGGGGACATTGCTACGGAACTGGGGAGCTTAGTCAACCAGGCCTTAGGCCTGGTCAGGTGGGGGGCTCAGTGGCTCCCCTGTCACCTACAAACGCGTTAAGGGGTTTTCCTTGCGTCCCTGACAGTTATAGCGCAGAACCCTTATCCCTTGTGCGGGTCGAAGAAGTCGGTACTCGTACTCGTACACCAACTTGCCGTATTCTTATCCAGCCCCCGACTGACTTTTCGAGAGATATCTCGGATAGGCAGGCTGAAATAATTAATAATGAAGACATTGAACTAGAGACTTGGTATAATTCAAAACTGTGTCTTTTACAGGCTACTGTAAGAAAAATAATTCTATGAAAGCTGAGAAAAACTAAGCCGTCCCCTCCTCATTTAGCTTGTCGCCGGTTGCCCCAGAGACTCTCGTCCTCTTGTCGTGACCCGCTGACGAAACTTTGTCGAGTGCGCGTGCTGGGCGGCGGCGCCCGGAGCATCTTATCATCAACTTGTTCGTAGCTTGACGATCTTTAAGGCTGGAGCTGGTGCAACTTTGGAATCTGCCAATGAGGAGGCGATGGTCGTGCGATCTTACCAAAGGTGGTTGCACGGGACTCTCTAATGGACGCAACCTTTCTACCGTTGGCACGAGCGACCTGGATCGGGCGGCTTCTCCCGAGGAGCCGTTGTCCTGTCTAGGGGAAGGCCCTGTTTTTTCCCTGTTCCGACCTAGTCGTGGAGCTCTTTCTCCGACTTGGCGGGGGTACTTTCCGAAGTCATCGCTCGTAGTCGTGGAGGTGGTCTTGACAACGTGGTGGCGGGAGCCGCCACGCTGGCGTCTTGGTTAGAGGGTAGGTGCTGCTCTGCGAGGTCGAGGCTGCGCTTGTTGCAGAGGAGTGCTTCTCTGGGGGAGCTCTTTATCGTGAGGACACCTTTTGGGCCGGGCATCTTTATGCACTGGTAGGCGTAGTGCGTAGCTGCCATGAACTTGGCCAAAGTAGGGCGCCCCAAGATAGCATTGTATGCTGTTTCGAAGTCAACCACATCGAACAGGATCTTCTCTGTTCGGAAGTTCCCCGGTGTACGTTCCCGGGGGGGATCTCTCCATAGCGGCAGGCGGGTCTCCGTTCCGGCGAGGAGTTCTTTCCTCGGCGGCGGGTAAGCCCCCGTTCATGTGGGAGGCAGCCATTGCATTGTGCTGCTGCGAGCCCCCGAGTAGATTCTGATCTTCGAGGTCTTCTCGACCATCGTCGATCGCGAGTACCATTCGAGGTCCTTGGCTGGACGATGTGTACTCGTATTCCATCACGTTGTCCTCATCGGACGCGACGTGGGTAAGATCTTGATCGTTCTCACGATCAGAGTTTACAGGAGAAATTTCAACCATGGGGCTGGTCGTTCCTGCCGGGAAGTCGTCGTTCAAGACCAACTTCCCGCTGAAGGCCCTGGCGCACTCGGCTCTAAAGTGATCTGCTTCGCCATCCGAGTCCTCTCCAGGGGCGTACTCTCCGAAATCCACTCGATCCGTAACTGGGTACGGGTCCATAGGGCCAAAGTTGTCATAGAAACCCTGGTCCGAGTACCCAGTACAGGGCGAGATTGCAATCGGTTTTCCTGCCGGGTTTGCTGCTTCCTCCTCGGTCGACACCGGTGAGGGCTATGCAACCGGCGCTGGGATCTGATCGCGCTTAGTTGCGCGTCCTGCCGACTCTGATTCTTCCTAGACGGCTTGGTCCGGAGAGGTCCCCACGGTCGGCGCCATCCGTCGACGATCGGTGAATCGGTGATCTTACGGTATTCGTGGAGTGATGATTACTGGGGGGTAGGGACCTCTAGGGCCCAAGTGCCAGGAGCTCTGACAGCAGGGGACAGCCGTTTTTATACAGGTTCGGGCCTCCCTCAGGATAATAACCCTACGTCCTGTTGCTATATATTGATGGAGAACACGCTTACAATAGGGGGTGTATGTTAGTGGCTACCCTAGGCCTAATCGTAGAATAATCTAGCTAAACCGCCGGACTCGACTCCTTCGAGGCAGCGGGTCTTCTAGGGCTTCGCCTCCTGAGATCCTATGCTGCTTGTGCTGCGACTAGAAAGACCTGTTGGACTTCTAGCCCCTCCCCCCCTCCTATGGGATTGCTGATCCTTATATAGGGGGTTCCCAGGGTCGTACTGGACGTGGACTTACGCTCGAGTAGGACTCTGGCCTCCTTAAACGTCGGGATTGACTTCCTAGTTTAAGGGGAGTCTTCCCTTCCTGAGAGGGGTTACCTTGTCGTCCAGGGATCCTTACCGGGTACGCTGTACCTTCCTAAAGTCCCGGGATTCTGTATACGGATACCCCTAATATGCGGAAAACCGTACTATTCATCATCAACTCCCAACTTGGCCCACAATGTCTTCCAAAAGTAGCTTAGGAACTTGACGTCGCGGTTGGAGACGATGATCTTGGGCACATCGTGAAGCCTCGCAATTTCCCTGAAAAACAAATTAGCAACATGTGAAGCATCGTCGGTCTTGTGGCAAGGAATAAAATGTGCCATTTTTGAGAATCTATCCACAACCACAAATACCGAGTCCCTCCTTGTTTTGGTCCTAGGCAATCCTAAAAGAAAATCCATGTTAATATCCTCCCAAGGTGCACTAGGAACAGGAAGTGGAGTATAAAGACCATGAGGGTTTAGCTTCGACTTAGCTTTGTGGCATGTGGTGCATCGTTGGACGAATCGCTCCACATCTCTTCGTATTTTCGTCCAATAGTAGTGATTGGACAGCATCACGTAGGTCTTGTCCCGCTCGAAATGTCCCATCAAGCCACCGCCGTGGTATTCCTGCAAAAGTAGCAAACACACGGATGACTCGGGAATGCATAGTTTGTTAGTTCGAAAAAGAAAACCCTCATGACCATGATATTTGTCCCAACCCTTCCCTTCTCTACAATTAGTGAAAGGGGAAGCAAATTCAAGGTTATTGGCATATAAATCTTTCAAGCATTCTAAACTCAAAACCTTAACTTCGAGTTGATTTAAAAGGGTCATTTTGCGGGAAAGAGCGTCCGCCACAACATTTTCTTTACCCTTTTCGTATTTGACTACATAGGGAAAGGTTTCAATAAATACAACCCATTTTGCATGTCTTCGGTTCAATTTAGCTTGGTCCTTAAGATATTTCAAAGATTCATGATCGGAATGAATAACAAATTCTTTCGGCTAAAGATAGTGTTGCCATACTTCTAGAACACGAACCAAAGCATACAATTCTTTATCATAGACCGGATAATTGAGTTGAGCTCCATTCAATTTTTCACTAAAATAAGCGACCGGTTTACCTTCTTGCATGAGCACACCCCCTATACCGATCCCACTAGCATCACATTCAACTTCAAAGGTCTTAGTGAAATCCGGTAAAATAAGTACGGGTGCCTCAGTTAAGCGTTTCTTAAGTTCTTGAAAAGCATTTTCTTGAGATTGCCCCCACACAAAAGGAATGTTTTTCCTAGTCAACTCATTCAAAGGGGAAGCAATAGCACTAAAGTCTTTGACAAAACGGCGGTAAAAACTTGCTAGGCCATGGAAGCTACGCACTTGACTCACATTGATAGGGGTAGGCCAATTTTTAATCGCTTTAATTTTGGACTCATCTACCTCTATGCCATGAGTAGAAACAACAAAGCCTAGAAACACCAGTTTCTCCGTACAAAAAGTGAATTTCTCAAGATTAGCAAACAAGCATTCATTCCTAAGCACTAGTAGAACTTGTTTAATGTGGCCAACATGATCATGCAAAGTTCTACTATATATGAGAATGTCATCAAAGTAGACTACCATAAATTTACCAATGAATTGGAGTAAAAACATGATTCATTAAACGCATGAAAGTACTGGGAGCATTGGATAAACCAAAAGGCATGACAAGCCACTCATACAAACCAAACTTAGTTTGAAAGCGGTTTTCCACTCATCTCCTTCACTCATCCTTATTTGGTGATAGCCACTCTTCAAATCAATTTTAGAGAAAATGATTGCACCACTAAGCTCATCGAGCATGTCATCTAAACGAGGAATGGTGATGGCGATAACGCATGGTGATATTATTGATGGCTCGGCAATCAACACACATGCGCCAAGATCCGTCCTTTTTGGGGACAAGAATAACAGGAACGGTGCAAGGACTTAAGTTTTCGCGAACATACCCCTTGTCAAGTAGCTCCTGTACTTGACGTTGAATTTCCTTGGTCTCCTCCGGGTTGGCATGGTAAGGTGGCCGGTTGGGAAGTGGCGCTCCCGGAATGAGGTCGATGCGGTGCTCGATGCCTCGAATGGGTGGAAGCCCGATCAGTATCTCATCGGGAAAGACATCCTCGAACTCCTACAAAATACGAGACATAGCTAGAGGGAGTGGGGGTGAATCATTATTCAAAGCAACTACATCTTTGTACACAAGTACAAAGTGTAGGGTAGGTGGGTCACTCCTCACTCCTCTCATCTCGGATTTGGTGGCTAGCATCACTAAGCCTCTACGCTCATCCTTGTTATTTTCTCTCATTTTGGGCTTGTGGCTCTCGCTCACCGAGTTGTGGGAATCACTCAGGGTTGTTCTCTCTTGCTCACTTCTCTTTTTTTCTTCTTGAAGTCTTGCCAGCTTTTGAGCATTGTCGGTGATGATTTGGCTTGATGTCATAGGACGAAGCACATACTCCTTATGGTGCCACCAGAAGATGTACTCGTTGGTATGACCGTCGTGGCGCGCCGATCGGTCGTATTGCCATGGGCGGCCCAAGAGGAGATGGCACACCGTCATCGGTACCACATCACACTCTACTGTGTCTTGGTAGGCTCCAATCTTGAAGGAGACTTGCACCATGTGTTGTATCTTGACGGTGCCACTATCGCTCAACCATTGCACATGGTACGGACGTGGATGCTTCTTGTACTTCAAGTTGAGTTTGGAGCATAACTCTTGACTCACCGAGTTGTGACAACTTCCTCCATCAATTATGACATTGATGATTTTGCCGTCGATTGCGGCCTTAGTTTGGAAAAGGTTGCACCGTTGTTCAAGCTCATCTTGAAGTTGGATAGTGAGGATCTTCTTGGTGACGACGAGGGATGGACCCGACTCGGTCTCGCAATAGATTCGCTCTTGTCCATCTTCATATTCTCCTTCTTGCTCAAGCCTTGCTACTTCTTGGATAGCATCAATCTCGCCTTCGCTTGCAGACTCATACTCGCCTTCTTCAGTGATCAACATAACACGTGCATTGGGGCACTCTCTTTGCATATGACCACGCCAAGAACATACGATGTCTCGAGTCTTGCCCGCGGAAGCCATTGAAGAAACAGTGCTCGGACTCGGTGCTCCCTTTGAAGAAGAGGTGGTAGGACGGTTTGTGTTTGTCCATTGGTGCACACTTGTACTTCCACCTCCCACATGACTTTCTATCTTGGTTGATGTAGTTCTTGGGGCAAACTTTGCACTCGGAGTGGGGCGAGGAGCAACCGCCGTGGAACACGAAGTGTAAGGGGTGGGGCGTGAGGTATACGCCGATGACTTGGAGTAGCAAGCATCCTCTTGACCTGGCGCTCTGCCTTGATAGCTTGATGCACTAACTCCACAGCTGTGTTGTAGGGTTGATAATCGGTGATGCGCTTAATTGGGTGATTCAATCCGGCCAAGAATCGAGCCATTGTTTGCTCTTCAGTCTCTTGGACATTTGCTCGAATCAAGGCGGTCTCCATCTCCTTGAAGTATTCTTCAACTGTCCGACTGCCTTGTTTGAGATCTTGAAGTTTCTTGAAGAGATCTCGCTTGTAGTACTTGGGCACGAAACGGGCCCGCATTTGTCTTTTCATCTCTGTCCAAGTCATGACAGGTGGTTCTCCATAGTCGCCTCGTTGATTCTGCACTTGTTCCCACCAAATGAGGGCATACCCATCGAACTCAAGGGAGGCCATGGCAACCTTCTTCTCTTCGGTGTAATTGTGCATCCAAAAAACCTTGTTCACTTTGAGCTCCCATGTGAGGTACTCCTCGGGGTCCATAGCATCACCGGAAAACTTAGGCATGATGAACTTGAGCTTGCCAAACTTTTCCTCCCCATCTCCTTGTTGCCCTCTCTGCCGGTGGTCTATACCTTCATCATGGCAATTCCATCTTCGAATCTCTGGGGCTCTTTCTGGATGTCTGGGATATCTCAGTTCGCTTGGCTGATGAAAGCTTGATCCTCCCTCTGATGCACTTCCTTCGTTATCATCACGCCCATGGCGGCTCCTTGATCGCCCTAGATTGTGGGGTCCATGAGTTGGAGCTCGGGCTCTGGACGAGGTGAGTGGTGCTCGATGTCTTGCGGTTTCTCGAGCTTGAGCATGCCGTGCCGCCATCTCGGCATCAATCTCATCAAGAGGTTCTTCTTCATCAATCTCTGCCTCTGGAATTCGGCCCCGAAGCGCTTGAACAACTTCCTGCACAATGCTCGTCTTCATAGATTCCATCTGTCGGGTCATGTCGTGCCTCAAATTGTCTACCGTGTCATGGAGGCTTCGTTGGACGGCCAAATGTTGCCCTCGAGTCACACAGTCTTCATTGCCACTCGCTCTGTGAGATCCTTCCCTAGACATGGTTAGTGAAATAACAATATATGTGGAGTATGTGAAATTTTAGAACTCTCTCACCTCACTTACCACCGAAATCCTTGCCTCCTTGGGTTGAAGGATCGGACGGCCGTGGATGGTAAAAGTGACCCTCGAGAGGCGATTGAAAAGTTCCTAGTTCCAAGGTACTCACTCAACAAAGCTTTTAGTGGGTCTCGGAAAGGATTAGCTCAATATATTAAGCAAATGGAATAATGAGATTTTGCAAAGATTAGTAATAATCCACAATAGAAACAATGCAATAAGAGTTGATCTCAAAGGATATAAGTGAAGCTCAACAACTCACACACAATGATAATGTGATTTGTGCAACCAAAGGAATGAGCTAGTACAAGGTTTGTCTAACGAAGACTAAAGGCTCATGTTGCACAAATGCTAGGAAAGACGCTAGCTCGATTGCAAAATGTAGGGTTAAGGATTTGCACACTTGACTACTTTCCCTATTTGGATTCCTTTCAAGCCTGCGTGTTCCTACAAAAGGATCATTGGCATTTGCATTTTTTTATATCTTGATTCTTCTTCTCTTTTTTTATGCCAATATCTCACAAGACTAACGTTGTTGTTTGCTTGGTGAAAGATGTTCTAAGTAGCACAAGTGTGCAAGACCCTAGCAATCATCAATGAGCTAGTCTTAATGGGATCAAAGTCGTCGCAAAGGAAGAAGTTGGCTCACAAAGAAAGAGGGCAAGATAGCTGGTTATACCTTGCGGTTGTAGTCTGGAAATGCTCTGTCCGGAGATTCCGGGAAACCTTGTCCGGACACTCCGGGTGAGCCCGGAGATTCCAGGATAGACTGCCCGGACACTCCGGGTGGGCCCGGAGATTCCGGGGTAGATTTCCCGGACACTCAGGGGTGCGTCCCGAGGGTAGCGAAATTCTGCTACCTCAGGCCGGAGACTCCGGGTAGGTAGGCCAGATACTCCGGGAGTGCTGGGAGTTTTCAGATCTGAAACAGGAGAGGCCCGAAAAACCACAAATCGGAGGGGAAAACGAGAAATAGGCCGAGGCAATGCAAAGAAAGGTTAGCTCAACAAGTATAGCAAGGATCTAATGGATCAAAACCAACCAAAACTCACCCAAAACTCTGAATTGCATCTAGATCTCAATCGGGCTCTTTTTGTGGGATTTTCGAAATAGGCAAGAAAAACCAAAACAAAGCTAGAAATTGGGGTAGAGAAAAGAGGGGATACAAATCCAAACCGTGGCAACCTAGAGCTCTGATACCAAGTTGATACGGAGGGCTCCCGATCTTCATGATTTGGACAAGGATAACTAGGAGGGCCTAGATGAAATCCCAAACCAACAACAAAACCCCAACGGGTTAGCCTTTGGAACTAGGACTCAAATCAACTCCTCCTCTCGATGAATGCCACGTTTACCATCCGGAGGCACGTGCCGGTCCTTACAATCCAAAGAGAAAAACAAGGCCTAAGATGGAACTCCAAATCTAGAGGGATGAAACCCTAGATTAGGAGCAAAGCTCTACTTAAGTCTAAAATCAAGTCTAATCTCAATTAGGGTTTGGGTACGGGTATTTATAGTCCTAACCCCGTAACCCTTGGAGGCTATGCCATCTCATTACATGGGCCTCGGCCCGTTACTGTGCGCAAACAGTGCACCCGGACATTCCAGGGTACCTTGCCCGGAATGTCCGGACGTGGTGCCCGGACATTCCGGGGTAACTTTTCCGGAATGTCCGGACGTCTTGATCAGTGGACGTCCGGAGGATTGGAGCTGACACTCCGGGCAGCAGTCGTCCGGAGATTCCGGGGGTGACGTCCGGAATGTCCGGGTGTGGAATCGGAATGCGCTGCTCTCGGGTACCCATCCGGAGTATCTGGGGTTGGTGCTGGAGTGTCCGGACACCATCCCGAGAAGGCTTCTTCAGCTTGCGCATCCGGAGTGTCCGGGCCAGGACCTCCGGACTGTCCGGATGAGGAGTCCGGAGTGTCCGGACTAGGATTTCCGAAATGTCCGGATGTGTATTCCAGGCAGCCACTCGGGTCCTTCCTCCAACTGGCTTCGCTCCATTCGGTTGGTCCTTCATACCTGAGCAAGCATAGAGTCGAAGCATTAGGTAGTACACCATTCAAGCTCAAGTCAATTGGAGATGTATCAAGGAATAGATTCACCTCATGTTGTAAAGCCTTAGCTCGAGCTCTTGTCATTGGGACACTAGGTTTTGGAGGTGGACTTGAGTGACTTGAGTGAGCTGCAGAGTCTTCACCCTTGGTGCAGGTGATGTCCACATCAGAAACAACATAGAAGAGGGGTGCCGATAGCTCGACAATTAAGGTATGACAGTAATGAGCCGTGTATGATAGCCTTATGAGAAGGTCGATGTACACTCGATAATATGGGACACTTCAATGTCGAGAGAGGCGTCTCATACGAGATCCGGCTAGCGACTTGGGCCGTTCGGGACTTCTCAAAGTTGCTCCTAGAGATCCCCGTGCGGGATTTGAAGCTCTAAACCTCCCTCCATGAGATTTCTCATTTATGAGATGAATTTTACATCCCCCATGGGAGTCTTAGATAGGCAAGAGCCGCATGAAAAAAGACTATGAGTGCCTTTAGGGGTTGGAAATAGAGGGGTAAAAGGGGATAAGTGGTCCATGGCTTTATGGTGGACTAGGTGGGAGGAGGGATGGTGCATGGCTCATAATGGACCAAGCCCCCTCATGTACCTCCTCTACCTTTGACTTGTTAACTTGCTTTGACCTTGTTGGCCTATCTCTTGACTTAACTTTGTTGCCACATAGGCACCACGAGGAAATATTGTTATCCCAACAGGAATCCCCTTGAGCCATATCATGGTAATTGTTGTGGGTCAATCACCGGATGTTGGTGGGTCATCTTCGTTTTCTTCTTTTGGTTCATGGGATCAATCCTCGAGGGCATGGTTCTTCATGGAATTATGACCGGGCTGCTACAGCATTGGGTTGGTATTGCTTTGGTTGGACTGAGACTAGGTCTCGGAGGTGACAGCATGTGTGGTGCTTGACCTAACATGCTTTCCGATGAATCCATCGAGACCTTTCAAGAAGAGAAAAATCCATTGCCGCGTGACTCGAGAGAGCTTGTGCTTCCCCGAGCAGACTGGAGTCCCTAGCTCCCGAGTCTGGCTTTGCTCTCTTTTGTGAGACTCTCGATTTCATGCTTGGTTTTGGCCGCTGGCCTTGTTCGCTGAAGACCCTATTAGCACCATCTAAGCGATGATGGCGAGGCCAGTGTGCTACCGAAGCTCGTGGTTATCTCTGCCGCTTGTCTGGTTTGTCAAAGGTCCTCTCAGCGGCATCTAAACGACAACGACGAGGCCTTGGTCTGTGAAAGACCCTGTCGGTGATATCCAAGCGATGGTCTGTAGGTTGGCTCATGGCCTGCCATCTACGTTGGACGCCAGAGTTGTGACTTGCTTGAAGCCTTGTACGTTGCTTGCCGCAACTTGGCCTGAGTCTAGTGGCGATACCTTATGGATCTGATGTGATTTTCACAATTTGTAACAGATTCTATGCCTTGATGTTTCTGGCAAAATGGCATGCAAGTTGGCTCAGGACTTGCCATGTACATCTGTCGTCGATGTTGTGACTTTGCCAAAGCCATGTACACCGTTGGTCAAAGCCTGGTAATGGATACTTTGCACATCCGATGTGATTTTCACGGCTTGTAACGTATGCTATGCCTTGATGTTTTTGGCAAGATGGTGTGCAAGTTGGCTTTGGACCTGCCATGTACATCCGCCATCGGAGTTGTGACTTGGTCAAAGCATTGTACGCCGCTTGTTAGAACTGGGCCGGAGCCTAAGGCTATGATGACGAATCCTAAAACCTCACCTGGAAGATGGATCTTCCCTGGGTAGTCGCCGAGTGTCACATCCCGATTTCCTAAAACCGGAAAATTAGGGCTTACAAAAAACTTTTTGTTAATAAGTGAGATCATCTACGCTCTTGCCAAAATGTTCTCATACCAAACCTTAGCATGACCACATATACGCGCATACGCCACGTGTGATCATGCCGTCTCTTTCGCGTTTGAATTTCCTCGGTGTTCTTGAAGCATGACATATTTTAGAATGCATGTGCATCTAAATTTAGATCAGTACCCGACATAAACCCATATATTGTATACACCCGAACCCTAAAGCCAATCTGTCTCGGCAAACCCCAGTTGCTTACACACAAGCCCTTTTATAGCCTGGTCTACTCCCGACGTATGTTGAATGCATGATGTCCCCTGAGATTAAATCATACCAATCCGAAACCTATATGAGCCTATCTTGTGCATTCCACATACCGTATACGCATAAATGTTAACCCTAGAATCCCCTTTGTTGACAAAACCTATCAGTAGGGGCTAATCTCCAAATAATAGAACGACATGTCCTGACCCCTCCATATTCCCGACACAACATGTATATACCACTTTCCCTCGAACCCTACCTCGGTATGTACCCCATATACGCAAACCCCAATACCGCCCCTTTCAATGAAGTAACACGCCCATAACAGCACAATCCAACTCCAGAATTCCGAACAATGTGCCATGGGCCCCGTATATGCTAACACACCATGCACGCACCATATACGGGAAATACACCCTAACGCAAGAACATCCATTCACCCAACATCTACACCATATACGCAGTGATATTCGCGGCACCGTGCAACCAAGTAGTCCCAGGCCAAGGCAAGAGAGTTTTCGAGAATTTCCATACCCTCACGTCACTCTGCCGCACCCCGGAACCCTAGTGCTAGCCCCGATCTAAACCCTAACACAGGAAACGACCTAACACAGCACATACACCGTATACACCACTGCGTCGATGATATCTTACCATCAAATAGTCCCAAGCCAAGACGAAAGGCTTATCTCGAATCCCCATGTTCCCGTTCCACCTTGCCACGCTCCGGAATCCTAGTCCCAACTTCCGATTCCCTTATTCGTATTTAAATTTGACTTCCTCAAAACCCTAACCGCGAGACCTAGCACTCCTCGGCCTTTCCAATCTTAACTCAATTATAACATAAAATAATGATGCCCAGTACAAAAATATTTACAAACGAGATTAATAAACTTTAGAATAAAAAGGAGCATTGAACTACAACCCCTAGAAATAAACTTCTAAAAATTCTAATAAAATTCCACAGCGATCCTTACATTTCCAGGAGTCCAGATATACAAAAACATGGGCGTGTCATATTCAAAAATTTGAGATGGTCAACATCAAACGCTTCTGCCTTAATCCGTTCCTTACACGAAATCACGTGCGTACCCCAGTGGAAATAGTCCCAAAACTTTAGTAAGAATTCCTCACTGCCCCCTTATCATACCCACAACCATAAACTTCCTCTGACAGCACACGTCCCATCAACTCCAGTTGAATGCCAAGTTACGTCACGCATTGGCATACAGGGTTTTGCACAAGCACGAAGTACCAAACGGTGCCTAACACTCCTGTTGCCCAGACCACGTGTTCAAGAGTCTCCAGGACAAGATCACGTGTGACAGGCCACCTTAGATCGCTCGGATACCACCTCATGCCACCCCGAGCCCGCGCTGGCAAGGTCTAGAGCGCGCCCCCGTATACCACAGTGCTCGGCGGCAGTGGCAAAGCCGCGCCACTCACCGATTAACCGCCGCCCGCCGTGCCACCATGCGCCACGGGGTCGTCCTTGCTCCCTTCCGCCGCTGTGCATCACCAGTTCGTGCAAGCGCCGTCCCATCCCCATGCGTGAGCCCGCCACAGCACGCGTCCCGGCATGCCGTAGTGCTCGGCAGCAGTAGCAACGCCACGCCGCACACCGATGAACCGCCGCCCACCTCACCTAAGTGTGCCACGACCTCCCCAGAATCTCTCCCAAGCACTGCGCAGCGCCAGTTCGCCCCGGAGCCGTCCCATCCCGAGTCCAAGCAAGCTCCAGCGGCAGCGTCGTCTTGTCCCTCCGATGCTCACCTTTAAAAGGGGGCAAGCCGGGCTTCCCTTCCTCCCCAGGACCACTCCCACTCCCTCCTCAAGCCAACGCTTCCGGCCAGAGCTACCCGGCGACCCTCCATCCACATCGCCGAGCTCTTCCTTCAACCCAAGCTCACACTCCCCTCTCGGTTCCACATAAATCCGAGCACTCAAGCCACCCCAAACCTCCTGGACGAGTGAACCGAGCTGGAGCACTTCCTCTTCCATTTGAGCTTTCCTTCTCTTCCCCAAATCACCTCCCAGCTCCTCTCTAGCTCAAGCTTCCCCAAAATCACAGCTTCGGACTCTTCTTTCCCCTCACCGAGCTCAGCTTCCGCCACCTCTGCCTCGAACACCCGAGCACCAAAAGATCCTCCAGCTAGGTGGTCCGCACCCGCGCCTATTGCGCTTACCCCGTGCCATCAGCCCTCACCAAATCCCGAGCTAAGCGCCGCCTAGTACACAGGGAGCCACCGGGACTACCGGCCGCCAGCGCCGACCACCGCACAAGGCTTTCGGACAGAGCCGCACTGGAGTAAAGGCACAGGTAAAACCGGTAAGCTGCAATGCTACCGACGCACCGGCCTAGTAGCCCATTCGGCCTGACCGATTCCAGTAGACACGCCCGCACCAATTCCCGTATCCTCAAACTAGAAGACATAAAATGTATTATACAGCAAGCGTAAATCCCTTAGAAACCGGTCCAGAACTGGTCCGCCTTGGTTTGGCCGGTTCACCACAATCCAGGCCGGTTCTCAGCAAACTTTTTCCGGTTCTGAAATCCATAAGAATAATCCCAACTTTTATCTTCACAGAGTTTTAGGTTTTGAAGACATTTTATAGCATAGATGTTAGGGTTTAGATTTAGGGCTAATCTTTCCCTAGATTAACATATACCATGTATATGTCCCTTTTGGAACAGCCCCAAAATAAATTTTTCCTACCCTCCCAGTACATCCTAAGCACCTATAGTGCTCAATAGCCCAATGGGGAAAAAGATTTAGTAAAAACAACTTTAACGACATAAGTTTCAAATGATCAAAGATACCGTCATTCCATGTGGCATATATGCATATACCCATCGTCAAGGGCATTCCTTGTGCTCGTAGACCTAAGCTCTAAAACCTCGGGACCTTACCACTAGGTTATGCCCTTATATATATATTTCCCCATCCTTCGTCCTGAACCGCTCATAAATGAACAAACCCTTTTTAAGGGAATGACGATTTGTCGTTCAAAACCCTAACCCTAACCCGACCAAAACCTGTAGTACCCCACCTCAGTAACGTCATCCCTTTTGAACATGTATGTGGATTGGATTTATTGAAGTTGTTTTGAATTGCTTCTTAGTCGCCGATTTTCCGACGTGTGGTTGACGGAGTGAGGTACGTGCGCGAAGAAGACCCGGATTCACCCCCGCGTCTGGAGCAAGAGCAAGAACCGCCAGGCAAGCATTCCCACTTTGATCATGTTGAATCCCATATGTGTGAAATTTAATTACTTTGTTTGTGAAACTTGCATGCTATGTGGATATCAACAGTATTTTATGTAGACCTAGTTGTACCCTATAGCTGCATGTGACTTAGGCCTGAATATCCGACCCTTGTAACCCTAGGTATATTAGTCGGTTGTTCTGTGACCGACAAAAGTATTAAGACTATAGGCATTAGCCATGCTTAGACCTGCTGCAGTTAAAAAAACTAAATTTTGTTCAAATTACTCGAACCCCTTTTGGACATGGGAATCGAAACCCTCGGATAGCATGTGTTATCCGAGGTGGTCTTTGAAGAAATGTTTGATAAAACCCCAAGTAAAACTGGAGATGATTATGATTTGAGTGAGAATGCTAAGGTAGCTCGGGGGTGTAGAGTACCTGATGATGGCATGGTCATCCGGGACGAACATGGGTCAAAATGGAGTCTTGCTCGAATTGATTAAGGACCGGGCCTAAGTGCCGCTAAACCAATTCCCTCACCGTACGTCCACATGTCCTTTATGGGAAGGACTTGGCTTGGTACCCCGGCAAGTATTAGGGTATGGACCCGCGGGAAGTAGGAAGTATGTGCTAGGTGTTTAAAGTCCTAGAGATCCACCACCGCTAGGCGTTTGGGTGTTGATGCGACACAAAGGTGGAGAGTCCCATTTTCGGGGTCTGGGACACGAAAGTTGGGTTACCCACCTAGCGGGTCCAGCTCTAGTATGGAAGCGGGCGAAGGTCTCGTTGCAATAACCCTGCCAGCACAACTCGTGAAGTGTGCCCACTGGTACCTGGCAACAAGGGGGACTTGCATCTTGTGGGTAAAGCCGTACAACCTCTGCAGAGTGTTAAAAACTATTCGAATAGCCGCGTCCTCGGTCATGGACATGAACTGGCAAGGCCACACATTGGTTAGACTAAGTTTTGTTTGTGAAAGCTGGGGAAAGGGGATTAAGGACATGGACATGATGTGTCCACAGAGTGCAATTTATGCTACATGGATGGTAGCCAGGAATTGCAGAAGAGGAGGCTAGCTGCACTGCCCGGGGTAGTGCGAGCGGGAGCCAAAAAGGGTAGGCGTGATAGGCTGAGCTATCACACTGAGGAAAGGAAAAAGGGAGGTAGCGGATTCTACCTCGAATGATGATTGTTACTACGAACTACTTCTGTTTTCAAAATAGCTTTGAAACCTACTAGCGTATTTACGATGAAAACTTACATTTTCGCACAACCAACAACATAGGGTAGAGCTATTCCTTGATCTATTCCCTGCATGAAATATTAACGTATATTTCCTCCTGTGGGAATAGCTTGCGAGTACATTCAATGTACTCACCTGGCTTGTTGATTTGGCCAGACAAAGGAGACATCAATTCTGAAGATATGAATATGAACGCGAAAGCTAGGGCGTAACCCCAGTCAGTTGCCTGTCGGGTATGGCATATTGATGGGCTTCATCACCACTTGATTTTCGCTGCAAGTTTATAGCCGTTGGGCTACAGGTATCAGACTATTGACCTTTACGGTCTATTTACATATTGTAACATGATATGTGTGTATGACAGTGATACACGGGTTAACTTGTGTGTACCGGCTACTGATCCAGGGACCGGTACAGTAATCACAAGGGAGTATCCGGCCTTAAAACCGGGTATGCCACACCGAGCACCCTGGGTCAGAGGCATGTCGACTGCCTAAGCCAGAGCTTAGGGCTTTCTCACTACGAGCACAACTTGGCTTGACACCTAGGGCCATGAATGACTAGTCCCTTGAAGCCTTTTACCTGAGCACATGAATCTTCCCTTGGTAGTGACCGAGCACCCTGGGTCAGAGGCATTTTAGTCGCATAAGCCAGAGCTTAGGGCTTTCTCGTCGCGAACATAATTTGGCTTGGCGCCTAGGGCCATGAATGACTAGTCCAGTGGATCCCTTGTACCAAGGAAGACGGATCTTCCTTGGGTAGTCGCCAAGCACCCTTGGTCAGAGGTATGTCGGCCGCTGTAGAGAGCCACGAAGGGCTCTATTTTAGGTCTTTGTGGGCATTTTGGTCCCAAGCATCATTTGTGCTATTCGAGCTAGGAGGCCTTTAGGGTTCTCTGATGACACTGTAATGATGGCGCTCATCTTAAAAAAAGAGGAACACAATACGAAGGCTCATAGTTCACTGTCTCACAAAGCAGAGGAAGGTAATGACGGGTCCTAGTGGTTAGCCCTTCTTTTCTCGAACGCGGAGGATGTAGAACAACTCATGAGGTTCAACTACATCTCTTTCATGGAGTAAAGGGAAAGGCAAGCACTAATGGCACGCGATTTTGCTTGCATCTCCTGATGATAGAAGGTACAAAGAGTTTCAAGTGTAAAACTTGTAGAGCTTGTCTCCGTTCCAGGTGTACACTAGACGTTCATCCTTCATGGTGGAAAGCTGATAGACTCCAGTTCCCAAGACAACGGAGATGCAATATGGGTCATCCCATTTTGCGTGGAGCTTGCCCTATGATTGAGGGTCGAGGATCTTCTTGAGTACTGGGTCTCCTTGGGAGAATGCTCGCTCCTTCACCCTGGTGTTATAGAAGCATGCGACACCTTGCTTGTATGCGACATGCTTGAGGAGGGCTTCCTCTCATGGTTCCTCGATGAAGTCCATTTCGTGTTGGCATTGTTCTTCATTTCTTATGAAGTTGAAGGGGTTGTCTTCATGAAGCATCTCGAAGCAGAAGAGCAGTGCTCGACTTCAGTGGAGAGAGCAGCTTTGGACCCGTATACCAAGGAGAAAGGTGTACGCTCGGTAGAGCGGCTGAGGTGTGCATCCCCTAGAGTACACTTCCTAGTTCTTCAGCCCATATTTCTATCTTGGTGGAATTCAATGCGGTGATGAAGGCCTTGGAGGATGAGTCTGTTAGCTCGTGTCACAGCCCTGTTGCTCTTAGCGTATGCTATGGAGGCAAAGTGCAAGGTGATTCCCATGGAGTTGCAGAATACTCTAAATGAAGAAGAGTAAAATTGAGTTCCGTTGTCCACGGTTAACTCCCATCGAACTCCAAAGCGGCAGATGATTTTTTTTAGAAGAATATTTGCACTGTTTGAGAGGTGATGGACATGAGCGTCTCAGCTTCAACCCATTTGGTGAAGTAGTAAATTACAACTACCACATATCAGTAGCCCCCTTTGGCCGGTGGGAATGGCACCAAGAGATCCATTCCCTATCGGGCAAACGGAAAAGTGATTGGTATGTTTTTAAGCATTAAGACCGATATATGAATGATTTTACCATCTTTTGGCATGCATCACATTTCTGGAGTATTCTGATGGCATCTTGGACCATGGTTGGCCACTAGAAGCCTTGCCTCAACGCTTTTGCCGCAATGGATCTTGGCACCAAGTGGTTTCCGCATAGCCCGGCGTGAATTTCGAGCAAGAGGTTGCCGCCATCCTCCTTTGAGACGCACTTCAACAGGACTGCCGCTCCCTTCTTGTAGAGGACACTGTTGAGAAGGATGTACACTTTTTCTTTTGCGAGCAATGTTTTGGCTTGTGGAGTGTCCTCATTAATGATTTCTCCTTTGATGCCTTGGATGATGGGAGCCATCCAAAATGAGTTCTCACTAGAGATCAATGTTTTGACTTGTGATGGAGTTTCTTCAGTAGCGCTGTCTTCTTTGATTGACAGGGAATGGATGACTTTGAGGAAGACATCAGGCAGGAGTAGTTCCTTGGAACCAGTGGCCCTGGCCAGCCTACTGGCCTAGTGGTTTTCTCCTCGCGGTACGCAACGTGCTTCCAACCCGATGAAGTAACGTTCTATCTTCCGCATCCTGTCATCTAAGCATTGGTAAGATTTATCCATTTGGTTTACCACCAATTGGGAGTCCCGTTGGATGAGCAGGCGGCGGACACCCATGGCTTTGTCTAGGCAGAGCCCCAGTAAGAGAGCTTCATATTTGGCCATGTTGTTGGTGGTATTGAAGGTGAGATGGGTGGCGTCCTCCAGTGTCTTTCCTTCTGGGCTTATTAAAATGACCCTAGCTCCAGCTCCATTTAGCCATTTTGAGTCGTTGAAGCACAAAATCCAGTGATGTCAGGTGTTGCCGCTTCTTTGGACTCCTTGTCGGGGGGTTTGCTTGAAGCTTGCCATTGCGCCAGCACCTGCGACTTAATGGCTGTCCGGCCGGTTGGCATGATGGAGAAAGGTGCCAGCTCAGTGGCCCATTTGGTGATCCTTCCAGTGGCTTCCTTGTTACTGAACACCTCACTAAGGGGTATGTGGATGGGACCGTGATGTCGTGGACCATGAAGTAGTGGTGGATTTTTCAGGAGGCCACATGGAGGGCATAGGCGATCTTCTCAATTTGAGTGTACCTCTCATTCGCTCCAGCCAGGGCTTCACTTAATTAGTAGATACGGCGCTAAATGCCATCCTCTTCGTTCACCAAAACTACGCTTACGGCCATTGGCGTGGCTGTGAGATACAGCAGCAGGTGCTCTCCAGACATTGTGCTTGTGAGCAGAGGAGGGCTAGTCAAGTATGCTTTGAGTTCGTTGAAAGCAGCTTGTGCTTCAGTTATCCACTCGAAACCATTTAGGCTATGAACGGCTTTGAGGAAGTGAAGTCATTTCTCCACCAAGTATGGAGACAAACCTTCCGAGCTTCACGTGGGACACCTCGCATGTAGGCGGGCTACCAAGCAAAGAGATCAGAGTTTTTCTTTAGGAGGATGACAAGGTTTGCCTGGAGCTCCACTAGGAGGTCCTCTCCTATTTTTACTGCATGCACATTTCATTTCCAAAGAGGTGAACTTCCTTTAATTCTCTTTCAGGGTGCGACTTTGGTGTGAATCTTCGGGCAAAGGCATGGAAGGTTCCTTAGTGTCTAGAAGGAGGTTTACAATTTTGGTGGTTATTCCTTTGGTGGCATGCTTCAACTCGTCGAGATGGAGCATGTTGCGATCTAGGATTTGCTCTCTGCTCACCATGATGGGTCCATGTGGGCCAGGAATCTTGAGGCACAAGAAATTTGGTATATGGCTACGCAGAAGCGGTTGAGCGTGACCCTTCCCATGATTGCATTAAAGGATGACTTCATGTCCACCACATCCAAAAGCAACATCTCCGTCCGATGATTCTCCATGGTTCTGAAGGTCATGAGTTCAATTTGACCAAACAGCTATATGGCCTTTCCGGGTATGAAACCGGCAAGGGGGTAAAGTGATGGCTCTAGTGTTCCATTCTTGTAGCCCCCTTGCGGCTCCAACAGGCTTTTGAGAGTGTGGAGGTACAAGTCTGCTAAGCTTCTACCATCAATGAGGATCTTAGTAAGCTTGTAGTTGGCCACCGTGGCGGTCATGAAGAGAGCGTCATCATGGGGGAAGCGTATTCCTTTAGTATCTTCCTCCGTGAAGGTTAAGGGCATGTTTGCCCATTTTGGAGGCGTGATAGGAGTGAGTAGTCCTACATTGTTCACCTCTCTTGCATATCCCTTGTATTGTCTCTTGGAGCTTCTCCCGGATGCCAAGCCCCTAGTATGACACTGATGAGATGGTTCGGTTGCTGGGAAGTTGCGTCATTGTCATCTCTGGAGTTGGTTCATTGATGAGCACTTGTGCAAGGGCAGCCACTCTTGGGGAAGGAGCTCCCTGTGCTACCGGGTGGCCTAGGGAGGCGTGGGGTTTATCTTGTGGTTTCTCCTTGAGTGTGGCATTCGCTAGTCCAGTGACCGCCGGCTTTGTGAAAAGTGCACTAGTTTTTCATTCGGTCTTCTGAGCCTGTGATCTTGAGGTCATGTGTGTCCATCAGACCTAGAGTTGTCTTGGCAGGGCAGGCTACCAATGGCCTTGGCCTACCAATCCTGGGAGTATGGGCGGTTCTTGTTTCTGGAGTTTTTCCTGGAGGAGCTTCTGCTTTTTCCACCCAAGGGAGCGTCGTGTCCGTGCGATGACGGCTCGAGGTTGGTAGTATCACCATCTTCACCTCGCATGTACTCCTGCAATTTGTGGTACAACTCCTCGGTGGCCATTGGAAGGTCCATATTGAGGGTCCGCTTCACCTCTCCAAGAAGCAAGCCTTGCATGCAAGCATTTATCACCGTCGTAATTGGGGCATTGGTGATCTGACTGCGGACCTTGGAGAAGCGCTTGAAGAAACTCCGTAGCAAGCCCCTTCCTTTTGCTTGAGGGTAAAGAGCTCATTTGACAACAAGGGTTGCGTGAAGTTTCCTTGGAAATTTGCAACAAAGACTTTTTAAGGCATTCCCATGATCTGATAGAGTTTCTCGTTTGGTTGAAAAACCAAGTTTGGGCCATGCCTGTTAGCGCGAGAGGGAAGAGATTGCACATCTCCATAAGTTCTCCTCTATCGGTACCAATGGACTTGGAATATACCTCCAAGCATTGCAGGGGGTTGGAGTCACTAGTATATTGTTTCAACTTGAATTTATGGAGGAAGACGGCTTCTTGGATCTCTTTTGAAAGAGGGTTGCAAGTTTGCATGTGGCCTCTATCCACCCGGTGCCGATGTCGCTTCCCTCCCCGGGAGATGAGCTCGGCGAACAGTCTCAGGACCTCCTCGATGAGTGGGAGTGGTCGCGTGGTGCCTCCTAGAAGCCGTAGTCGTCCTAGATTCTACCACCTGTTCTTCCTGATAGGTGCGTGTTTGCTCATAGCGACTTGTCACTTGGCATCCTCAAAGGCCACTCCCGACTTGGCAAAGGTTGGCGATGCTCCGCCCACACCTTTGGTTGTGTGCATTCTGAGCACGATTTCCTTAGAGGACGCTTCAGCTTGAGTTGTCTTGGGCGCCTTACGACGCAATTCCTAAGAGGGCAGACTTCTTGTCTAGGTACTTCTGGAAGTGGCGGCCTCATTGTCAGTGGTGTGATGCCTTGGGGTGCACCAGTATAGGCGAGCCCCCAGAAAGGGTTGAACCATGGCACTCTGCTCATGGCGGCCGCATATGTCATGGGTGGTAAGTGCGAGTAGTAGGCTGTATCAAGGACCGGCGCTCTTCCGTATGTGAATTCAAATTCTCGCAATGCCGCATGGTCCATCCTGATGAGGTTAGATAGAGGCATTTGAGATTGCGGGGTTGGTGAAATCACGACTTGGCTTTGGAGGCAAGACACGGCAGAAGTCTTTGCAACGTTCGATTGAGGAAATTCGAGCAATGCTCAGAGCGCGCCGAAGTCCAGGAGCTCTGTGTTCGTGATCACCCTCAAGTTGGTGATAAGTTCATCTGGCCTGTTTGAGGTATTGTCGGGCATCCTTTGGGCATCAAGACTAGCTTCGAGAGGGATGCCTTCGAGGAGTTATTTGCCTTCTGGCATGAAAGGTAGTGTGGTGGCTAGGTGGTTAGTCTAGATAATTCTTTCAACATCCTTAATGCATCCGGTGTTGGAGTGGTCATCCTCGGTCACCTTCGAGGTACCGCCATTCTTCTTGGAACCTCGAGTCATTGCGTCTTTACTCCGAGTGAGTGATGCATCAGCTTCGACGGAAGTTTACTTAGGTGGGGCCATAGCTTTTCACGTTGCCTAGGATCCGCACAGACAGCACCAGTGTTGTCGCTATAGAAAGAACACAGAACAAGGGGTGTCGATAGCTCCACAGTTAGGGTGCGGCAGTAATGGGCCGTGTACGACAACTTTCTGAGAAGATCGCCATGCACTCGACAATGTGGGACACTTAGATATTTTTTGAATAGGTTCGGCCATCTTGTGGAGCACGGCCAACTTCTATGTCGAGAGAGGCATCACGTACGACACTCAGCTAGCGACTTGGGTCGTTCGGGACTTCCCAAAGTCGCTCTAGAGCTCCCCGTGCAGGAGTTGAAGCTCTAGACCTCACTCCATGAGAGTTCTCATTTATGGGATGAACTTTACATTCTCATGTGGGAGCATATATAGTAAGAGCCACATGACAAAATACCATAAGTGTTATTGAGGAATCGGAAAGAAATAGGTAAAAGAGAAAAAGTGGTCCATGGCTTTATGGTGGACTCTTAAGTGAGAGGAGGTATGATGCATGGCTTATGGACCAAGCCCTCTCATACATCTTCTCTGTCTTTGACTTATTGATTTGCTTTGACCTTATTAACCTATCTCGTAAGTTAACTTTGCTGTGGTATGGTGCCACGTAGAAAATATTGTTATCCCAAAGGGTTTAGGATTGTGTCGGTTGCCTACGCGCCTATGCAATTACCAATGCTAGCAAATGGTTTTGGCAGTTTCCAGCACTTGATCATTTTGCACGATCGGTCCGAGTCATAATACCGAATTTTGGATACCTATATCACTTGCCATATGTTTGTTTTGGCAGCAACTGCATCGCCAATTTTTCCCATATATGTTTTGGCAGCGTGGCACCGCACAGTTTCCCCCTGTACACATAGGCATGTTGACGACGGATGTGACAACTCCTTCGATGCGCTGGCCTCCTCTGTTTTCGTGGCCCACGTTACGTGGATTTGGGCTAGTCGTCGCTCGACGACCTGCTCGTAGTGCGCGTGGCTTGCATGGATTCGGGCCTGTCCTTGCGCTGGACAGTGCTGTTGCTTCAGATAAGGCCAGTGACACATTCGCTGCTGCTCGTCTCATCGGAAGGGAAAGAGGAGGAAAAGGAAGCAATGGTGGAGATGCTCGAGCATATGCTTCTGACCTAGTGGCGAGATGGGATCTGAAGTTTTACAGGCTTGTAGTATAATTTCACCTGCAGTTCTAGCGTTGTTAAAGGAGCGTAGGAGTTTTACTGATGGACGCCGCGCGTGTACGTGCGTGTTGCAGGTGAAGTGTTCGACTCCGTGGGGTTGGAGGCGTTGGAGTCGTCGCTGCTGCTGCTGCCGACAAACGGGGGAATTTCACGGGCGGGCAGGGAGGGACTGCGAGCGTGAGAGAGGACCACCGGCGACGGCCCATGCAGGCTCCACGGGCCGAGTCAGGTGGATCCACGAAGGACCACCACATTAATTAACACTCCTAGACTCCGCGGCAGATTGAAGTCGTTATTGTTTTGGAGAATCGAACGATTTACTAATTCTTAGTTGTATGAAACTTTCGTAAGCTTCAGTCATTTTAAACTACACAATATTAAACTTAAAAATTAATCTAAGAAATGTAGAATTTTAGCAGAGCATCGCTGCAACTTTTCTTTTAGCGTTTTCATTTTTCAATCAAGGTTCATCTTGTCCAATATTCTTTCTAACTTAGATTTTTTATTTTTTCTACAGGGTAATCTATTTCTAAAATTCTAACATAGATTAATTTTAGATTAGTTCTACGCATAGAGAATTACCTCTTGGTGAGGTGCTGAAGTTGTGGGATATTTACACACATGCAGGTGCGCTTGAGTACGCTTTAATAGAAATTATTGAGATTCACGGTACTATCCACGGTCCTCAGTTCTAGAGTGTGACTCGGGGACGTACTCGCATGTGTGCATTTGTGTACACTGTGTATATAATCCTCGTAATTGTTTGATATTCTTTGAAAGGTTGAGAAATTTGATGATGATGTAAGAAAACTTCTGAAAATTTAAGAATAGAAAATCCTAAAATAAATAAAAAACTGAAGCATAATATAATGTACTTTCATTGATGTGAAGTATTTCCAAATAAAAAATTTGTAACGTTTATGGATTTACTTTAACTTGCAGGCCCTTTGAGTTATTATTTTGCTTGCGTTAATTGGGTCTATGTAAACGATAATGCCAATTGAAAATTAAATATTAACTTGGCATTTTGTGTTAATTTTATGGGATCTTTTTTATGAACTTGTGCTGAACAAAACAATCCGGTATGGATTTTATCGGGGCGGAACGCAGCTGTCGTGCTAGCTCCCTACCTGGGCCTAGTATCCAACGGTTTGCTGGGCTGGACTTCAGAAGAATTTACTAGAAAACCAACGCGCGTGTGTGTACAATTTGTTGAGAAACCATAGCTTAGTCTAGGGTGGTTTCCGCACTAAGCTGTATATATTTATGGGTACTTATCTTGATCCTTAAGAAGGGGTTTAATCTATAAATAGAGACATTGATCTATTATATTGTACACTTGAGATGAGAAGAAAAATAAAGAAAAAAAGATTGCCTCTACACCTTGTGTCTCATTTACTTTATTGTATTTGTATGCGTCGTTCATCTTCTACCTCGACGTCGTCTTCATCTTGTCGTGCAACCCGAGGACCAGACTCGTCGGCAAAGGTTGCACAACACGTTATCAACACGTACACCCTTCACCGAGTCTTCTTCATCTAGGCTCCCTTTACATCGGTTGAGGAGGTAAAGGTTGACGAATGCATATGAAAAATGGGTTCTATGAGTTTAATCTAGATTCCATTTTTGCAATTTATTTTGGCATCTAGATTGGTTTCGTTTCTTACCCATGTGCGAAGCTCCTCGAGAAAACGATGCCGACAGAAGTCGCCGGCCAAGCCGTTTCGTTTCTCCCAAGAAAAAAATCTAATGTCGACAGAAATCACCGTCCAAGCCGATCGGAGAGGAGTTGTAGATCGTTGTGGGGAGACGACGCACGTGCCCGAACTGCACGCCACGTCTCCGCTATCACACCGCCCTGTACGGTGGCTTCGATGGTGCGGCACGCAGCCAAGTCAGCCGCGTGCACACCGGCCGCGGCGCACACGCACGCGAAGCCCACGGCAGCAGCCATGGCCGCCACGCACGTGCACACCTGGCGACATGCAACAGCTGGCCTTGGGCAACGCAACCGGCCCAGGTCACCATGCCCATGGCACCTAGAACAGCTGCCGGCCGCCGCCTCACGCCGCCCCAAGCCCGCCATGCCGTGCCGGCCGCACTGCCCCAGACAGCCTCGCCGCCTGCCACAGGCCGAACCGCCCCTGGATAGCCGCCAGCTGCGCCGCTCGCCGCCCGTGCTCTCCACGCTCCACTGGCCGCGCTGTCCCGCACAGCTGCGCCGCCCCCAAACGGCCTGGCCGACAGGCCCCATGGCCACGCCGCCGCTTGGCCGCCACCCCACGCTGACCTGCCGCGCTTCGCCGCCGCAGCTCGCCCCCGCACGGGCACACGCACACGCGCCGCACGGGGCCACGCCCGGCCGAGCCTGAGCACCTCCCACCACCATGCGCCGCCGCCACGACTACCGGCCCCGTCGCCCGAGCCTCGCTGCCCCCCACCGCCACGCCCTGTCGCCGCGACTGCCGGCCTAGCCGCCGCAGCCACCGCTCGGGCGATTAGGGCGAAAACCCTAACCGCCGGCCCCCACCGCGTAGTGGTCCACGGGCAGTGCGCGTGGCGGGCCGCGTGGTGGACCGGCCCATGAAGGCTGCGGAGAGAAAAAAAAAGGGGGAGAGAGGCTGGTGGGCCGTCCGAAGCAAATGGGCCGGAAGCCCATTAACAATTGCGAAAAAAATAAGGGGGAGGAGCAAGGCAGGCCGGCCGGTATGACTGACCCGACGGGCGGTCTGACCGGCTCGATAAGCCGGCATTTAGCTCTTATCAACACATATGTTGTATATATGTGGGTTAAGATATGGTCACCCCGTATATGTGATGAGACGGGCCTATTGTGGAAAGTATACATCCACATAAGAATACAAAAATTAATACACTTAATAATACACTTGCTGATGTGCCTAGAAAAGTGTCTTCAGTAAGATAGGTAAAATATTCTCTGGACATCACAATGTGATAGCATTTGCATGAATCCGTTAATAGATACTATAAAATTGTACTCCCTCTGGTCTCAACTTATATTGATTTTGATTTTTCATATTCTCTAATATAAAACTTTAACTATAACTTTTAATCACAGTATGTCATAAAAAATAATAAAATGCATAGTATGACATTATTTCATAGAGTATGTCAATGTATTTTCATATGTATTAATAATTAAAAAATTTAAAAGATTAATTGCATGCATTCCACGATGACATACATTTAAAACAGAGATAGTATGCATTTTTCAAAACACACTTCACTGACTAAAATAATTTATAGACCGTGCCCCTCTTTATATAAGCCACAAACTACAGACACCATATAAAGATGGGTACGGAGGAACTTAGTCAAATGACTAACGATTATTGTACTCATATTGCTGCTTAATAGTATCTTTTTCCTCCGAAAAAAATACTACAGACATCTAAATAATACACGACTAAAACAACTATTTTCTGAGAGAATGGAACTAAAAAGACAAATGTATCTTATGAGGCCACTGGGCCTTAAGGATCCTATTTAGGGACACTAATAAGGCAATAACAGCAGAAACTTCTTCAACGACTTAAGGCCGTAGGCCCAGAAGGCCGTAAATTGGAGATCACCAGAGCTTCAACTTGCAGCTCATGCTCTTGACCCCGATTGCGCCCTCGGTGCTCAGCTCGTCGAGCACCAGGTCGCACCGGACACGCGGCGTTATCTTCCGCGTCGTCACCGGTCCACCCGCACCGGCACCTCGCCGCGGAACACCAGCGGCAGCTCGCCGCCAGCGTCGTTCACGTGCCGCATGGCCTCCACCACCCCAGTGCCGCGCAGCCGCGCTTCCCCCATGGCAACGTGCACCACCGCCGCGTCGCGGTGGCCCTGGTAGAAGGCCGGCAGCGCGCCCTCGGACAGCCGGTACCCGCCGTACCACACCAAGAGGCTGGACCCTTCCTCGTACGAGATGCCGATGGCGCGGTTCGGGTTCTCGAACCGCACGGCCGCGTCGAACCGGGCGCGCGCGGTCAGGTTCGACGCCCTAAATATACCGTATGATTTGGCGTTCCAACCGTAGCATGCTCGCTAGCCTATCATTTATGCATGGAAGAAAGTCCATTTTACTCCACCTAGGGCTAATCCAGATAAAAAGATCGATGGTGTCGATAGGCCAACAGAAGTTCACCGACTAAACACTGATTCAAGTGACTACATGGGTCGGGCTTGAGGGCATCGGTCACTCGACCCTGGGCCATTGGATCTGCTCCTGACTCCAGTCACCACATGACTAGCTAAATACCGGCGCGTCGTAATGGATCATCAAATTACATTATCTTAACTGCTTCGTGGCATACTCTTGGCTTTGTCTCAGCTCTCAGCTGAACCTTCGCCTCAAACAAGACTCGGAGAATTTTGCAGGAGAGCAGCGGAGTGGAATTTTCGAATTTGAAGTCAATGAATGAGGTGGACATCTATTGAGGTCTGGTAAAAAGCTATATATTAGCCCCATGCCGTCGATCAATTGCAAAATTAGCTCCCTGTTGAAAAAAGGAAAAAACGACCCCCTGCCGCGGGTGGGATCTACGGCACCCCACCTACCATTGGTGGGATCCGTGGCACGTCCGTGGCAAGTGACCTGCCGCGGGTGGGATCCGCATCAGGTCACCTGCCGCACGTGGGATCCGTGGCCTACCGCGGATCCCACCTGCAGCACGTCACCTGACGCGGATCCTACCCGCGGCAGGTGACCTGACGCGGATCCCACCCACGGCAGGTGGGTGACGCGGATCCCAGGTGTGGCAGGTGGGAGTTTTTTAGATTTGTTTTGTTGAGGGGGCTATTTTTGTCATTGTCCGATGATAGGGAACTAAATATGGCTTTTTGTCCCGAGGTCTCCACAAGGACATATATATTTTGCCATATTTTAATATGGTCTCATAGGTAAGAAGAGGGAGGAGAAGGTGATAAGACCGTTGCCAACTGTTAACATCTTTATAGGTGTAAACAAACATGCACGCGTCAGCATACTCCCGTGGCATCAAGCATCTCCGTAGTTCCATGGCGTAGCTGCATTACTTTCTTAAACTACGTTTATCAAAACCTTTTTCCAGAGTTAAATGGAAGTCCGTCATAATATGTCAAAATACATGCTTGCTTCACGGCACCCAAAGCAAGTTTCTCAACGAGAAGACAATGTAAAAACACAGTGAAAGCAGGATGATGAGAACAGTGCATTGCACTGTGGAACAACGTACAGGTAACATAATTCCTGCAGGTGTGACCCCAGTTCACGGCAACCATGAACAAAAATTACACAACGTAACAAATCGACCCAGACTACAGGTTAGATTCAATACAAAGCATCTAGTATTTGGGCTGCTTTATTTCCTCATTCATTCAGCTGGGAGAGGGAAAAGCATGAACTTACAAAGGAATTGAAAACGACTTCTTCAGCTTCTCTACCTCCAAATAAGCAGTAGAGTACGGGAGGAACTCAGAGAAATGGCTTTGCATCAGATCATTGATGGCCACAGCGAGCTTTGGAATCTCCATGATCTCTTCATTGGTCAGCTTCCGAACAAACCTAGCAGGGTTGCCAGCCCAGAGTTCACCAGTCGGAATCCTCCTACCTGGGGCCAGGACGGAGCCAGCTTCAAGGATTGAGTTAGTTTCAACCAATGAACCTTCCATTAAAATGGAATGCTGACCGATGATGCACTCGGGTTCAATAGTGCATGAACGCAGCAGACAGTATGCACCCACTGTCACATACCGGTCAACAAGAGTCTCAGCAGGAAGTCCTGTAAACAACACGAACTAGAGATGAGATGGACCCAACCACACCTAACGGAAGGTATCTATCTATCACCAAAAATTATAGGTTACATACAAAGGGCACGCGCAGAAAGCAAAAGCCCCCAAAATTGGCACTCTCACTCCCAGCTTGTTGCCAAACAGCCAAAGGCAACAAGTCTTTACATGTACTGAAACCAAACTTGCCCACAAGGATAAACAAGACAAAATCATTTTTTTTCTTTAGCACAGTGAGGCAAAATGCTACCCGTCCAAATGAAAATTGAATGGTAAAGCTGGAGGTGGCCAAGTAACAGCTGAGGTGCACATTTTAACATCTCACCACACCACATTGCAGGTACATAATTTTAATCAAGCGGCAGTCTGATTGCATCATCATAAAAAAAAGATTAACGATTCAGAAACCATGCTTAACATTAATATTGGAATCCAGAAATACTGAAAGCACCAAGTATATGCATAGTTACAATGCATCAGCTCTGTGTTGGAATCCTAGAATGGTGTCATCCAAAATGAAAGAACATGATCCAATCAATATTTACTAGTCAACTTATAATAGAAGTCAAACATATTGTCATGAACATTTATGAACAACATTCAGCCATCCAAGTACTAAAGAGATCTCTAATTATACAATCAGTTATGCATATAGACATAATATTTTGCAAAAGGCATGGACATGCCCGTATAACAACTGGCCTCAACCTGGGTAGACAAGTCTAAAAGGGAGTAGCAATGATCTTTATCTTTATTTATATAATTTAACATATAAAATCCTTATTCAATATGGTACACTGAATTTCTTCATGGAGGCACATGACTTGGCATTCATTCTACACATATTGCAGAAGTTTTCTAGATTGGTAACCCAACCAATGTGATGGAAATTAATTACCAAAAAAACCATAGCTAGGGCTGTTGGCATCTAGTAACTCCACCAGAAGATCCATAGTTTGGAGGTTTTTATGTGTTATTCAAATTTGTTGCAGACACGCAAAAAGAAAACACAAAAAGTGGTATAAATCTGAAAAGGTTGATCATAGATCATTCCACTTCAAGCTCAATAGCCCTAACTAATATACTGCAAATTGTTCGCTTCTCCTATAATAGTCCAGACCAAGAATCTCCAATTATTTATGATAGATTGATAATTGGTCGGTAACCACCAGGATAATAAATATTGGTAATAAGTAGCTATGCCGGATGCAAGAAACAACTTTTTCATCAAAGCTAAACCTACATTGAATACTTTTGCCAGCTGCCACAAGGCCTCATGCTTACAAACAAACAACTAAGCAAAAAGGAGTTCTCAAACATCTCACCACATCACAAGCTACTTCTGCTGTTTATAGTACTACAAAACTTCCAATGAAGTGTAAAATAAGGGCAGGCATTTGTAAAACAAAACGATAATAATATCAATTCCAAAGAATTCCAATGCACTTTCCAGGGCAGCTCAATTAAATTGTTAACTACTACACATTCACTAATTTAAGAAAACTTTTTCTGAATTATGAGTGTTGGCTAAACACACTAAACAGTAAACACATGGATTAACAAAAATTCAAGGTGCTCCATGAACCAACATGATAGTTAGAAAGCATAAAAATCAGACTGTCAGTGTGACCGATCAGGCACACACAGTCAGCATAAACTCCAAAGTCCAGTACTCCACTCTTTCAAGCAACATTGAATATGTATTGCCCTGATTATAAATGATCCAATGATTGATGACTTATGAGTTAACGAATACAAGTGGACAGATAGAAGATAAACTTTCTACCCATAGTTACGGGAACAAAACCAACCATGGACATGTTCAAATTACACGGTTATATGACTCCCTTAATAGGTTTGGTAAGCCAGACAGTATTGATTGAGTATTGGCACCAATGCTAAACTGCAACCCTGCACACGAACTGTGCAAATCATTCAGGATTTCACCAATAAATGCAGCACTATACGAAGTCTAGAAAACACAATAGAAAGAACAGCGGTAATCTCATGAAGCTACACAGAGACAGCCAAAATGTTGTAGCTAGCTCCATCCTTCTGTGCTCCCAATCAAAATTACCCTCCATCATTCTTAAACTCCACTAGAGTGATGGTACAGAAGGGGTCAGGGAATCATCAAAATTATCCAATTAAGACATCATCAAATTCCTCATCGCACCAATCAGAACGGAATAACCTAAACCACCGCACCACACAATAGCTAGATCATTCGAGAACACTCCGGAAGCAGTCATAGTTGGTCAGATCTGGGTACTTGACAAGGTAGCAGTAGAAGAAGCGGATCGGGTGGAGGGTGGGGGGAGGGGGGGTGACCTGTGGGGGCCGACCAGGCGGCGTGGAGGACGCACCGCTCCTGGACGTTGGCGCAGAACCCGAGGGTGATCTTGTTCAGGTCGCCCCGCAGCACGGCGCCGCTCCAGACGGAGGCGCCGTCATGGACGGTGACCTGCCCGGCGAGCACGGCCTCGGGAGCCACGTATGCGTCTACGGCCACCTTGGGCAGCCACTGCCCGAGCGGCACCAGCTGCCGCTGCCCGCGGTAGTCCCACCGCACCCGATCCGCGCCCGCCGCCGCTGCCGCGGCGGGTGGGAGCGGGGGCGAAGACGCGGCGGGGGCGGGGGAAGCGGTAGTGGCGGAGGATAGGATGCGGCGGAGAGAGGGCGCCGCGGCCGCGGAGGCGCGGCGAGAGAGGCGAGACAGGGAAGCGGCGGCCATGGTGACGGTGGTGGTCGCGGAGGTGCGTGTGGGTTGGGCGAGTAGACATCCGGTCGAATGGCTGGTTGTTGTCTAGGACAAGGGGAAGCGTGTATCTGGGCTGGGCTTCGGGCGCAAATGGGCTGTTGCAAGATAGCTCGTGCCAACCCCGTCTGCGTCAAGGTTTCGTACTAACCCCGACTCCGAAGGGGCCGAGATCCTAACGCACCGTGTAGCGTGCTCCCACCGCTGACTCTCCCGTGGGATTCGCAGCACGTCGCAACACCGCGAGCTCTCAAGGCGTGGGCAGTGTCTGAGAAACCACTGGCACGTAGGGGTTATATTCCCTATAAATAAGTATCATTATTTAACTTTTGATTTAGTAAGTTTTGTACTGTATGTTATTTTTAATCTATCAATTAATAAAAAAACTCCCCGTCTAATTTATTGTATTCGTATCTGTATGTGTTTGTCTAATTTCTCCACCACGTCTACGTCTTGTCCAATGCCTCTTGGACCGGACTCGTCGGCATAGTTTGTCAGACACGTTTTCAGCACAACACTCCACCATCGAGTCTTTTTCTAGACACACTTTACATCGGTTGGGAAGGTACAGATCGATGAATACATGTGAAAGACGAGTTCTAATGTTGATCTAGATTTCATTTTTGTATTTAATTTTCGTACCTAAGTCCGTTTTTATTTTTACCCATGTGTGAAATCCTTGGGTAAAATGCTGCCGATAGTCGTTGGCCAATGCCGACCGTTTTAACATGTGGATGAGGGACTTGATGATCACCCCATAAGTGAGTTTTGATGATTAATGATAAAAACATTAAGGCACAAATGTGTGCATCAAATGTGATCAAATGCTTAATCTTGAAAGCAGAGATAAAACCAGTGTTGACGACATCTAAAAAGCTCTAAAGAAAGATGGCTCGAAGAAAGGAAGATTAAGGTTAATTTTCTAGCTCTTTCAATTGTTCAAGAAATAACACTAAGTTTAGAAAAAGCCATATTATTAAGGGAGGTTAAATTCTACAGGCTTGTAAGAGTGTCTTGCTAATGCTCAGCTAGGGATCAATTTTCCAAACTAAAAATGCTTCAAAAAGCTCTTCCACATATTTTTTTAGAAATGTCAGAATATCCGAAATTAATATCGAAACATCCAAGTTTTACCTCTGTATGAAGAGTCTCTGAGTTGCCCTTCCTGTCTGATTTTCTAGATGTCGGAACATCCGAGATTTTTTGGAATATCTGAGTTTCAGTTTTGTACATGCTTAAATCATTTTGCCATGAAAGTTGGACCTGCTGGATTTTTTTTGAAGTCTCCAAGATCTGTTCTGGACTTATCTTCTGAAATCTCTCCCAAGTCTGTTGTCAAAACTTCTGAAAATGAGTTTTGTCCACCTTAGTTGAGGTTTTTTGAAATCTCGAAAGGTTTGAGTGTGATGTGGAACCTCCAAGAATTTGTTCTAACCACGCCTTGCCAAGGTTATTCTTAATCTCGGAGGGTCTGGGTTCAAGTCTGAACCTCTAGTTTTTGCCGAAAGTTTTGAGACATGTTTCTCGGCAGACAATACAGTCGTTGCTTTCAAATGTCAAACCTCCGAGTTCCATCTCAAAAGGTCCTAGTTCTACGCTTGTTGTTCAAACAACTAGTTTTTGAGGGGTTGACTATATATACCGTCAAGCCTCTTTGCTCGTAAGAACTCTTTGTCAAATCTTTTCTCTGCTCTCTTGAGTGCTACTCTGCACATTTTCTCAAGCCTAAGTTGTGATTCTTGTGAGGAAATTTTGAGAGAGAGATTGAGTCATAGTTGAGCATTAAGTAAGAGCTCATCTCCAAGACAAACTAATTGAAACATTTTACTCTTGGAGCTTAGCGTCTCCTAGATGGCTAGGAGTCACTTAGGAGCCTTCAAGAACTATGAAGCACCCCAAAAAATTTGTGAAAGTTCAGAGCTCACCTTCGAAAGGTGAAGAGCTGCCACAAGAGAAGGGAAGCTTTGCATCGGCAAGCTTCTCGAGAAAAGAACATGATTCAGTGTCGGCTTTGATCGTTGCATCAAGCTTTCTCAATGAAAAAGTAGAGTGTAATACCCTGGAAAAAAAAGAGGAGATTTGACCAAAATTTGAAAAAAAGAGACCGAAAGTTGACTTTTTAAACCGTGCTTCGAACGGAAAATCTGAGACCATGATCGCATTCGTCTCGTCAAGTTGAACGAGATAGAGTGTAAGTTTTTTCGAATCAGAGTCCGTACGAATTTTAGAGAGTCTGTTTGATATTGATCGTTGATATCACTTGGAGTCCTAACCCTACCCAAATTCAGATTAAAGAAATAAAAGAAATAAAAACCCCACCAGCCCCCTCTCTCCTCTTTCACCTCATGCACAAACTACCCTAGCCGCTGCAGCCTGCTGCTTGCTGTTGCCATACTGCTGGGTGCTACTGTGCTAGCTGTTGCTACGTGCTGTTGTGCTGGTTGTTGTGCCCAAGAGGAGCAGGAGAGAGAAGTGAGGAAGGAGAGAGGAAGGAGACAAGGAGAAAGAGGAGAAATTTGTGGATTTCATCTAATATTCTTCAAGCCCATCTCGAATTCGAGGTTTGCACTGCAAGGTAGACTCCAATTAATCCCTAGATTGGTTTGGATGTGAAGAAATTTCAAAATTTGAAGTTTGAGAATAAGTTGCATGTTTGAAACTAGAATAGCGAGTTTAGCATGAAAACTGCTCTTAAACCATGATGAATTTGAGATAAGTTCTATAAGGAAAAGTTATGTATTGTCAATAGCTTTCCAATGCCACTAAGTTTGCTCAAATTGGATTTGTGTTCAAAAGTTACAGCCAAAATACGGCTGCTGATAAGCTGTTTTTCTAGGGCTGAGGGTTGTTGGGCTTCATTAAGTGATCTTAACAATGGAATTAAATTGTGTGTTGAACAATAAAGTTGTTGGAAATTTTCTTTAGATAGCTGTAGAGTATTTGTTCACTTAATTTGGACCTACAGAATTAAAGGTACAAAAATAACAGCAGATAATAAGAAAAGGGGGATGACCCTGAATTATGTCGGGAAGCTTGATTTGGGTGTGTTGAGAGGCGTAGTTGTAGATATATCATCTATTCATGGTGTATGTATTTGGTTAGTGCTAAGAGGGGGTTTTTCACAGGTTCGACAGCTTCTGGTGTTGAGGCTAAGTCTTCGGTTGATCGTCACGTTTAAGGAGAATTATGTTGGAAAGCTCGATTTGGGTGTGTTGAGAGGTGCAGTTGTAGATATATCATCTATTCATGGTGCATGTCTTTGGTTAGTGCTAAGAGGGGGTTTTGTCACAGGTTCGACAGCTTTCGATGTTGAGGCTAAGATTTGGGTTGACCGTCACGTTTAAGGCAAGTGCATGATGAGCCCCTTTATGTGTGTGGACGTCTTATCGTGTTCTTCTTGTCTGATATTTTGTACCTTGTGAATATTTGCTAAAACCTAGTATTAGCTGGGTCAGAGTGGAAAATGACACGTATTAGCTATTCTGGTGAGGACCGGTGAGAACTGCTAAGTATAGCTAGCTATTCTGATGAGGACCGGTGAGAAATGCTAAGTATATCTAGTTAGCTATTCTAGCGAGGATCGGTGAGGAATGCTAACTATGTCGGGTTAGATATTCCGGCAAGGACTGGTGAGGAAGGCTAAGGGTGACCAATTCGGGATGCTCTTTTTTTCATTTATATGCTTATTGTTTGTAAGTAGTTTTATTCGGTTATTCTGTGCCTTGCTTCCCAACAAAGGTTATTGTCCTTTTGAACCTAAATTATGCGTTGCTGAGTATTCTTTACTCACTCTTATTTCCTTTCTTTGTTGGTTTTTATTTGTTTTTACGGGTATCCTGAGTAACAGCATGCAGGAAAGGGAGTAGCACACCTCCACATAGACACATCATATAATACTCACATGCTAGTTCAGTTACCCATTACATAGTAGCTTAGCCATATAGTCATTCATATTACTATTGCTAGTTGGAGCCATTTTCTTGGACCCTTGAATGCGTTATATGAACTGCTTGGATGGCATATGTATGTTATATACATGTTACTTATGCTATATTATTGTCTGCCTATCGTGGATGTCCTTATAAACAAAGGAAACTGCCATAATTTACAATATTTTTTCTGACTTAGTCATTTCTAGCGTAGTAAGGTAGCATTCTAGATAAGGTTGATATCTGGGGTGTTATATAGAGCCTTGCCAAATGTTTAAACCTCGATAATAAATCATTGCGTCTCACACTTGATTGCTTTCCTTGCACTCCTACATATCTGTTTTCCCACTTGTCTTGTTCACTAGCACGCTAAGTCTCGCTTAGGACTGCTTAACAATACTCGTGTAGAAATTCATTTTGGGACATAACTTTATTAATCTCCTATTCACTCTCCTCTAGTTGATATCCTAAATCCTTTCAATCACACATGGGTAGATGACGTGCATATGCAAGCACACGCTTCCGCCGTCGCCGCTGTCATGCCGCCCCGCATGGCAAAACCACCAATCGTCACTTCGCATTGTTTGCGTGCGGCCGCCACCGCTCGCCACCCCGCGCCGCCGCACAAGCCAACACCGCTGATGAGTCCATTTTGTACTCATCATTTTCTCCATGTTTGTTCCTAATTATTATATTTTATTATAGAAATTCTATTAATTGCTGCTAACGACTATTTAACTCCCAAAATTGTGCAAAACTCTCTTCTGGGCTTAATGTGCGTAGTAGTCACTGGAAAAGGGTGCCAAATTATACATATTTAGAAAGTACATGTTAAGACGACACTCACGAAAACATGAGAGCCCGAATGGAGCACCTAGTGCACCAAATGGCCTGCGGTACGACCGCGACGCCCGTACCGAGTGCGTACGGCGCAGCACGTCAAACATAATCTTTTCCATGAAGAAACCTCGAGGAAAATCACGACGTACAATCCGCGGAAGCCTAAACAGCACATGCAATCTATTTAAAGAGGAGAGAGGCACCGCAATAGAGTCGCCCTGAGGGAGGGATCCCCTCAAGGCTGCTAGATCAATTCTACTATCTCCACCATAGCCTTAAGAACTCATCTACAAGTTGCAAGGAAGATCAAGTGAGGAACAAGAGGAAGATCATCTCCATCATGCCGTGCTCATCATCTCCACCACGCCGAGCTCTATCTCCATTGTTCCTCCATTTGTCTCTCTCTTTCTTGTAAACCCTTTTCACTTGTAAGATGAATTTCGTGTTTGGGTAACATATTATTTCTTGGCTATTTGTGATCTATCATGATATTGATCTATGAGTTGTTGTTATGCATAAATGTAATTTCGTAGTGTCATTAATAGACAAATTCAACAGGATTCAAAGACTCTAAAAGTTCCAAAATAAATTAACTAATTCATAAAAGAAAATTTCTCTTCTATGAAATTTGGTGAACAAAATTAACTCTTTTATAAATACCTGCAATTCAGAATCGGTATACATCTTTATAAAACTTTGACATAGAATGCTTCTCATAAAGTAAATTCAATTAATTATTTTCAACAATCCAAAAGATAGAGCAGATAAAAAATAAAGAAAAATAATAAACTATCCAGCAATAAAATCATGAATAAACAATTATACCATATATCACATTGTCTTCAACATGGTTGTCCACGTCATTTAGTAGAATATATCTAACTTCTCAACTTTCATCGAAACATCAGCATAAGCAGGCATATACATATACAGTTGTCGTTTTTGGAATTAGTCCCCATCAGACTATTATTCGAACTTCAGATCCCGAGGTTCTGCCGATTTCTCCCGAAGAAACCTCGTACTCATTTCTTGTCCATCACAAGGCAACTTCATTTCTTGTCCATATCCGTGAATTATTTCTACCAATGTATATGCAAATATATTATTCTTATCACCTGCCTAGTGGTAATTAATAAATGGACTGCATTATGATTCGTTGAAACATTCATTGGTGGGTAGTGGAACCCCGGTATGGAACTTATTGCAGTACTCTAAAGAATGAGTACATGATTGAGGAAAGTGTGTTTGCCCCATGTATCAATTTTAAAAAGCAATTTGAGAAGCTGAAGTATACCATTCTGCCCCAAGTAGAGCTAGAATGGACCCGTCCAAGGTTTGTAGAAGGTTTGTGGTAGGGTCATCACAAATGCGCAGAAGATAGAGAAGACTCTCCACCTTCCACCCTGATGCTGTACAATCGACCCACACCTACCGTCAGAGCAAGTTCACAGAGTATGCTGAGCTCATTGCGTGCTTCAGGTGGCAGAGGCGCACGATGAGGTTCTAACGAAGAACTTCATCAGAAGCTTTTCTCATGTTTGAATGGAGGTTTTCCGCAAATGAATTTTCATATAGGAATTACCTAGCTTTTGAAAAAACCCCTGCCACTGACTTACCTTGCAGGGAGCCCAAGCATGTGGTTAACACTTACCAGGCCCGGAGGAGGCACGAGGCGCACCTTGCCGTTGCTCAGGGGTAGGCTCAATTGACACTGATTGCGCCTGTGGACATCCCGCCTGTGGTGGTGGCACCTATTGAGGTGGATGTCCCAGTTTTGGCGGCAGCAGCCTCCCTCCCCCCTTGACATCACCGCGGTCGCGACCATGATTGTCGAGGAGAAAGTGACACCGGAGTAGATCCACACACAATCTCTGGTTACTTCGTCGTCGACTTAGCCTAGTTCGTGCAGTGTACTAACACTTTATTTATTTATGCTTTTGTCATTTTGATACATTGGTTATTTATGAATGGATTGTAATCTTTACGAGAGCATAACTTTACTCTATCAGTGGTTTGGATGATTTATTTTTATTCAATATTTTTTTATTTATGACATGTTATGTTCTAAGTCTTTTTATCACATTTATTTAATTAGCATTGCTACTTCCTCGCATCACTAGTTAATTAAATGTAATATTTTAGAACACATGTGGTGCCAAATAGAGGAAGTTTGCCTTGCATGCAGTGGTACTACTAATACCATATTAAGGGAGGCAAATTATTTCTGATCAATTCACAAAGGTATTAGCAGTATCATGATAATCATCGGTAATGGTTCTTGTGTGATAAGCTCCAGTAAGGCCACTATTACACTACATGTGGGCACAACTTTGAAAATTGAAGATGCATTATTCTACCCTAAATCGACTAGAATGCTCCTAAGTTTTAAGGAAATTCGTGCAAATGGTTTCCATGCAGAGATTGATGATGATTATGCTAAAGAATACCTACTAATCACAAAGCGTGATGAAAATGGTAAAAGGGTATTACAAAGGCTTCTTGCATTTGACACTAGGTTGTATTAAACCAGAATTATAGCACTCCCAGTGTACACCACCTTAAAGACTGTATTTGGAAGCTCTGAATTATTTTCTCTATGGCATGATAGATTAGGCTACCCTAATCTTAGGATGATGAGAAATGTAATTAATAACTCTAATGGCCATAACATTAATGTGAAAAACTTCCCAAATCAAAAAGATTTCGTGTACCCTGCATGTGCCACGAAGAAAATTGATTGTTAGACCATCCACTTTTAAAGTAAAAAAACGAAAACCCCATTCCTAGAACAAATATAAGGTGACATTTACGGTCCTATACAACCCCGGTCAGGGGCATTTAGGTACTTTGTGGTGCTCATCGATGCGTCATCAAAATGGTTGTATGTTTGTTTGTTCTTTACGAGAAATCATGCTTTTGCAATGTTGATATTGCAGATCATCCAAATGAATAAATTTCCAGATTATCAAGTGAAGTCCATCTGATTGGATGATGCTAGAGAATTCACTTCAAAGGCATTTGATGATTTTTATATGGCACTGTGAATTAAAGTTGAGCACTTTATACCACATGTCCATACTGAAAATGGTTTGGCAGAGACATTAATTCAAATAACTAAATTTATTGCCTAACCATTTTTAAAGAGTTCTAATTTACCAACCACATGTTGGGGTCATGTAGTGCTGCACACTGCTAATCTCATCAACTTTAGACCATCTGCAAATAACGTCCACTGACCTATGCAATTAGCTCTTGGGTCAGCACCAAAAATTTCCCACATAAGAAGGTTCAGATGCCAGGTATATGTACCTATACTACCACCTCAGCGATCGGCAATGAGCCCACTAAATAAGTCTGGGATATACGGTGGTTATGGGATCCATAATTAGGTATCTGGATCCCATGACTGTGGATTGTCATACGGCTCGATTTACTGATTGCATATTTGATGAGGACCATTTCTCGACATTAGAGAGAGGAAATCAACCCCTTGATGAAGAATACCGAGAAATTATATGGCAAGCCATAGGGATCCAAGCACATAATCCGCGCACTAATGAAGTTAATAGAGAGATCCAGAAAATAATTGATTTGCAAACATTAGCGAATCAACATCATGACCACTTTAGTGATTTAAAATATGTGACCAAATCGCATATGCCTGCACATAATGCATCAGAGAGGGTTGAACTACCAAAAATGATGAAGGTATAAAAATTCCTATCCAAAGGCCTCAGAATAAAAGGACGAGAACTCTGGCCCTCAAATCTCAAGTAACCGGGATGCCCAATAAAAAAGGAAAAGAGGGACTTGCAACGAAAAACCACATAATGTTCCTTAAACCTTCCCATAGAGGAGGTTCCCAGCGGAGATGTGTGTGTACACGTTAGTGCTAGAAAACTAAAGGGCCTTGCCCCAGCAACAGGATGTGACAACGAGCAAGGGGAAGTGCTCGAAGAAGCACTCAATGACGAATGGCCATAAACTATGCTGAAGTAGGATAATCTTTAAATAGAGCAACAACCAATGTCGACTTCTAATTTGCAACAAAGAATGCCACAATTATCAATCTTGATCCCGAGTCTGTATCACTCACTGATTGTAAGAAAAGATCGATTGGAAGTTGGCAAGATGCAATCATTGCGTCTGAACAAAAGGGAGGTACTTGAGCCCGTAAGCCTAACTCCTTCCCACTACACCGCGTTAGACATAAGTAGATTTTTGTTCGAAAGAGAAATGAAAATATTAAGATGGTAAGGTAAAAAAAAATAAGGCTTATTGCACAAGGTTTCACTCAGTGGCCAAGAGTCAATTTTGAGAAAATCTACTCATGTGTCATGGATGGAATTACCTTTAAATACTCAATTTCAATGACAGTAAACCTGAATCTGAAAATAAAATTAATGGATGAGTAACATCATGCCTATATGGAAACTTGGACTCGGGAATTTACATGTAAGTACCCAAGGGTATTCTAGTTCCATACCAAAATAGAGCAAACAAGAATCTGCATAGAGTGAAACTTGGAAAATCACTGTACGGACTCAAACTCAGAAAGTCACTATATAAACTCAAACAGTCTGGCGAGATGTGGTATAATCGCTTAAGCGATATACTTAGCAAGAAGGGCTACACAAGCAACCAGGATTGCCCATGTGTATTTATACGGAGGTCCTAGGATGGATCTATAAAATCTCAATATAGTAGATGATCTAAATATCATCGGTACACCTGAGGACATAGAGGAAGCATATTAACACCAAGTTCTTCTATGCTCACGAATTGTAAAAGCTGGACGAAATAAAAATACTACATACAAAATCACATGAAAATCTCATAGATTTATTCACTAAGTCATTACTAGCTTCATTTTCAAACTCATTGCTAAATCTTGACCATGGAAGTCAAGTACCTAATAGAACAGTCAGGTGGATACTCTTTTTTCTTGGATGAGTTTTCTAACAGTTCCTCATACGAGGTTTTTAATGAGGCAATTCGTACAACTCGACATAGGTATGCTATGCATTATTTATCCAAGTATTTTTCTCACTTTTTTTTAGAGTTTTTGAGGCATGGACTATATGAGATAAGTACCTATAGGGGAGTGTTGAGGATCTACGTGGCCTAGCACAGTGGCCCACCTCTATATAGGGATTAGGTTCTCCATAAGTACACATGGATGAGTCCTTATTCCACTTTTGACTTTGTAGATCCACATAACGTACAAAAGTAAAAGTTATTTATTGTATGTTACTTTTGATCGATTAATTAATAAGAAAAACTCCTCTTTACATACTGTGTACTCTTTTACTTTATCGTTCTTTATGTATTCATTTACTTTCTCGATCGTGTTTATATCTCGTCTAATATCGTTTGATCGAATTCGTCGATGAAAGTCGTCGAACAGGTAGACCGGCAAGCTGGTTGGGACGAGTTGGCCTCCACCACCGACCCTGGGGGCTCTGCCACACTAGTCGCCATCTTTAGCCTCCGTCCTCCGGGATCACAGCGCGTCACGACCTCCAGGACGTGAGTTTTTCCGGAAATAACGTCACTATTGTGCACTATGTCATGTTATTTGTTTGGGGACTTCGGTAAACAGGAATGCCCTAGCCAAAAAGTTCTGCTTATTCGGTTCAATGTAGAAGATTTATTGGGTTATTTCTGTGGCTAGTTTTTGAAAACATATACAACGTACATCATGCACATCCCGGCCGTTAATACGATACTGAAGCCAGGGCAATCAAATTGGCAATAAACCACGACAATATACGTCCTCACTTAGCGCTTAACAACGACAAATGCAGTTAGAACGAACACAATTTCATCGTCCGCTGCAATAACAAAATTTTCACAGCGGCTTCGACCATCCCAATTGGTTTCCACATGGCTATCAATTTTGTATCTATGACATGCCCAGTTGTCATATGTTCACAGGGTCGCTTCATGCGAAAGTTGCAATGGAGCAGTTTATCAGAGCATATGAGAAGTTGTTAGGACAACCGATCGAATAGAGGGGACCTGGTGTGAACAAACTGATTTTCTTCAGTCCAGGAGGGGCAAAAGTGACCAAAATGCCGTGCAACGTGACAAATCCTATATAGCGATGAATCCGCGTAGTGGCAACTCTAGTAAAATGCATCCACACTTCTCAAACTTGCACACTATGGTCATTTAGATCCACGAACTTTGAAACCAAACATTTACGCTCCTAAACTCATTAAAAGGGTTCATAAGAGGTCCAAAGCTAGTTTAATAAACTCTGACCGTTTATGTAGCAAGTTGACCATAAAGATCCACATGTCAACCATGAGACCTGAGCTTTTCCCCCAACCTCTCATCGTTCCAAACAGAAAGGAGAGTGCCATAGCCGTCCGTGTGGAATTCGATGCTAGTGAATGGGGCGAGGACAACGGCTGGCAACCTGCAAAACGGAGCAAGGGGATGATGGCCCGCTCGCTAGCATATGGTAGCCAGAAAACGGAGCAAGGAAATGACGGGATAAGACAGGTGGTGGTGGGGGCGACGAGCCCATGGTGGCGGCTGGTTTTGCTACCAGGGGAGATGTCGCATGACGCCGGTGAGCTACAGGCGTGGAGATAACTAGGGAATGGTTCCTCTAGAGCTAAAAGGGCACGGCGAAGCTACTAGGAGCCATCAATTCTGCCAAAAGAGCAAGCTGCTATCAGACTTTGGGATTTGGAGGCAACAAAAGAAAACGGCAAGCTTGCCGTGGCTCGGGAAGAAAAAGGGTTAGCAAGACTACAATTATGAGGTGATTGCATGCAAGTAGTGCCTGCAACTATTCCAAATGTTGTAAAGTAGTGTAATTTGCGTATGGAATAAGTGCAATTTCTCATTTTCATCGAGGATTTTGGAGATTTGTTGAACAGAGTCAATGCCGGACTTGGTAGAGACCGAATTTTAGGGATTTCGTCTCCATCTAAGATTTCTTCACATTAGCACCGCACCACCCATAACACCTCCTTGACCCTAAAAGTCTACTCACCTATTTTATTTGATTTCTTTGCACTGTAGCACCGGATTCGAACATCCTCCTTTCTTTTCCCTTCGACGTTCATCAATGCCAACGCGCCAAGATCTGCTAAGCGGCCACCGGTGGCTGCAGCTAAATAGGAGGTGACGAGCGCTGGAGTGCAAGCATGGTGGCGACGTGTAGGATGTTGGGAGGCGCTCAGGTCGTCGTCGTGTCTATGGAGCTCGCTGGACCTCCTGCTCGCACGGCTCACCGGTGAGACGCCGATGCGGAGCGAGAGCCTGTCGGTTCTCCAAATTGTCGTTTTCGCTGGATCAAAATCATCTCCCGTCGGCGAGAGGTAAGGAGATAGAGGAGCAAACCTGGCTTGGTCAACCCGCCACGTTGCTGACTAGGAGGCCAGCTTGACATGGTCAAGCCGCCACGTAGGAGGTCAAGAGTGTAATGAACCCTTTTGACAAGTTTCAGTTTTAGAGTTCCATGGAAATAACAGTAGCTTGTGCAAGTTCGAGAACCATGGATGTATTCTACAGTTCTCAATTTTCGCATCATTGTCACCGCCCCCGTATAACAGTACTGCGCAATTTCGTTTGCTTGTTTTGATGCACTGAATTCATTAGGATATTTCACTAGGACAAGTGGCATCTGTACGCATGCATCATTCAGTTGCTCTTTTTTGATAGTGTGACGTGCATCATTCAGTTGAACTTGAAACAACTATCTTCTAGAAAAACTTGAAACAAACAAAAATTGGGGATCAAGGATGGAAGAAATAAACTAACAGGCCTAAGCTTAATACAACAGAGAAATCACAACAATAGCACCACCGTCCATACATTCACCCATCCCAAATGGATTTAATTCTGGAGCGAGCATGCCATCTCAAATTAAATCCCAGCCTAACAGACAAACCATTTGGGCTCTAGCTTCTCTGATAAAACAAACCAAGAGAAGCTAGCTTACGAGCTACACCAACAATACTAGTAAGAGATAGACTTGCTAGGTAGGAAGTAAGGCAACCAGCCACAGGCACTTAGGCAGGCATGGCATATCATGCAGCAGAGTCCACATGAGATGGGGAAGACGAGGCAGCAACTAGCCGGCGTAGATGTGGACCCCGATGGCGACGAGTAAGATGGTGATGAGCGCGAAGTAGATGATGGCGTGGACGAGGATAGCGAGGCCGCTGGTGTGCATGCTGCCGAAGGCGACGATCCTCCCCTGCGCCGGCAGCTGAAACAGCAGGCCCGGCGTCAGCAGAACGAACAGCACCGTTGCGATCACCACCGGACCCCAGTCCGCCATCTCCGCTCCTCGATCTACCCAGCTACTAGTATACTGCTATGAAGTATCAAACCCTATCTCTCTCTCTTTCTCCCTCTTCCGAGATTCAAATTTAGGCTCTCTCTCTCTCTTTTTTCTTCTCTGAAGCAAGCGAGTAATGAATTGGCAGCAGAAGAGGAACGCTGCGTTTAATAGGCAGGAGCGCAAGTGTGGGGAAGCTGAACGGTCGGCGGGAGAAGCCCTCCGTGTGACCGACTAGCTGGGCCCACTAGGAGAACTGAGCGACACGTGAAGCCGACACGCGACGGGTCATGCGGGCGGCTCACCGAGCGACACGGGATGTACCGACTCCTCAATGCCGGTGGGTCAGAGGATGCTACGTGGGCTTGGGACCCCACATGTCATGCAGATCGTATGGAGTGGGTGGAAAGGTTGAGGCCGGGGGATCGGTGGTGGGGAAAGCGAGGAACGGGCGGTGCGCGCGGCCACGTGAGCTCTCCTTCGCTCCTCGGCCTCCGTTCCTCGAGGGCACATCTCCTCTTGGGCTTACGTGAAGCAAAGCAAACCCCAAAAGAAATCAACTTCTTCCGTCGTCTTCCTTCCAGGCGCTGTACTGTTTCACGCTTCGAAGAGACCTCAAACGCGTTTTGCCCAGCTCCGCCGAAGAGATCGGTTCCCGTAAGACGTCCGTTGCTACGTCGTGCTCAGAGCCTACAGCTGCTTGCACCCCTGTACCTATCACGTACAACCTCCAAGTGTTGTCACTCCTGCACGTCCTCCCCTCGGTTACGATGGGAAGACGAGATCTGACAACGAAAGTCATCGATCCGCCGAATAAACAGACCTCCTTTTTGTGGTGCTTTGCAAGGGACGTGAAGAAAGTAGGATGTTTCCGTGGAAGGGAAGGATGCTTTGTTAGCAAATACTAATTCCTTCCTTTTCTTCGGAAAGAGAAAGTAGGAAAAGATTATCTTTCCTAACAGAAACAAGAAAGGAATGACTGGAAAAGGAGGACAGGTAGCAGGATATATTGCCTGACCGACACCATTCGGAGTAAGTTGGAACTTCATCTGATTTTCGTCTAGTTTTCGCTAAATAATTGTGTAATTCTTTTCGACTTAATTAAAATGGACTGAGGCGATTTGTCTTTAGTTCAAGAAACTCATGCCCTGCTCGTCGGAGAATACGTGTGTCGATAACTGGCTCCATAAATTCAAGTCATGCTTTCTGCTGCTAAAACCAGCTAGTTAAGCTAGCTTACAACGCTTATCAAGCAGATACGGAAATACCCCATCGGTAGTGAACGATGGTGTATGGCGAATTCTTTGATCCTTGGTGGAGACTGTGAGTGCCGAAAAAGAAACTTTTTTTTTGTCGAGCAACCGACGGGAGCGCTCCTTACTCATCTAGATGAAAAGAAGAATACGTACAGATTGAAATACATGTTTTTAAGGAGAATAACCCCACAAAAAACCAAAAGTAACTACTTCCCAAGTATCGGGTTACTCTATCCAACGGCTAAAAAGATCATGGCTCTCTCCACGATATCCACGGATACCAAAAGGGTCACCTCCTGGTAAGTAGTCCCTCCGTCTACAAATGTAAGGCGTGCACAGAATTTTAAGTTCAACTTTGACCAAGAATTAAACCAATACTATTGAATTATATAATATAAAAGTGATATCATTTGAAAATATGTTTGAATATAAATCCAATGGTATCATTTTTATGTCATATAACTTAATATTATTGGTTTAATTCTTGGTCAAAGTTAAACCTTAAATTCCCTGCACGCCTTACATTTGTGGACGGAGGGAGTAAGACGCGGCCCGTGAAAACCCTACAGTCATGCTCCTTCCAGACATTCTAGAGCACATAGAGTAACCTTCCACTATGTTGTCAATTGATACCGTGTCTGTTGAGGCCAGCATGACGTCCACCAGTCGGAGATCGAGGAGAATGAAGTCGGCCACAACCCCTCGAGAAGCGGGTCAACTGACCAAGATTGCACAGGATCCTAGATGACGATGGTGATGGGTAATCTTTAGAGCGATACTCTATCATGTACTATATACTCTATCATGTACTATATCTAAATCATGCCATCTAAGCAAAAATCTAATGTGACACCCTATGTAATGAGGAAAGAGAGAGTAACCATATGTTAATCTAGATATGGATCTTAGCACCAAATCCAAGACATCTCATGATTTTTCTCTTACAAAACACATTAAATGAGAGCTCTTTTAGATACAACACTAAGATACAACCCATTAAGCAAGTTGTATCTAATGCAATAAGATACAACCTAAGATACAATGCATTGGGAGTGCCCTTACAGTGATGGGAAGTCGTTTACGCACGACAAGCATGTCCACAGTGAGGATCCTACCATGAAGCGCCAGCTAGGAGAAGGGCCTACGCTTGGGCACGATATATGTTTTCCAAATCTTTGTGGTAGGAAACCTCAGATGAGAGCTTAGGAATTGCGTGGCATAAGGCAAGGCATACGTGTATCTCCTATTTGTGGTCTATAACCACGAAATGGAGTCCATTCGAGTCAAGATGGACAGTACCGAGCATTAATCAGATGTCAACAAACTCCATTAATTGTAAGGGGGTGTTCAGCTATGCAACCGCATAGATCTAGGATGCGTTTGGTTGGAGGACTCAACCTGGATGGGTTAGGACCATCCCTAATTTTGAGGAATATCCACCTGTCTGATTAGATGGATAGAGTGGATGGAACTAGCAGCTGAGACAATAATATCTAAATATGTTGAATGGCAAGAGCTAGTGAAAACGATCGGATAGAACCGCCACCCTCATTTAATCATGAGCATTATCAAATAATTAGTGATAATTAACAATAATTAGCTTTAATTAGTATATTTTATTATTAATTAGTATTCACAACTGTAAGATTAGTGCTAGTGTGTTGATTAATATATAATTAATAGGTTGATCAGTATATGATTAACGACGATTAACATCTTTTATTGTGAATTAGTACTCCCTCCATCATGTTTTGTAGGGCGTCTTTTGCTTTTCTATTTGTCCCATATTGTTAGGCACCTTTTGCTTTTCTTCCGTTTTACCTCAATCGTTCCATTAGCTAGCGATGGTTCGTTGTACGTGCTCTTAATCACTCAACAGGCTCCCATGTTGCACCATTTGAGAGAGAACAAACAGTAGCCGTCGGCGTCTAGCGGTAGAGATGGTAGAGCACGACCAAGACGAGGTCGCCGAGCGCGGCCAAGCCTAGCATGGCCACCGAGAAGGTGAGGGCCATTAGCTAATTCTCGCATGATAATCCCCATTATGTTTTCGAATGGATTTGGCACTTGATAATCGCGCGGCATTTGTTTGCTAATTTTTGCTAATCCCGCGTCATTTTCGGCGAGATCCTGGTTTAGCGTCACTTCCCGCGTCACTTTCACCAACCGCATGCGTGTGAGCGAGCCATTGATTTGCGCGGCACGCGCAGGTCAGCGAGCGCAGCGCTTCGACGCGAGCGAACTGCGTGACATCATTAGGTAGTAATTAGGGGCAAAGGTGCCAATCCAGTGCTAGCATTGGTATTAGAGTTAGAGGGGAATACGCCCTACAAAACAGGACGGACGGCGTAAGTATTATGGCTAGTTTAATATAGTATATTTATTAGTGTATAATTAATTACTATTAATAAAACTAAGTAATATACTGTAATTAAGTTAAATTGGTTCATGTCATTTAACTTTAATCCCTTCAACCAAATAAAAGATTAATTTATCTCACCCATCCAACCAACAAAAAATAGCTAGTTTTATTCACAAAAAACTGGATAATTCTAACCCATTTATTCTTAGGCCCTGTTTGTTTCAGGCTTTTCGAAGCCAAAAGCCAAAAGCAGGTAAATATGTGCTTTTCTGGCTTCGAAGCTAAAATCCAAAAAGCCAAAAGCCTGCCAAATAAACAGGCCCTTATCATCTAACCAAATGTATCCTTAGTTGCTTTTTGCTGATCGTCATGGCTTTCTAGCGGCAATCACATTTCGTTTGTTTATACCAGTCCATCGATCACTTAGAAAGGAACAGCTAGTCGTTGTAAAACACAAGAACATTGTCTACCGGTTGTGCTTGTCGAGCGGCGCCACGTCCAACTTGAGCTGCTAGGGGTTCGCGAGGAAGGAACAGCTGCCCATAGGCTACCAGGTCCACGTTCCCATCACTGATGACGTGGTTTCCTTGCTACCTCGTACACGCGCTGGTAACGATGAACGCCTCCCGTCGGCCGCTGCGCCCTCGAAGCGACGAGGGACCTCGGGGCTATGTGAAAGAATGCCAGCGACGTTGAGAATAAAGGTCGGGCACAGGGGATGTCGGTGTCGTGGTTCTTACATATATTTCAGCCGTTCTGGTAGGGAAGAATATGGTTTTTATCTCATCCGATCCAGAGAAAACAATGTTAAAATTATGTCTAATATATGTACGAGTATGTTACAATTAAAATTGAAGTATAGTGTAACTAGTGAATATCTTTAGATAGTGTTCGAGTCGAACACGTTATAATCTGAGCTCCTGTAATAATAGAGCGATGTTGCATGTAGGCTAATCCAATCTGATATGAAGGGGGGACGGCCAGACCGGCCCTGTCAAGCGGTTAGACTGGCCGGCCTTAGGGGGCCAACGATGATGGTGATCCTTTAATAGATGGGGTGGAGCGTCCGTAAAAGTGCTCCCAGGAATGTAGGTTTCGGATGAATCTCGTTAACAAATATCGGTGTCTATTTCTTTCTCACATGTTTAATTCATTAATCCTATGTTGCGCGACCTCAGCATTAGCGGCATGCGGAACTATGCAACCACAGCAAAGTCGTGGAGATTAGTCGATGGAATCATTTGATAGGCTAATTTCACGATACAATCAGTGACTAGGATCTGACAAAATCCACTTAGTGGAGTTAGGAACAACTCAGGGATCCAAACCCTAGGCCACTCCGTTCCTCTACTCTTTCAGGGAATGGTTTTTGTGTTTTAGATTTTCTATTTTTAAATTGACATAAATTATTATTTCTAAGTCGACCAGAGTTGTACATCACAAATCTAGAAATATACAAACCGTCGAGTTGTATATTTATAGATATAAAGTTACATATAATTTTTAAAAGTATATAAGTACTTAAGTTTTTGTTAGATAAAGAACCAACGGTCATTGTCCTTGACCGAGAAATAGAGGCTCTTTTTAGGAGTACAGCTTTTGTGCACTCATTAGATTTTTTTGATTTTTTAAAATCACGTATAAGTTTCAAACAAATCTGAAAAAATTCATACCGGTTTATGATGGAATGAAGTATACACAGATAAGTTTTCGTAAAATAATATGCCCATTTGTGACCTGTGTAAAAAAAAATATGTATACTGTTCATGACTGTGTACTGTTCACAACCTCAGGTTGTTTTCTTCTTTTTTTTTCACAAGTCACAAAGGGTGTATTATTTTATAAAAATTTAACCATGCATATCTCACTCCATAATATACATGTATAAATTTTTAAAATTTATTTAAAACATAAATATGTGATTTTCAAAATTTCAAAATAATGGATACACGTGGTCCCGTGTGCACCCTGAACTTTCTCCTCTTTTTAGCTCTCTTTGCTCTCTGCTTTACTCTCACCCTCTCCGCAGGAGTCCCCCAATGCTATCGCCCTTGTTCTAGCTCTCATCCGCGTACGTAGTCAGCCATCTGAAGCTTGAGAGGTTGTCTCTGGTGGCTTCGGTCCCTTCATCCATGGTGGCACATCGATCCTACTCCCGTGTTGCTCCTCCTTCCCAACCTTTTTCCACATTCTGGTACCCCAATAAATCCCCCCGTGGTAGTTTGCTCCTCTACTTCCATGGATTTCTCTCAGATCTGGCCAAAGTTAGGGCCGACTAGTGTTTTGACGGCAACGTTCCACCATCATCCAGATCGCTGGCACCTGTGTGCAATTGCTTGGTTGAAAGCTGGCCGTTTTAGGGCTCTTCTCTCACTACTACAAAACAGGTCTTTTAAGACCCCTTATCGCACACGGTTTGGCCTAACCCGTCACCAATGTGAACATCGCACACGATCACTATTTCAGGCTCGTGTGTGATGTGCCATGATAAATTGGCCCGTGTGCGATGTGAGGCACATCGCACATGATTTTTTTTCTGAAAAACCGTATGCCTCATATCGCACACGGTTATTTCCTAGCAACCGTATGCGAGCGATGTGAAAATTCATAACTTTTTCATATTAAGTCGGATGGAGATAATGTCTATATGAAAATTGTAGCCCTTGACGAGATCTACAACTTTACAGTTGACAAGTTTCTTGTTTGGAGCAATCTAGATGTCCAAATATTAGCCGGAAGGAGCCACATCGCACACGGTTGTTAGGAAACAACTGTGTGCGATGTCATTTTCCGAAATTCGTAGCTTTTTCATATGGAGTCGGATGGAGATAATGTCTATATGAAAATTGCAGCTCTCGATGAGATCTACAACTTTACAGTTGACAAGTTTCTCGTTTGAAGCAATCTATATATCCAAATAGTAGCCGGAAAGAGGCACATCGCACACGGTTGTTAGGAAACAACTGTGTGCGATGTCGTTTTCCGAAATTCGTAGCTTTTTCATATTAAGTCGGATGGAGACAATGTCTATATGAAAAATATAACCCTCGACGAGATCTACAACTTTGTAGTTGACAGATTTCTCATTTGAAGCCATCTAGATGTCCAAATATTAGCCGAAATGAGGCACATCGCACAGCACATCGCACACGGTTGTTAGGAAACAACCGTGTGCGATGTCTCGTTTTCGGAAATTCATAACTTTCTCATATGAAGTTGGATGGAGACAATGTCTATATGAAAATTGTAGCTCTCGACGAGATCTACAACTTTATAGTTGACAAGTTTCCTGTTTGAAGCCATCTAAATGTCCAAATATTAGTCAGAAAATTCAGATTGAAAGGGTCAAAAGGAATAGATATCTTACCTAGTCATAAGACTGTGTTCGAGTGAGATGGTTAGGTGGGCTCGCGCGAGAGCAAGAGGTCATGCGTTCGAATCTCCACAACACCGTCGTGGCGCGTGCATGGTTGTAGAGGACGTAAAACAGGCGAGTTCTACGTGTTTAACAATAATTTTTTGGCTTTTTTCCCATTCCAAATAACCCATCTGTATGGAGCACATCACACACGGGCCAAACTGAAAACCCGTGTGCGATGTGCGTACCATCGCATACGGCTCTGAACCCGTGTGTGATGTGCCCCCCACATCACTGACCAGCTCGTGCATACGGGCTGAAAAAACCGTATGCGATGAGCTTTTTTAACCGTGTGCGATGAGCTTTTCTCTAGTAGTGTCTCCACCGGCAAATGAGTTTATTTCTACATGATGATGCTCCGGTGTGCAACCTTCGGATTTAGGATGTCCGAATCTTACGGAGGCCTTGGGCGTTGACGCCTCCCTGTTCGTGCTACGCTTCTCCTTACACGTGAGAGGTGGTGGTCTGGTGGATGTTTTTTTTCTGCTGGGGTTCTTTCACTTCCAACGAGTTTAACCTGATACAGAGGATTACGTTTTAAAAAAGCTGCTCCGGTGATCATCACAATAATGTGGAGCAATATAGAGGCACTTGTCGCCGCAAGATTTTTCCTTTGATTCTGTAAGGAGGGAGAAAAATTCAAATGTTGCTGCTCATTTCTGTTTGAAGCTTCGTGCACTTTGTGAAAAGACGAGTTGTCTCTCGTTAGCCCGAGAAGTCAACGAGGAGATACTACATATTCCAACAAGAGTACAAGAGTATTTTTTCTTTTAGATATTTTTTTCTTTTTGAAACCGGAGGCAATTGCCTTAAAAGATTTGTCCAGTTGTTAGACAAAACCAAACGAAAATCACGATTATAAACGCTCACAATTTAGCCAAGCTAAATTTCGAATACCATTAAAAAATGACAATGACAGCATAAACTCGACACATATTACTGAGAAGATCTACCCATTAAAACTACCTACAAATATCATCATCAACACCCATCAGACTTCAGCTTCATCATGGACAACTAGCAATGCACTGATCATTGCAACGACTGCATCAACCCCATGTTAACCAATACACCACAGCTCACCATCTAAGAGGTGAAAAAGCATCTTCGATTTTAGCGACTTGCATCATTGAAGAGAGAAGCACCGCACAAGTATTGTGCCGGCCAAGTCCAGCGCAACAGCTAAAGCATGTTGTACACTGAAGCCATCTAGCGCATGTCATCGTTGGCACCCTTGTCGTTCGTCATGACACAGTAGCTCCAACTTCATCGCGTCGAAGTAAACCGATGCGCAGGAGCCCATCTAAGACGTTGGAAGAACATCACCAATCCCACGTCACACAACGTCCGCCAACTCTTTTAGTCATCATCACCACATCAATCGCACCACCAAGGGACCCGAGGCAGCCACCCCGGCATGCATTTGCATTCGCCTATTGCACATCGCGTCGCAGCTGCTCTAACTTCCCATGAACCTGTCACGAGGAATCACCACCGCTTGCATCGCTCGCAAACCGCAACACCGACGCGCACACGACATCACATCAGGCCACCGCTGCCATCACTCCATGTGCCAACCGTGCTCTTTCTCACATCCAGCTTATGGAGCACTGCCTCCAAACCATTCCTCTGGATGTTTCCTCCAGCCTTTCTAGCATGACCGGTGTCGTGGGTGGTGTGGCGTACCCGGTTTTAAGGTCGGATAAACTCCTGTGTTTTCTGTACTGGTCCCATGATCAGTAGCCAGTATACACAAGAAGCTTGATAACATTATCATACAATACCGAGTCTATTACACAAATATGCCATTATGGTCTTTATTGAACAACATAGCCGATTGGCTGAATAAAAGCCTGCAGCGGAAGATAGAAATACGTAGATAAGCCCATCAATATGCCTACCCGACAGGCAACTGACTGAGGTAACGCCCTAGCCCTCGAAGTCACTGTCATCATTGTCAGAGTGGTACTCCTCTTCGTCTGGCCACATCAACAAGCCAGGTGAGTACATTGAATGTACTCGCAAGCAAGTCCCACAGGAGAGTAATACAGCTATATTTCATGTAGGGTTTTAATTCAAAGGAGCTGCTCTATTCTAAGTCACATATTGTGCAAAAAAGTAAGTTTTCAATTAAATATAAGGATAGTAGATTCTAAGACAGTTTTGAAATTGAAAGTAATTCTTATGATCGTATCATCGCACGAGGTAGTTTCCAGTACCTCCTTTTCTTGTCTCAGCCCGTTAGCTCCGCTTATCGCCGTCTAAAGTTCACAGTACTTGTCCGTACTACCCCTTGCAGTACGACTAAGCCCTTCTTCTGCAATTCCTTGCTACCCGCCTTGTAGCGTAAATTGCACTCTGTGGACACGACATGCCCACGTCCTTAGTCCCGTTTCCAGGTTTGTACAAACAAAACTCAGTCTAACCAATGTGTGGCCTTGCCAGTTCATGTCCATAACCGAGGACGCGGCTATTCGAATAGATTTTAACACTCTGCAGAGGTTTTACGGCTTTACTCACAAAATGTAGTCCCCCTTGTTGCCGAGCGCTACGAATACACTTCACGAGGTGTATCGGCAGGGTTATTACAGCGATACCTTTCACCCATTTTCGTACCAGAGCTGGATCCGCTAGATAAGATCTACCCAGTCTCCGCTTGTGCTCGGTGACTCCCGACCCACAACCCGAAGTTGACTTACCTTTGTGTCGAATGACTCGCTACGTAGTCACACGGAGGTCCTCTAGAGATGTCAATCTACCTAGCACACTCTTCCTGCTGCCCACGGGTCCAGACTCTAATACTTGACGGGATAATAAGTCAAGTCCTTCCCACAAAGGCCATGTAGACGTACGTGGTGAACCTGGTTTAGCAGCACTTAGGCTCGGTCCTTGGTTGATTCGAGCAAGACTCCATACTCAATCCCGACAACCATGCACCACATGCTACATCAACATCCCAAACTACCCTTAAAATTCTTACCCGAATCAAAATCATTTCCTCTTTTATTTTGGATTTTTGTTAAACATATTTTTTCAACATCCGCCCTGCGCAACTCACGTCACCTCAAGGGTTTTGTCTTCCCGAATCAAAAGCAATTCCCAACCTCGTAATTTTTTTTAGAGTTTTGTTCTAGCGCGGACTAGGTTTGGCTTACAACCTATATGTCTAGTACCTCACTGGAACTACAATGTTCAATGTCTAATACTAGGGCTACAAAAGTATTTCAGGTCGGATCCTTGGCATGCATCTATAGGTCATAACTACTCTTACTTAACATAGTATTGTTACAAACATAGCATGTAGGTTTGTAAGCAAAATACTTAAGTTCATCATATATAGATTTCAGCATGGTCAAGGTGAGAAATTCTTGCCTAGCAGTTCCTAGTTCTGTTCCTGACACGGGGTGATTCCGGATCTTCCTGGCGCACGTACCTCACTCTGTCAACTACACGTCGGGAGAGAGTCGAATAAACAACCAAGCCAGAGAAACCCAAATAAGATTTAAATGATATGACATGGTAAAAGAAGAAGATACAGATACCATGAGGCATTAGGTGTTATGGAAATGATTGCACATATATATATATATATCTCTATATATGTATATACATATATATACCCTAGCAAGGTAAAGGTCTCGAAGCGTGTCATGATTTCTGTTAGCTTTACCTAGAGAAATCAGAGTTTTAAAGTGTCACTGAGCCTATCATGCTAGATTTATTTATTTATTTTTTTAAAGATTTTTAGGTAAAAGAATTTATTTGTCCGGGACTAATCTTGAGCAAGATGTATCAACATAGCATACATATTTGAAATATTTTCAAATTTTAAATTTTAAACCTTTCAAAAATTATTAAAGTTACCATAATGGATAGTTCTGGAATTTATGAGATCATCAGAGAAAGATTTTATTCGATCGGAGTTACAACGGAGAAGACATAGACTTCTGAGGTTTCTGCTAGGAGAGGAAACTGGGTGAGAGGAAAAATGCAGCTCGAGTAGGGGCGAAGGAGAGGATAAAGAACAGGAGAGAGCTCGGGGCAACTTGCTTCAACTTGGAGCTTGGGAGAAGAAAGCATTTAGAGCTCGTCCTTGGAAAACATGTACTGAGGGGAGCTAATTTTGTGGGGAAGAAGGGATGCTAGTAGATGGAGAACAGATAGAGAAAATGAGCTCGGGTTGGTTGGGAATTGGGAGGAAGAGGAGTTGCTTAGTTTTAAGTAGAGGAGAAGGAGGTAGGGAAGTTATTATCTTGCACGTGTTGTGAAGTTACAGCAGGTTGGGCACCGCTCACTATTGAAGGGAACAAGAAAAGTTGGGCACCGCTCACTATTGGAGGTGAGGTTGCAGCAAAATTAGGCACCGCTCACTATTGGAGACTAGTAAACAGCACGAGCAGTGCACGTCAGGTACTGTACATGGGTACTGTAGATGGGTCGCACTTTTCATGGGTACTGTTCATAGTATTGTTGATGGCACTGTTCACCACGATCCCTCCAATCTTAGCCGTCGGATTCATGGGATCCATGGCTCAGATTGCTTGCCAAGTTAGTTCAAACTTAGTAAACTATATAATAATATAGACTTGTATTTTTGGGTATCTGAGGTTCTAGCATATATGGGAGACTGCACGACTTATCTCTAGGAATTTTTGGAGAGTTTATTTTGGGTTAGGTGTAGTTCAAAGGCTTATTTATCCCTGATTGAAAAATAATGACAACTGGGAATTTTATATTGTACCAAGCCATTTTATTTCTATATCTGGGCTTTTTATATCAGTGCGTCTCTCTGAGAGTTTTTGTGGACTTTCTAAGATGTATTTCTAACACTTCCTATGCAAGGGTCAAATCTGGCGCTTTGATGGAAATAATTAATAACTAGCATTTCTTGTACAGTACCACTGTGAAAACTGCTCATGATTGGTTGAGGAATCTACCAAGAATCTTCAGGAGTTGTTTAGAAATTATGGTGGTAGAAATCCGCACGTGATATGGATTTTGCATTATTGGTGCAGCAAAACAACTACCTAGCAAATAGTGGTTTCTAGGGTTTTGCGTGGTCAAACGTTGATAAGGATGAAGAGAGGGTAGGCTTGACTACTGCTATGGCAGGAGCAGGAGAGCACTATGGCTGCTGTGCTTAAAGAAGGAACATGATCAAAGAAAGAAGATAAGAGAGTAGATCCGTAGAGAAAAGACAGAGACAATAGTGTATGAACTGTGATCATCTTGATTGAATTTTTGTCGTCCAAATTTGAGTAGAAGATAAGATATTTCTCTGCAAAATGGGTTGTACATAAGGAGAGGAGGTCCCCAAAAATTATGAAATTTTTGGGTGTTTAAATTAGTGAAATTTGATCCAAATTCAAAATAGGCTCAATGAAATTTTAATTTTTTTTGAATTTTTGAAAAGAGAAAGAAAGATTTTCCTAGGTTTGGTTTTGAGATATATGGGACAAAATATACCCTCCATGATTGTTGGTGATTTTTCTGAAGCCTCAAATTTAGGGTTTTGCTATTTTTTCAAAAATAGTTCAAGACGGTATTTGACTTATTTTAATAGTTTTGAATTGAAGGTCCTCATAACTTTTTGCATATTTGGTCTAGTATAGTTACAATTAATCTTGGAAAATTTGTTGGGATTTTTACAAATATTATTTCATGTGGGGCTCCATGCATGATTTAGATTTGGTTAGCTTAATGCAATGCCATGCTTTACAGGGTTTGAAAAACCGGAGTGTGACAAGTGGCCACCCTCCCAAGTCGCACACCAATACACTAGAGGAGTCGCAACCTCTGCAGGAACCGAGCCGCCACGCGAGGAGCGAGTAGCCTGGCTCGCCAAAACCACGCGCTCGCAGCCCGCGCTTCCTGCCCAACACACCACGGTGCCACTAGAGCCGTGGTGCCAAGTTCCTACACCATGAAAGGAAGCCGTTGGAGAGTTATGGCATATTTTACAAGTGCAAATTCCTTAATTTACTTATGAAGGAAATCAAAAGCCAGCACTCATATATAAAGCACAAATGGAGACTCGGTTTTGGGAGGACGTCAGTGCCATGACACTGTGTGCGTAATACCTTAGACTCTATCATGTAGTGCATACGCGGCATACTGCCTACCAAACGTTATGGGTACAATACCGCTTAGTGCCTCTTTTTTACCGTGCACCGGTTGGCTAGAAACAATATGACTAGATGGACTCGATGGGTCGCCTCGCAAGTGTCCAGTTGAACCAAGAGCGGGATGTCTTCTGTTTGGCGGCTGGAGAATTTTCGTTCGATTTTTCAGTTTAATCGATGTACGCCGCCCTTATTGATTCTCATTGTTGTTTCCTTCAAGCTTATTTGGAAGTTGAAAATCCCATAAAGATATTTCTATGATACTTGTCGTGGGTTATCTTGAGTAAAGATAACTGAGCTAAATATAACAGGAAGGGTAGCACTAGGTGTTGTTTTTGTGACAAGAAGAATCAGTACAACATATTTCTTCACATGTAAGTTTGCACACCTAGTGCATGTGGTGACCAATTTACATGGCCTTCAACCTTCCACTATCCTCCCCTTGTACTAGTCTATTTGGGAACTGGTTGTCGGGAATGGGGACAACCGCTGAAGGTACAAATACTATTGGGTTTATGTGCTGTTCTTTGGTCAATTTGGCTAAGTTCCCAATATTTTTCAGGTTATCCTTATGGCTACCGTCCCAATCCGTATGTGGTCCTTGATCCATCAACAAAAGGAGCGCGGCGGTAGCTCTAGCTATGTAGCCGTTTGGAGACAGTAGCACGAGACTTATTTACCTAATATGGATGACGATTTAGTAATAGACTTTATGATGTACAATAGGTCTTGTATTATCTTAGTTTATTGCTTTACTCATATGTAGACTGTCATACTTTTGTAACTTCCTTTTTAATATTATATCGCTGTGTGCAGCACTCAATGAAAAGATCAAGGCACCACCTCCATTTCAAAAAAAGTAATATATGAAGCACGACGCGAAACGAGCGAACTTTTGCTTCTTTGCCTTCTTTTGACATTGCTCCATTGCAGACGGCGAAGGGTGCATGCAATCCTGGATCGATCTGCACTTCAGCTATTTCTACGAGAATGGAGCGCTTTGACAACTCAGCGTGTTTTTAGAAATAGTTTGTGCAGATATTGAAGCAGGCTCATAATGAAAACTAAGTGATCTAGCTGTGTACTGTGCTACTGCTAGCTTTTAGAAACTAAAAAACAGCCTCAGCTTTTGTCGCGCAATTTGCATGGATCATGTTTATCTTTGCCACATCAGAACACGCATAGAAAAGCAGATCAATTAAGAGAAAGAAGCAATGCACAATGACAGAGAACATTCGTGCAAAGCTAGCCATGCAAGAACGCACCCCTTAAAGTTCTCTCTCTCAAAAAAAGCTAGCTAGTAGCTACATATCCATATCTCATCTCACCGCCCCTTTTGCTTTACTCACAAAACTCCATTCAGCTGAAATATAATCATCTTATTTAGTCTGCACTCACAGAGGCACACCCTATTCATCTTGCACAGGGTCGCAAACTCGCAAGCAGCCAAGCAGCACTTGCAGTGTAACCATTTCCTTCTAAAGAGGGAGAGAGACCGAGATAGGAAACGGTGCCATGACGGATTGGGGACCGGTGGTGGCGGCGGGTGATCCTGTTCATCCTGCTGTCGCCGGGGCTGCTGTTCCAGATCCCAGCGGGGACGAGGGTGGCCGAGTTCGGCAACATGTGCACCAGCGGCATCTCCATACTCGTGCACGCCGTCCTCTTCTTCCTCGTGCTCGCCATCCTCGTCGTGGCCATCGGCGTCCACGTGCGCACCGGGTAGCGAATCACCAACACGTACGCGCGCATGCACCCTCGTGTTGCGTTCATGCACATGCGTGTTTGTACGTGCATATATGCCTGCCCGCGTGTGCACGTGTAGTGTGCACTCTATTCGCACGAAAATCGATCCATGGAACACATAGATAAGTGGAGTCGCCAATTGTAATAATTATCGTACTTTCGTGTACGACGAACGATTGCTTTCCGAGCAAAGCAACAAAGGATAACTATCGCACTTTCGTGTACGACGGACGATTGCTTTTCGAGCAAAGCAACAAATATCTTCTTGCTTTCGTGAAGAAGAAACGACCGCTTTCCGGCGCAAAACGGTAAAGGTCTACTGCTAAGAATGAAAAGGTAAAATGTAAAAGTAATAGATATTTCTAAAGGATATAGAAGAATTGCATTTACCAAAAATACTGTGAGCCATGCTATTGCTTAGGACGATATTTCTAAAGGATATATCGGCCATAGTGTTGTTAAGTTTCTTGCCACACGCTCGGATAATATTTCTTCAGATATTTCCCATTAAGTGTTTTAGGCAAACCTTCTCCTTGTAGAGTTTGCACGAAATAGGAATTTCCAGGAACGATCTCTATAATCCTATACGGGCCTTCCCAACTCGGCGACCATTTGCCGAATTTATTATTTCTAGACCCAACAGGCAAAATCGTTTTCCATACCAAGTCTCCTATCTGAAACGATTTCTCCTTTACCCTTTTATTGTAAGTCTTAGCTACTCTTAACTTCTCTTTTTCAATCTCCCGTAATGCCTTCAATCTCTCTTCTAAGATATTATCTATTCTGTCCATCATCAATTGTTGTAATCCACAGCCGACAAGTCATTTTGTCTGGCTATTCTCAAAGCTTGTAAGTTAATTTCTACAGGTAGCACTGCCTCTTGTCCATATACTAACTCATACGTGTTACTCGGGTTGCCCCATGCTGAGATATCCGATGAGCCCATAAAGCTTCCGAGAGCACTTCGTGCCACCTTCTCGGATGTTCCTCAATTTTCTTTTTTATAAGTTTAATCAATGTTTTATTGCTGGACTCGGCCTGTCCATTGGTTTGGGGCATAATATGGGCGACGAGTTCAACAATTTAACTCCAAAGGACTCGGCGAACTCCAAAATTGATGAGACATAAAAGAAGCACCATGATCAGTTGTTAAAGTCTGAGGAATGCCGAACCTATGAATAATGTGTTCCAAAACAAAATTAATCACCTCTCTGTGAGTCATGTTTCTCAAAGGAATCGCTTCGGTCCACTTAGTGAAATAATCCGTAGCCACAGACGAAGCGATGACCCTTAGAAGAAGCAGGATGTATTTGACCAATAAAATCTAAACCCCATCCTCTAAACGGCCACGGCTTTATAATAGGGTGCATCATAGCCGTGGGTGCCAATTGTATGTTTCCAAACTTCTGGCATGCTTCATATACTCTATAGTAATGAAAACAATCCTCTAACATAGTCGGCCAATAGAAACCCGCTCTTTTCAACAACCATTGCATTTTGTGAGCCGACTGATGTCTTCCACATATCCCTTCATGTACTTCCCCCATAGCTACTCTCGAATGGTCGGGACCAAACATTTCAACAGTACCCCATCTATAGTTCGGCGATATAACTCGTCGTTCAACAAGATATATTTTATAGCTCGCCGCCGAATGTTCCTATCTCTTGTTTGACTTGGATCCTTCAAGTAACTAGCTAGAGGTACTCTCCAATCATTAAACTTTAAGTTGCTCGCCGACTCGGCTACTTGTGGTTCTTGTACTGAACTAGTGCCCACCGAGTCGGTACCGATGCTTCTAAGCAAATCGGCTTCGACTTCCAACAAGTCAGCCTTGCCCTCCGACAGCAGCGAGCATCGGTGTTCTTGATATGAAAAACTTCCCTCTACCGACTTGGTATCCGGATGCTTGCTGTGCCAGATAGTTGGCTCTAGAATTTCTTCCCTAGGCACATGATTGACAGTAAAGTATCTAGGGATTTGATTATATCTAGACATCGGTCTAAATAACTATTTAGTAGCCCATCAAAACACTGAACCTACCATTAACTTGCTGACTACTAGCAGTGAATCCCCAAAAGCATCTATATCTCTTACGCCCATATCGACTAAGTTTTGCAAACCGAACAACAGAGCTTCATATTCCGCCTGATTGTTGGTGCACGAATACTCTAGTCGGACCGATGCCTCATAAACAACACTGTTCGGTGAAATCAAATATTGCCAATACCTTGCCCGTTTCTACAAACCGATCCATCAAAATAAAGCTTCTATGGGCACACGCTAACATAGTTAATATCCTCTCTCATCTTTAACCCTATGATCGACAATGAAGTCGGCGAGGACTTGACTTTTCATAGAGCGCAACGACTCATATATCAGATCGTACTCTATTAATGCATAAGCCCATTTCCAATCCTACCGCTAAGAATTGGTTGTTGCAACATATATTTGACCACGTCGACTTGGCAAGCTACCACGCAAGTACTCGAAAGCAGATAGTGCCGAAACTTGGTACATGCATAGAATAACGATAAGCATAACTTCTCAATGAACACGTACCGACTTTCGGTGTCGAGCAAACGGTGACTTATATATGTGATAGTGCATTCCTTCCTGTTGACCTCTTAAGTCAGCACTGCGTCGATCACTTGTCTTGCGCAGCAATATACAATCAGAACGGTACGCCCGACTTGGGTGCCCGAAGCACCGGAGGACTCAACAAATATCTCTTAATGTTATTGAAAGCATCTTGCTGCTCTGCCCCCCAAGTGAACTCGGCCTCGTGCTTTAGCCGAAGTAAAGGGACAAACGATTCAATCTTTCCCCCAGGTTAGATATAATCGTCTTAAGTAATTTATTTTTCCCAATAGACTCTGCACATCCTTTTTGCACGTGGGTTCTTCTAACTTCCTGATGGCTTTTATCTTCTTGGGGTCAATTTCTATGCCATGTTCATGAATTATGAACCCTAAGAATTTACCAGCCGACACTCCAAAAGCACATTTGAGTGGGTTCATTTTCAACCCATACCAACGCATCCTTTCAAAGGCTGTCACAAGTTGGCTAAATGATGATCAAATCCCTCTGACTTAACGACGATGTTATCAATGTAGACTTCCAACACAATACCCAGAAGGTCATGAAAAATTAAGTTCATAGCTCGTTGATATGTGGCACTGGCATTCTTCAAGCCAAATGTCATGACAACCCACTCAAACAACCTGACAAAACCAGGACAACGAAAGGCAGTCTTAAACATGTCCTCCTCGGCCATAAAGATTTGATTATACCCAGCATTACCGTCTAAAAAGCTAATTACCTTGTATCTAGAAGCGTCATTTACTAACATGTCGGCTATTGGCATAGGATATTCATCTTTAGGAGTAGCCTTATTCAAATCTCTAAAATCAATACATACTCTAATCTTACCGGTATTCTTCTTCTCAACCAGCACAATGTTAGAGATCCACTTGGCATACCTACACGGCCGAATAAATCCGGCTTTCATTAACCGATCGACTTCTTCTTTGATGTGGTCATATAGATTAGGGTTGAAACGTCTGGGTGGTTGCTTGTGTGGTCTGAACCAGACTTGATAGGTAATTTATGCTCAACTAGACCCCTACTCAACCCGGGCATTTCAGTGTAATTCCAAGCAAAGCAGTCAACAAACTCTTTAAGTAATGCACATACCTCGCTCTTCTGATCGGCTTTCATATTGGCATTGACAAATGTAGGTCTGGGAATGACGCCGTTGCCAATGTCGACTTCCTCGAGCGGGTCGGCCGATGAGAACCCTTGTTTGAGTTTTTCCATGTCATCAAAGTCCTCAATGGTTTCATGCATATCGTTCTTCCTGGAGCGATATTCTTCAGTTCGCTTTTGCAACCACTTAATGCTATCCTCTTTATGCATTTTATAAAGATAAATCATTAAGCCGGGCTATTCAAGCTGGCTGTGCCTGTACCGGTACAAAACCATCTCGACTAATACTAATATAGTCATAATCTGATAAATTCCTGCCCGACAAACACTTCATATCACCGTGTTGCCAATCAACCGGTGTTTCGGTAAAAGCAATGCAAGCCGAGCTGTCTGCTTCGATGACCTCCACGTCATCGTCCACCCACTGGACCAAGCATTGATGCAGAGTAGAAGGGATGCAATAATTTACATGAATCCAGTCACGTCCCAAAAGCACATTGTATCGGCCTTTGACATCGATGACGAAAAACGCAGTCGGCAATGTCTTGCTTCCGACTGTGAGCTCCACCGAAATCACGCCCTTGGCCTCGGACAATTCCCTCGAGAATCTGCTAAGCCCCATGTTTGGTCTTCATCAACTCGTGCTCCTTACGGCCTAACTTAGAGAAAACCGAGAGAGGCATGATGTTGACTCCAGCACCGCCATCAACAAGCATGCGGCCGACTGGTTTCCCGTCAATGTGACCTTTGACGAACAAAGGTTTCAGATGCTGTCCATGTTTCTTTGGCTTCTCAAACGTAGCATTTTTTGACCTGAGTACAAGTTCTGCAATTTGCGACTCGGGTGCACGAAAATCCATGGGCAATTCGAACACCATGTTGATATCCATATCAACGGGTATTTTCCTGACATCGCCATTGGCCATGTCATCTCCTTCTTTCGCAATGCGCTTCTCTTTCCAAGTCATCTTTGTTGGCGTCATTGGCCTTGCTCTATTGAACACTCGTCGCGCTTCCTCTCGGTCAGCTCTTCTCTGAGTTTGAGCGCCCGCAATCGCTGTACCCTCCACTTCTGAGTGTGCGTGAGTCCTGTAGGGCACCACTGAGGCTTTGGCTTCACTCCTGGCTCAACCGATTTGATCTTGATGACCTATTTTTTCGGCATCCGCTTGTCGACTTCATTTTTCCATGCGCCGGGTTTGGCAGCACTGCTGGTCTCTGGAATATCTGAGTTGTCCATCGTGCCGAACCGTACATACCGAGTCCCTACTGGTGATGCCGGGTTGGTCCTCGGGCTGATTAATCTGGAAGACTATCCATGCTGACTTCTTTCTTGAACTCGTATAACACCTGCTTCATCCGAGTCGGGCGCGGGCTGAATCGTAGTGGTACTGCCAGACTTGGACTCATCACGCTTGACCGGTACCCAAACGCGCTTAATCGGTGAATTGCTTCTCTGAGCTTTTCTCGATGCCGCCGAGCGACTTAATGCGCCGAATTCCGTACGCCGAGTGGCAATCTCCTCCGGCGTCCTGGTTCTCGGGTTAAACCGAGTCCTTTTCTCATGTGGATGCTCCCTGAATCCGGGTCCTGATGGGATCCAACCTAGTTGGATCAGGCCGATTGGTCCAACAGAATGTGGTGCCCAGGGATTGAAACCCCATAGAGGAAACTGTGAATAGAAAGGAGGCACGCATCCCCAATAAGCCAGGCCTATCGCGAAGTATGGTGGCTGAACATATGAATTTCCTTGCCAGCACTCGGGACCACCAAACAACTGGTCGGGGAGCGACCTAGGACGCTTAGTGTTTCTAAGTCGAGTAAACACGTTGTTGGACGTATGCGAGATATACTTATCCAACAGTTGTTTCACTATCGGCTTTAGCTTTGGGACTTGCCCCTTTCCTCGGTTGACCTTCCAGACTCCGACTTCTGGATTTTTAGGCCTTGATCATCTTCGGAGCAGCATCATCGTCAATGATGACTTTCTTCCCTTTTGTTGACTCGGCTTGATCTGACCGAATTAACACCTTCTTCTTTTCCAAGTCAATCACGTTGATTGGAAAAGGATCACTGTCGAGCTTCATCTTAGTGCTTTGAGCAAATGTCAATCGTCCGTCATTAATGGCTGATTGTACCTGTCGACCGAACACGTTGCAGTCATTAGTAGCATGAGAAAAAGAGTTATGCCACTTGCAATAAGCTCTTTTGCCCAACTGTTCCGCAGATGGAAATACATGTCCTTCTTTTACCCTGATTAGATTTCCTTGGAGGAGCATATCAAAGATCTTATCACACTTGCTAATATCGAAAGTATATTTAATCTCTTCTCTCCTAGTAGGTGTGGGTTTTAAAGCAGAACATGCAAATGGTTTCGACTTGGGTGCCTGAACCATTCGGCTATGCATATATCCACATCATCGTCACTAGCCGAGTCATCATCGTATGCTATAATATTAACCACAGGTTTTCCTTGCTTTTGTTCTTATTATCTCTGAACCGGCTATACTGCTTGACTTCCTTAGCACGGTTCTCCTGCGCCACGGCTTTCTGCAAGACTTGATTAATATTTGAAAACTCTTGACCTTCTAGCCTATCCCTAATATGAGCAAGCAAGCCCGAAAAAGCGAGGTCGGCCAGATCCTTTTCGGCTATGGTCAAACTGAAGCACCGGTTTTTAACTTCACTAAATCTCCTGATGTAATCATACACCTGTTCATTACATTTCTGTTTGACCATCGTCAGATCTAAGAGTCTGAGTTCGGTTTCGCCGCTAAAAAAGTACTCGTGAAACTTCTGCTCTAATTGTGCCCATGTTGTGATGGATTTGGGAGCAAGCGACGTAAACCATGTGAAAGCTGTACCAGATAATGACAAAGGAAAAAGCTTGACCCTGTAGAGGTTTGATGTGCCGACTTCACTACACTGTGCCAAAAATTGCCCTACGTGCTCGAACGTGGACCTACCCTCTTCCCCGGTGAATTTAATGAAATCTGGAACTCTAAACCCACGGGGATACGGTGTCGTGTCGAAACATTCAGGGTACAGCTTTTGATAAGCACGTGTTTTGCCCTTGGGTTCTAAGCCGAATTCTCTGAGTGCTCCGGCGAGTTGGTCCTTAAAACTTGTACTGGCTGGTGGCACTGGTGTAACATGCGCATACGAGGTCGGCTCCGGCAACATGGGTTGGACTTGTTGTGGATTAAAATACGAATCTGGAACCAGCCCATGAGGGACTCTGGTACCGAGAGGCGGTAAAGGTGGCGTGTTATATGCTACTGTCTGGTAATACGGTTGTGGAACATGTGTACTAAGGCTAAGACTTCGGTTGTCGTTGGTAAGGTTCTGGTAAGCCAAAGTCGGAATAGTAGCCGCAGTAATTGCAGGAGTAGTTTCCATTAGGTGATTAATTCCATTAGTGTCCGGGTACATCAGCCGCTTATCCCGATGTTCGTCATTGACCCGCGACATCATTGACCTAACCTGATGCTGCAGACTACTCTTTAGATCTTTAGCGAGTTGTTCTTTAAAATCATCAAATCGGCTAGTCATCACTTGGGTGAGTGTTTGTGCCGTATTATCGATATCAGAACCATACTTACTAGCTACCGACACGTCAATTAGATGAGAAATATCTTCAGAACAAGTCGGTTTACTTACCTTAGTATTGAGCACGGAAGAAAGACTCGGTATGACTACCTTTTTGATGACACTGTTCCTCGTCTTCTGGTAGCCGGCCAACTTTTGCGGAGTCTCTCCGTCTGCTCTTCTTCGAGTTGACGTTCAATCTCTCGCCGCTCATCTTCAGATAGATCGTCGAGCGTGACGGTGATGATGTTGTCGGGGTTGACGATGCTTCCGTCTTTGGAGTCGGTGTTCATCGTGTAGCTCTTTCTTCTCTCCCCAGCGGTGTCGCCAATTGTGTTCGCACAAAAATCGATCCGCGGAACACCTAGATTAGTAGAGTTGCCAATTGTGATAATTATCATACTTTCGTGTACGACGAACGATTGCTTTCCGAGCAAAGCAACAAAGGATAACTATCGCACTTTCGTGTATGACGGACGATTGCTTTTCGAGCAAAGCAACAAAGATCTTCTTGCTTTTGTGAAGAAGAAACGACCGCTTTCCAGCGCAAAACGGCAAAGGTCTACTGCTAAGAACGAAAAGGTAAAAGGTAAAAGTAATAGATTGATTTGTGTCGATTGTTGGATGATTCAATCGGCCATCACCCTTTACATATTTATAGGGCGGTTGGTCTTTCCGTAAGAGATCAAGACTCCTGATCCTAACTGAATACAGATATATGACTTTCCTTTCCTAACGGATCCCGATTCGTCCTTTCCCTTCTCTCTTAGTAGCTTAACCACTGTGAACAGGACCTTTCCTTGCGTACGAGATACCCTTCCATATAAACCGAGTATCTTTTCGAATCCGCGATTACCTTTCCTTCTGTGATCACCCGCGGTTTCTTGTTCTCTGAGCTGAAGTCTCTGGCTGGAGTCGGACAAGACTTTGAAGTAGACGGCTTATCCACCCATCGGCAGATCAACTCGGAAGCACCACGACTTGGTTCAGTACTCGAGGACATGAGTTCGGATCCCGAGAGCCCTCTGCAAACGTCCTGGTACTCGGGGACACTGCGAGTACTCGGGGGATGTCGCGAGTGCTCGGGGACGCTGCGAGTACTCGGGGATGTTTCGAGTGCTCGGGGACGCTGCGAGTACTCGGGGATGTTGCGAGTACTCGGGGACGCTCAGCACCCGGAGACAACCTACCCGGATCTCCTTCGCGAGCACATCTCGAGAGTTCCATGAGTACTTCCAGTACTCGGGGACGGGCCACTCGGGTCCCGACGACGAGCCTCTGCGAGCACCTTTCGAGGGACTCGGCATCTGACTGACTCGGGGATGCTGCGAACAGCTCGACAGCACTGTGAATTAGTTAGTTGTACTGGAAGCGTCAAGCCTGCAATAAAAGTTAATACTAACTCCAAACAACTTGTCAGTCAATCATTTTAACCATCAATAGTAAAAATTTAATTCGGCCAACTGAATAAATCTTAAAGCCAAATTACGCTACAAACACACTCCTAAGCTCGTTGTCATTTAATGATATATTTTGAATGTGATTCGAGGTGTAATGTAGTTTAATTGCACAGCTGTGCTCATCTGTATAACTTTATATAATATTACAAGTACATGCTAGCTTTTTTGATCGAGTATATTGTTTTCTAGGAATGATGTCTGCTTGACTACACGACTACATGCATGCATGTTTAATAATGTCTCTCTGAAATAGTTCTTCAAACCCCTTCTTACACCAAACTAGTAAGCCCTGATCTCATGTAGATAGAATATTTATTAATTTTTAGTCTCTAAATTCTAAAATCAGATAAACTTAACTTTTACTATCAAAACCGGACAATTTTGGTCCTTCAGTACTCCATTCAAATAGTTTGACTGATGATGCAGCGGTGATTTCACATACGTTACAACCTAGTAAAAAAAACAATGAAAAAACCTAGAATATTTAGAAAAATCAAGAAAAAAAATCAGTTCTTTAAAAAAAAGTATATGAAAATTTATAAATATTTTATTGAAAAACTGAAAATTTATGAAAAAATCAAGAAAAATTCAAAAAAAGAAAATTTGGAAAAGCAACATGAATATTCCAAAAACATCTTTACAAAATAATCTGAAAATAAAAATGGATTTTCTTGGAAAAATTATTAAAAGGGAAAATTGAAAAGTATTTTGGAAAAATCATGGAATCAAGAAAACATAAAAGTAATTTTAGAGCATTCATGAAAAATTATCATATTTCCTAATTTTTATAAATGTTCTTAAATTATTTGTAAGTTTTCTCAAATTTCCTAGTTTTTTCATAATATTTCTGATTTTTTATTTTCTACTTTTGAAAATTTTCCATTTCTAAATTTTCCATATTTTCAATAATTTTTCTTCAAATTTTCTGATTAAAAAAATAGACTCACAAATTGATTTTTTTTATGTTGTAAATTCCTGGAATTTTTTATTCTATGTGCTGAGTTGGCTGCCACGTGTGTAAAATCACAACCACGTCATCGCCCAAACCGCTTTGAGATGACAAACCAAATTCATCCGATCTTGATAGTTAAGGGTTAACTTTGTGGGGTTTTAGAGTTTATGAATCAAAGTTAGATTTAACCAATAGTTGAGGGATCACAAATGGACTTACCATGCAGTAAAGATCCAAACGTGATGCTTATCACGACACAAAAGCATCGTCACAGTTTTTGTTCTTGCCACAGTACTGCCCTTGCTAAGTATATATCTCCAATGCTTTGTTGCACTCTACCTACAACTATGAAATTACTAAACTTCTGTTTAAGAGAGTTCCTATTTCCAACTCCTCTACTGGAGCAGGTGGAGCTCACCCAAATGTTTGAATTTCACCAAAATACCGGAGTGAAATTGCGCCCCTACTCCAGCCCATGTAGTGCAAATGGGTGGAGTAGCAAAATGACCGTTTCACCAGCTCCACCCGCACCCCTGCCCCTCTGATTTCAAAGGATCCCTAAAATTGAGGGAAATTACATTGAATTTGCCACTATGCAATCCCAAACCCATACATCCCTCCTGCGCCCTTTGCGCCTCGACTCCCAACCCTCTCATTTCCCAAGCAATGGCGTAGAAAACCTAGGCAGCGACGCTTCCTCTTAGACAGCGGGGCGTCCAGGCCTTGATGACTCCTCGACCTCCTCGTCCTCTCCCAAATCCGACCGCCTCATCCCTCTACAGATCTCGACATCGGTGCATCCTCCTCTTCCGCAAGCATGAATAGAGACCCCAAGGTAAGGACATGAGCTTGCCTTGCTGTCGTCCATGAATTCGCCAACCACAACAAGTCACTGAGCTTGCCCTTCTCTTTGGCTGCCACAACCAGATCTACCGAATATATTTTTTTGTAGAGAAAATCTGAGCACCAACTAAATATATCTCGATGCCCTGTCTGGAAGAATGATATTTTTTTTGGATAAAGTTCGGTATTTAGTTCAAAACTTCTGCTTAGCCGGCTGCAAGTGAGATGTTTTCGGATTCGTTCGTAAAAAAAAAGAATAATAAGTTTTCGGATTTTGTACTGTGACGTAGTGGTACACCGTTGGACCCTGTTTGACGCACCAGATTTGCTCAAGCGAAAACCTGGTTCCGGGGACGGCATGTAGCCGTGTCCTCGACAGGAGGTCCAAGCAAAGTAACGGCTCCTTCTCTGGAGACGCGGAGGAACGAAACACGGGAAAACCGCAAGCGAGAAGCACCGCCCCCGGGCCGGGCGGGGCCCCACCAACGGTAGGCTCCAAAAACGAGGAGAGGAGGTGTGAAAACCTGTCGCCCACACATGCTTTCGTTTTATTTCATTCGTATCAGTAACAGTAGGCCGGGGCCTGAACGATCTCCATCTACGACAAGCTTTACCACGCCGTCGGTGGGCGGCGCCCGTGGGTCGCTGCTTTACATGGCATCGCAACCCGATCGAAGGCATCCATCCTTCCGCTCCGCATCGAATCGTGCCAAGCGTGCAGTGACGGCTGCTTCTTTGTTCCCTCGCCCATACCATACATTACCACTTTCCCTTCCCCCACGGCACCACTCCTATATACGGAGTACAACAACACTTCTCCACTCCGCTCTCTCTCTCTCTCTCAACTTCTTCTCTCCAGTCCTCGGTGAGATCAGATCAGTTCAGTTCAGTTTCTTCTTGTGCTTGCTGAGAGGGAAGCAAAGGGAGGGAGAAGGAGATCAGGGAGATGGCTGACTGGGGTCCGGTGGTGGTGGGGGTGGTGCTGTTCATCCTGCTGTCGCCGGGGCTGCTCTTCGAGGTCCCCGGCTCGCACCGCCACGTCGACTTCGGCAGCTTCCGCACCAACGGCAAGGCCATCTTCGTCCACACCCTCATCTTCTTCGCCGCCTTCACCATCCTCACGCTCGCGCTCCACATCCACATCTACGCCGGATAGACTAGATGTAGCACTAGCTCGTCTTACATGTTCTCCTCTTGTTCGGTTCATCGATCGTCTTCATATGGTTCATGGATCTGTAGTTTATGCGTGTCCCTGCCTAGTTCTTTCGTCATCTGGGTGTACGAGATCGAAGACCTGCATCAGCCGTCGTTCCTGTGCTTCGTTTTGCTCTGCTGCTGAAACTTAGATGTTCTACTATTAATTAGTGGAAGCAAATTAAGCTGTTACGTTGTTTATTTGATCCTTTTTTCTCTGTGTTTTTGGAGAGAGGATTTGATCTTTCTTCTCACCATGTGCAGCAACGATCGAGTTTTATTTTCTTTTTAAATCATTCTGCAATACTTGTCGGTTGCAATAAGTTGCGACGCCAGTACTTCACTTAATTAGCTTACCACCACTGGCCTTTTTAGTTGCTGCACATTCTAGTGTTATGCTTCTCCACCACTTCCCGGAAGAACGAAAGAAAGGAAGACACAAAGAAGTTTATATGCAATTCAGCATATGGAGATAAGTACTGGTTACCGGACTGGTAGCAACTATCCCTTTCGACCGGTACATATTGATACCAGCAGATCAATGTTCAGCTGGTCAGTCGATCTACACATTGGACTCGGGGTGTTTCATCAGCATGCAAACTAGTATGGTTTTTGTATTTCGAATGGGACTAAAGTGATTATGATCTCTTCCGATCCCATGTTTCCAGGCAGAAAACCAAATAGCTCACCATACATACCGATTGAGCTCGGCTCTTGAAATCAGGTGCACGTTCCTTCAAAAATTAGCAAATGGTCCTTGTTCACATTTAGACATTAGTCACGAGTTCACATATTTAAAAACCTTGGTTTTCCATAAATCATAGCAGAATCGATCTAACTTGTTTCCGGTCAGCATCATATATCTAGTGTAATACCTTTGCTGGTTAATTGTTGTGTTAAACGACATGCTGTAACCAAAGTAGATTAAGAATTAAGAATACGAGACATCGATTTTTACAAGAAAAATTCTTGCAGGTAAAAATCTTGGACACATGACAACGATCTTCACTGTATCGAGAAATGTTTACAAACCACAAGGAGTTTATGATGAGTCGTTAACTCATCTCATGCAACATTCAAGAAGTATGTATGTAGGTGACGTACAAGTGATTCGAGTCTAAAGTGGGAACTTGATTAACAAATCCATACCGTGGGGTCGGAACTGCCGCACCCCTCAGGTTATGGTCTGTGAAACATCGCATAGGCCTAGTCGGTCGTAACGGGGGCCTATAAAGCAGAGTGGAGACAGGTTCCAATATCTCACTAGAATTAAGCTCTCTCATATATATATATATATATATATATATAGAATCCCTAATCTACAGCTGAGAGCAGAATAACTATTCTGCGCGCCGGCCAACCGACCGAGCCAGCCAGCCAGCCCCCACCACGCCCCATCTTTTCACCACTGACCGTAAAACTATTCAGTAGATATAGTAAATCCATCGAACTATATTACTGTCGAACAGATCCCTCACAGTCACGTAACTTCACATGTAAAATACGGTAATTTTATGTCTTTCGAGTAGTAAAACAACATGTGTCAGCGTAAAACTCAGGACTGTAGTAATTTTTGTATAAAGCGTGTCGCAAAATTATGATTATATGTACACGATATTACGATCTCGCGGCCATCATTTTACTGCATGTCTGATCGTTCTATACTAGAAAGGAAATATTTCTTCCATTTGTTCACAATCACTTGTGTAGTCCAGTTGGTTAGTAGAGAAGAGCAACGTGCGTGAGGTCCAGGGTTCAAATCCTGCCTCGTCCTTATTTTTTCAACTAAAACGGATTAGGGGAATATTTCTTCTATAATGGAAATATTTCTTCTGTTTATTCACAGTCATTTGCATAGTCTAGTTGGTTAGAAGAGAAGAATAACGTGTATCAGGTCCACGGTTCGAATCTCCCCACCTCATTATTTATTATTCAATTATAAAACGGACTGCGCGTGACTTAGAATTTTTTTACTGTCGAGATGTGCGTGAGATAGTAAAGTTCTGTATAGGATGTCGTAAAATCTATCACAAAAGGTAGTAGAAAGATGCTAAACTCAGAAGGTTTTCACAGTCGAGATGCACGCGAGGCAGTAAAGTTGTGTATAAGATATCGTAAAATCTATCGCAAAATGTAGTAATTCTGAGTCAAACTAAAATCTCAGCAGTAAAATCCCGTCCGAAAATTACTACTCGATAGACATAAAATTACTGTCCCGCGTGGCTGGCTCGGTCTGGCGCATTTCGGCCGGAGCGCAGAATAAGCTATGCTGCGCTCACGAGCAGATTAGCGCTGCCGTATATATATATATATATATATAATATCAACAAAAATATCCAACTCGAGACGAATTTCTTCCTTAGAACTAATAAACTTCTTCAATAATTAAATCTCTATTGTGTGGTAAAAGTCTTAGGTTAAACTTCAATTAACAAGCTTGAACAAAGCTCAAACTTAATAATAAGAATTGGTTTATGTTATTATATTAACAAGATTATCATAAGTTCTTATCTTACATACTTTAACATCATAAAAATTTGGATCACATATCAACGTCTTGATTGACGAGTTTTTTCTACGATAAAAGATAGATTACAAACCCGGCTCCATCATATTTCACTCAAATGACATAAAAAATGGGGTAGATTACAAACCGGGCTCCATCACATTTCACTCAAACGACATCAACAAAATCTGTATAGTTTTGGGAACCAAAGCACAAACATAATACAAATGATAACAATTGTTCAGGGCTTTAGAACTTCGTTCTTCTTCTCCGAGGCTTGTCCTAGGGCTTCAGAGCTACTTCCTTCACACTAAGTCAGGATCAGGATGCAGTAGCACAAGCATGTGCTACAATAGCTTTAAAATGTGTTACTAAGGCATTTCATAACACACTTTGGTAATTAGTAACATCTTATATATTCTATATGAAACAACATGGTTAGTAACACCATTTTTCAAATATTGCAACACAATTATTGATGATTGGCAACATGACCCTATAACATTTTTCTCTAACTATAGCAGCACACGGTTCGTAGCACCATGTTTTAAATATTGCAACACAATTATTGTTGACTGGCGACATGACCTAGTAACACTTTTCTCTTACTGTAGCAACACAATGTTTGTAACACCGTTTCTAAATATTGCAACATGTAGTTAGCAACTATTTTTATGTAATGTTGATTATTTTGGTCATTGATATTATTGCTTACAAGATTTTCACAAACATTGCAACATGCAGGACGCACGATTTTGTTCTTAGAACATTGTAGGGAAGCTTTGAATTTGAAGCGGGCCGTCTTGCTATTATGAGCAGATTTCTGGTATCAGGAATTATTCCTATCAACCTCTTGTTGAGGTAGATAGTGAGTCGTGTGTTTCATTGATTATAGTGAGTCGTGTGTTTCATTGATTTACTTTTAGTCCTATTAATTGATAGAGAAAGATGGGCAATATATTCGCACAGGCTGTGATTCTTCATTTTAAAGCTTGAGACTCAGGTGGCCGTAATGCCACATTGAATTGAACACACTAGTAACTTCACCTAAAAATTAAGCTGATGTAAATTTTTTCATACTTTAACAAATAACTCGATCCTTATGGCAATCCAGTTATATTGTATCTTAAGCTATATCATATGCATTAAATAGGTTTTTAGATACAACTTTTGTTTGACTTGTATCTTAATGTTGTATCCAAAGGAGTTTCGATTTAATATGTATAGTTATTAATACTAGCATTTTAACTTTGTGGACTAGTGTGGCAATATCTTACAAAGGAAGATGCACACTATAGTGATTAGAGTCGTATCGGATACGTTATCACTCTCTCTCCTCTTTAATAAGGCTGCCACATTAGCTTTTGACTAGTTGATATATTTTACATATACCTGGTGTCATTACATTGAGAGTGCCTTTACATCATAAGGGTAATTAAATTGTACCGTCTGTAACAAGACTTTGATGTAGGCCTTTTCTTGTTTCAGGGTAGTGTGAATGCTCTATTTCCTTTCCTGCTTTCAGCAGTGTGTATACGTTAATTCTTTTGCACCATGCAATTATGATGCATTGACATGACCTGAGTACCCAAGAGTACTGGTCGCCTCCACCGTACTCCCTGTCATGATCTACATTGCGTGTCGTGTCAATGCCAGCAATATAAGCTTTGTTTGCACCTACGTCAACAATGAGGGCACCTCTCATAGGGCTGTGATTAGGGAGCGCCTAAACACTCTTAATTGTGGAGGACAGCAAGGACGGTAACAAGCAAGGGTGACATGGAACTAGCAAAAGTTGGCCGAATAAATCCCTATGCCCCTTGAGCTTAGAGGGAAGGCTGGCAGAGGGCAGTGGACCAGAAGAAGAGGCCGTATGTGAGGATGGTGTGCTGAAATAGTGCAGCTGGCCACGGATGGACATGACACCATCCAGTGGACGGAGATGGTGGGAGACTCATCACTCGGTACAAAGAAGATGGCAATGATGTGAGTGGTTTGGGTGGAAGGTAGGTGGCGAGAGCTAGGCGCGCTGCTGGCAGGGTGTGGTGGAGGAGGAGATCAGGGAGAAAGAGGAATAAGTGGTTAGAGTGGAAAGGGTAGGGATGACCGATAAAAAAGAATGTTAGGGGAGAACAAGAAGAAGCTTGGAAACGGAATATGAAGAAGAATGGTTTGTCAGTCTCGCTGCTTAAGGGGTTTGTGTGCAGCAAGATAGCCCTAACCCCTACTAGCAGAGTAGGGTATAGCATCCTCCTCTTACCGCTCCAGCCCCAACCGCTTCTCTACACACCCCGCACTTTGTTGTAGCGGTTCCATACTTTCATGGATCATTTTGCTAGCAATACTTAAGGTTCGCACGGTAGAGGCCTCATGACATTCGTTTCACTATGCATGCGTCATACGATAATGATCACTATCGTATGTGAAGCAATTCCATTCGGCAGAGTGAGGCTAGCGGTCATTAGTGCCATCGGATTAGAAAATAAACAAAATCTGCTGGCACACATATGCCATCAAATGAGAGTTCATCGGGAGATGAACATGGTAGTAGCACTCCATTCGTCACAACTCACAATTATTTCCTACCTTCACCGTGAAAAGATATTAACTGCTTCCCACTGTTATCTTTTACTCCCATGAATATTTGAGATTGTTATGATTCGTTTGCCATCCCACCTTGTTTATCAAACTAACTTTGGGGTCACCTCTTCACGATTTTCATCATCTTAATTTAAGGTTTACAAAATATAACTGTGAGAACTCTACTTTTTAGGTCTAGTCGGAAGAGGCAAGGTTTAGGTAGATCAACTCGCTACCAAGTTGAACAGTTTCTGTTGAGTCGCATTACCGACTAGAGTATGAGAGGGGGGAAATTGTACTGTGTATTTATCGCATACATGGCATTTATCGTGTTAAATTTATACAAAGTCATATGCACAATTGAAATAGAAACTTTATTAATTCAAGAATGTAATACAAATGTCTTAGTACAACATTGTTATAAGAATAAATAAAAATAATAAAAAAATTACATGAATAACTTCATTCTACCTATACATCAAATAGCTAGACTTAATCTTCAATGTCGAGTGTCGAGCCGTAGAGGAGCACCGGGCATCGAGGGAGGCGCCCTGCGGAAATATTTGCGAAGTCCGAGGCCGCCGAGTATATGAACTCGGGACCGTTGGGACCCCGCAAACTGCTGTAGGACGCAAAGAGTTTTCAAAAACATTATTTTAAAATATATGTGGTTCACCGGTACATTTTCGCTTAAACCCGCAAGGTTAGTCGCGGGGGCAAAAGAATACCGAGGTGGAACCTAGATAAATTTTATTTTTGAAAATACATTTTGGAAAACGTTTTGTCTTTCAAAAACATCCAAGGGCTACATGGCTAAAACCCTTATAGGACGAATCTAATATATTTGTATATAGGGGGAAAAAAGGTAGAGGATAAAAATAATTTTATTTTTCCTACACTAAATTGCCTCCATGAGTTTATTTTGAAAAGAAATTGTTCTACAAATCACTTGAAGAGATAAGGTTTCATCCAGTAAATAAATATCCAACAGCCCACATGTGTTTGACCGAAGTCAAATTTCTTGACTCCAAAGGCAACCATTCACCGAGTACTTATCCAACAGCATATACATATCCTGGTTCAAATCAAATACCTTAACCCTTAGGCAACATCCCTTCAAATATTTATCTAGGCAGCACACAAATATTGACCTTAGTCAATTTCTTAGCTGAGAAGCTGCCATAGTAGCCATCCGGTAGTGACACCAGTAATATAAGGCAGCAGGAGGTGGCGAGTTATCACCTAAGAGGCTCCAAAGAAGAGCTCGGTAGAAATAGGAATAAGACAGCCAGAGAATAGAGTTCACAACTCAGTAGTAATACCAATCCTTTCGAGACTACCAGTTCCTCAAAAGCTAAGAGCAGCAAGAGAGCAATAGCATGGCAGCCACTTAGGAGAAGCTCAAGAGGAGGAACCAAAGCCAAGGAGAAAGCCATCAAGACTAGGAGTAGGAACAACAAGGAGCTCAAGATTAGGAGCTCATCAGGAACAGCAAGCACTAGGAGGAGAAGGTCCCCAACACCACCACAAGCAGGAGAGGAGCTCAGAAGCAAGGAACAGAAGAGAAAGAAGCAGGCTGCTGGTAGAGCAAGAAGGGCAAGACCAATAGTTGAACTAAGCCTGTTTTTGTCCAAACCCAGACAAAGGTAAGGATCATCAATAGCGTCGCAAACCCGCATATACATGCATTTTAGCATGATAATAGGAGCTTCAGATTTTATTCATCATAAGGTTTCCTTAGACAACTTTGGTAATAACCTGTTCTTATCAGATTTCATTTCTTTACCTTTCCCAGTTTTTCTGAGACAAACATCACAATATACATATATCAAGGCATCAATTAGGCAACTGTTTGTAGCATCTATTCTTACCAGTTTAAAAAATAACAGAGATCAAGTGCACATCTTGTTCTTCTCGGTTAATAAACTGATATACACATATATGTGGAGGAAACATAAAGAGGCTAAGACCAATAATAGTATATGTTCTTTAGCTTAAATGAACTGATATAGACATACATATATATGAGAGAAACAGAGAACAATCAACTAAAATCAAGATAGCATCTGTTCTTGCCAATCTTGAATAAGACATAGTTCTTCAATTTAAGTAAACTTATATGAGGACTAAAAATTAAGTGTGGTATCTGCTTTAGAAACACGATAGATTTTTGTTCTTTTAATTCCCTAGATAACAAACATGCCATCCCGAACTTGTTAAGCATCCAAGAGCACGGCATGAAAACATACACATGAAAATTAGCTAATGCAAATTGATTATCAAGCCATGGCCAAACGCAAATCAAACAAATAATAGCAAGGAAGTAATCAGACTTATCACAGAGGAGCCCTAGGATTAGGGAGATTAGATGAAGAGAAAGGGGGGGGGGCGTTTAAAGAAGTGCTTATCGAAGTGAAAAGACCGACGACATCGGTAGTCCCACCGGACCCAGCGGAGCACCGCCAATAGCGGAGCTGCAACGCCAAGCGATGAACTACCTGGGCGGGGCAGCGAGGACCACCAGGATGGGCAACTGCTGGGGAAGGGACCGAGGGGACGTCGAGTAGAGCGGCAGACCGAGGCGGCATCTAAGAGGAGCGGCATCTGGGAGGTGGCAACCCGAGTGAGACCGGCAGGGCTGAGATTGAGCCCAGGCTCGTGACTGAGGCAGCACCTAGGACAGTGGGGGCGACCCGAGAAGGTGTTGAGTCGAGCAGGCGGCAGAGAAGGCCGGGAGGCGGAGGAGAGCTGGGGGAGACCGGCAAGAGAGAGAGAGAGAGAGAGAGAGAGAGAGAGAGAGAGAGAGAGAGAGAGAGAGCGGGGAACAGCGGAGGAGGCCGTGAGTTGAGGCGTCGGTGGCGATGTTAGACGGCAGCGGTGCAAAGGGGTGCAAGGGAGAGTAGGTCGGACGGTGCTTGAGTGAATTAGGGCTGTGGTAGAATAGGTTAAGTATTGGGCCAAATGGGCTGACGTAAGAATAGAGGCCGCTTTGTTTTTCTTTTTCTTTTTGTTGTTTAACAAATCAGCCCGAGAAAGTAATTGTTTTTCTTTTTCTTCAGAACAGAAAGTAAGAGAAGAAGATAAGGGCTAAAATAAAAATAAATATTTACATATACACAAAACAACAAAAGACTTTTCTTCTCTTTAAAAAATAAAAAAAGAAGAAAATAGTGGTTGCAAGTTAAAATTCATCTTTGAGTTTAAATTATCTTCCTCAATATAATGGTTATAAATTTTTAATTGAACCCTAGATTAAATTCTTAAGTCAGTTAAATGAATCGAGTAATACTCTAAGTAAAGTAAATCATGAGTTAAATTGATTAATGTTGTTATGTGAGAAATTAACATAAGCTTTACAAATCACTAAAGCTTAGTTATCCTTTTAAGAAGTTCTATATCTTCAAAAGAGTGTTTAAAAGATTCATGTCTAAATTCCTTAGAGCATTTTAACACGTGGACATTCCTTCATGCATATATTATCATGCCATTTGCATTCATACTTGGGATTTTCTAGAACAAGTCCTTATAAGACTTTATTGCTTTTTATCAGAAGTCGGAGTTCAACAAACCAACCCGTCGAACTCCATTTCCAATCCGATACCAGGCAAATCCAGTTTCTTGTTCATATCCGTTGAGAACGATTTACAAAACTTTCCTTCTTGTCTATAACATGCATAAAAAGAAAACTTATTTTGTAAAGATGAAAACCTTGGAAGGGGTGCAGATGGCACATTGGAATATAGGTTTCATCACACGGATTTGTTTCATATAAGGTTAAAGTAACCAATGATTGATTGTGTTCAAGGGCCGTAGCGATAGCGCTTACCACATACCCTGTATGGGCAGGGCTGAGCTAAAGTACCTTTGTCCTAGGTGTATACCCCCCTGGGAAAGCAGGACCTGCGTAGTTGGACGCGGTGAGTATCAACTACCGAGAAGATGGTGTAGCAATAATACGTTGGATGCTCATATATCAACGGGAGACCGGTAGCCTTGGCCGTTGTGTAGGACTACGACGTGGGGTATAACCGAGCGGGCGGTGAAAATGCTCTGTGATCATGGGTACGTAATCTTGGGCTCGCTACCTTGGATACATATTTATGATCGTGTGTGGGTATAGTTGCGCACATCTGCAGAGTGTAAGAAAGTGTGGCTTAGTCACTATATGTCCCTGGTTGGAACTGTGAATCCGGCAAGAAAGGGATCCATCGGGGATCCTCGCAGCCTGTGAGACATAAGATCATTAGTCTCTTAAATTAAAACTTGACTCTCTTACCTTACAAAATGCATTCTTTTGGAGAACACCACTGTTCTCATTAGATAGCGCATCAAACACCTCTTGCTATTTCTGAACTTGTTTAGTACCTTTTGTACTCATTCTTCTATTCTAATTCCTTTGATTAGATGGTGAGCCAATGGCTGACTAGGATGTAATCTACATCGAGGTTGAAGATGGAGTCTCTGAAGAGCCGATAGGGACGAAGGAAAAAGAAGGAGTCTACTACTACTTCGATTACACTGACGAGAAGCCTGAAGCGTAGAAGTATAAGACGAGTGAGACGAGGGTTGTAGATAAGTCTTTTGCTGTAGCCGACTAGAACGGTTTTAAATTTCCCGTACTTTGGGAATAAATTTGTATAATTGTACCTTGTTCTTTGAGTTTGTAAATTAAGTATTGTAATAAATGGACTGCTGCAATGCTTCTGTTGTGCTACTCTGTGTGATATGTTGTTGACGAAAAGGCACTTCGTCTATAATATATCAAAAACTAGCATATTACTCGAAAGGGTAGTATGTGGGTCGTCGCAATAACATTTTACGGTTTTACTATTTGTTTCTTACTTTATTTTTAATTCAAAATTATACGTTGTGGCCATATGTTTGCACGTGGACTGATCTGCCACGTGATTGAATTTATTTTTATTATTTCTAGAAAGATGTGCAGATATTCAAGCAGTGTTGACTAAAGTTCTCTTAGGGGAAAACACCAGATATTAGTTTAGATATGAGGAAAAACATAGGTGATTTAACTAAAATTTAAATTATAAATTAAATTAAATTTAAGCGAACATATATTTTACATCTAGGACCGCTTGATGGTAGATGGTGTGTGATTAAGCGTAGATGTCTATCTTATAGTAAAGGGTATCATTTAGCATCTGAATTTGCTCTATAATGCAGTTTGCTAAGGTACGAAATGACAGAAACGCCCGTGTGAGGCTTAACCATGTTAAGTTCTGCACCCATGAAAATTAATTTTTGGCATTAAATGAGGGCAAAGTTCAAAACTTTTAGGACATCGAAACAGATTGGATTTTGTTTATAGACAATACATGACCTACATTTTTCCTACTAGTACTCCCTGGTATCAAATTTATTTTGTCAGTTTGACTAAAGGTTTGAGCCAAAAAAAAGTCCTGTTTTTTAAGCCCTCAAATAAAATTTGGGGAAAATACAATTTTTTTTGAGGCGCTCGTGGCTGAATCCGCGCGCATCCTTGAACAAATTGGCACAGGTACATCCTAGATGAATTTTTTTTAAATACTATTTTTTTTGTAAATTGCAAGTCTATATGTCGGTTTGAAAAAATTTCAAAAGTACAGCTCAGTCGGCAACCCAAATGCCGAAAGGCTCAAATCGGCAGCCCAATTGCCGAAAGGGGCCCAGTCGGCAGCCCAAACACCGAATTCTAGCAGGTCGGCAGCCCAAGTACCGACAGCTGCAACGAATTTTGGCGCCAGTGGGAAGTCGGCGAGCGAACTGCCGACTTGGAATTAGTCAGCAAGCCAGATGCCGACTTAGCCCTAGTCGGCAAACCAGCTGCCGACTTGGTCCTAGTCGGCAAACCAGCTGCCGACCTGGCCCATGCTTGCCCTATTTAGCCACCCCACCTCTCTCTGCCTCCCTCCTACCGCACTGCCCTGCCTCTCTCTGCTTCCCACGCACCGACGAACATAACACGAGGATAGAGAGGAGAGTAGAGGAATTTTGGAGGCGAGTTGGAAGAGGGATTTCGGCAGGGGGCTTAAGTGAGGTAAGTATTTGTGCGATTTTTTTAGCTCGTTGGATTTACTAACCACGTCCGCACTGCAAAATGGTAGGAATGGCTTCATCTGGTTCGGACGACATGCCGACGGAGAAATTTCCTGTCGATGTACCGAATGGAGTCGAGGTTCCCCTTTGCTGGTGCCAAGATCCGTGCAAGCTAATGGTGTCAAGACAGATGTCGTACAACTTCGGACGAAGGTTCTTCATATGCGCTAACTACGATGAAGAGCCACCGAAGCTTGGCGTGCGCACACAGCAGCGAAGGGTAAAACACGCATTGTACCCAATAGTTATTTCTTCCACCCGCTCGTAACACTGCAATACCATGCTAACACTCATTTGCTTGCAGTCTCCACCCACTCTATGTGACTACATACAGTGGCTGGACAATACCCAATCGAAAGAGGACGAAGAACAACTGATGCGTGAGGTCTATTTTAGGCGCGATTACACTCTGCAACGCATGCACGAGGCGGAGGAGGCGGAGAAGCAGAAGCGTTGGCAGGAGCAGCTACGCAAGGAAAAGATGGAGGTGAAACGTCGAGCCGCGAAAGCACGTGAGGCTGAAAGGGCGAGGAAGCGCGAGATCGCGTGTTGGGCGAAGGAAGAAGGAGAGGAAGCTCACGCTCATCGTATGAGGAAGGGAAAATATCCGAAAGACACTGAGTAGGTTGTCCTATGTTGTATCTTCCTAGTTGTTCTATTATTAGGTCGTTCGGTTCTATGGCTGTATCACGGGAATGTTATCGTACCATCTACCGCACGTGTACTTATGGCAATGTATCGTACTCGTAGTCTAGACTTCAATGAAATAAACTAAGTGTTCGAATCTAAGGAAAAGTAGCAGAACTAAGACAGATAAAATTCGAAAAGATGCGGTCATAACTACTACAAACAAATACTCTTGCTAGTCTCCCTGGGCAGGTCCTCTTGGGCCTCCCTGTCCACGTCCTCGACGCGGCCCCCTCCGCGGCCTCTTGCGGAAGTCCGAGTACGTCAAATGTTCCGGCGGAACAATCGTACGACGCCCCTGCCGTACAAGGGCTCCTCAGGCTGAGGTGCAGTAGGCTGCGTGTCCTGCGTGGGTGGCGGCGGCGAGGACGGGGAATGATACCCCCGTCCCAACGCAGAACCGTCGGCGGGGTCGAACTGAGTGCTTGCGAAGTACTGAGACGGGCTGTCCGAACCTCCTCCTCCTCCTTGTGAGAAGGGAACAAAACCTGTGGGAGACAATACGTCATGAGTGCGTGCAAACATGTTGAATCTATTCCGGAAGCAGGAAAATGTTACGTACCTGGGTTGGGGATCATGGACGGAAACTGTGGCCGCGTGCGCTGAGAGCTCGACGGCATGTCCCAGGGAAACAGCTGCCTGCCCTCGAGCTGCGGGCCGTGCCAGGACGACCCGCTGGCCTGTGAAGGACCTGGGGGGAGGGGGCCTGCCAGGACGACCCACCGGCCTGTGAAGGACCTAGGGGAGTAGTCTGCACCGCGGAGGGTCTTGGAGGGAGGTGTGCTCCACGTCCTCTCTGCGGATCGTCCACATCTAATATGTTAATATTATTTCTACCTCAAAATTACAATGCTAATGCTAATATGTTAATATGATCGCGGGTATGCGACTCATTTGTACTATGGACCTTGATCATAATATGAGACTAGGCTAGAAACTAGCTAGCTAATCTGATTAATGTAGCCCTGCATGTCATAAGTGTTGAAATATATTGCATTTCTTTCTCCATCAAATTACGATCGATAAATTTCGTAACTAAATCGATAAATTTATCACGGACTAATACTACGCTATAAAATCTTGTAATTAGGATCGATAAATTTTCTAACTAAACCGCATAAATTTTTTCGAATTTAGGATTTACCGAACCGACGAAAAATTCCGCGGAAGAGGCCGCTCTTCTTCCTTCTTCTCCTCTTCTTCTCTTCTTCTCCTCCTCCTTTTCTCTTCCTCTCCTCACTCTCCCACATCCCGCCGCCGCTCCACAGCCTCGCCGCTGGCCGCCGCCACAACCTCGCCGCCGACCGCCGCACTGGCCTCGCCGCCGGCCTCTCCGGTCGCCTTGCCGCACCCCCGGCCGCCGCCCTCCCTCCAAGCCGCGCCGCCGCCGCCGCCGCTCGGCTCAATGCTCTCGGCGCGCCGTGTGTGCGTGTGCGGGAGGAGTAGCAGCTGATTAGGAGCATGTCGGCACACGGCTTGCCGATAAGCCCCAAGTCGGCATACCGCTTGCCGACATGCCCCAAATCGGCAAACCACATGCCGACAGCCAACCAAATCGGCGCATGCGTTGCCGACTGGATCTTTTCGGCATCCGAAATACCGATGGCCCACGTAGTCGGCAATTGGGCTGCCGATTTGAGCCTTTCGGCATTTGGGTTGCCGACTGAGCCGTACTTTTGAAATTTTTTCAAACCGACATGTAGACTTGCAATTTACGAAAAAAGTAATATTTTAAAAAAATTTCCATCCTAGATCGGTTCCTATCCTCAGCTCTCGATCGAGCTGCGTTTCGCAGCTGGCCCTGGTGTCTAGCGGCAAATCTGGGCACCTAGGGTTTGGGGCCGATTCTTGGAACCCTGCAATCTTCTCGGCTTTGGGGGTTGGAATTGTACCCAGGTTGGTGTTCTGAGGCGCAGATCATGCGGATTGGTAGGTTTCTGTGCCCGATTGGAGCTCGATTGGATGGTGCCTTGTGCTGATTTGACATTCCAGGACTTCTTTTGCTCGTCTTTTCCGGTTTTGTGCTGGCTTTCGGAGTTGGTGTTTGCACGCGAAATTGATCTGCGCAACACTTAGATAACTATCGTACTTTCATAACGACGAATGATTGCTTTTCGAGCAAAGCAACAAAGATCTCCTCGCTTTCGTGAAAGAGAACCGACCGCTTTTCGACACAAAACGGTAAAGATCTAAACTAAGAGAAAAGGTAAAAGAAACATAAAGTAAAAGTAGTAGATTGTTTTGATGTATCGATTGTGTCTTTTTAATCGGCCATCACCCTGCACATATTTATATAGAGCGGCTGGTCTTTTCGTAGGAGAACATGACTCCTAATCCTATCTAAATACGTACACGTGACTTTCCTTTCTCCCTTTTCTTGTCTCCTAAGTCTTGTGCACCAAATTTGGTAATCAACATATCCTCGGCCCACCCGCAGAGCAACTTCGACAAGAACTCGGCTTGGGCCTACTCGGTACACCAAACAACTCGGTAGCACTACGAGCAACTCGGCACATTAGACAACTTGAGAGCGCTGTAAGCTACTCGGCGAGCTACTCGGTAACACTGGAACTTGGACCCGCCAGAAAGAAATCGGCTTGGGCCACTCGGCGCGCCGATCGACTCGGCAGTACTGCGAGCGACTCAGCATATCAGACCACTCGGGAATGCCGCGGGCCACTCAGCCATACTGGAATCGTCAAGCCTGCATTAAGAATTAACACTAATTCCATACAACTTGTTAGTCCATTACCTTAACCATCAATAGTTAAATTAATTTGGCTAACTGAATAAATCTTATAGCCAAATTACACTATTAACACATGCACCCCTGTTTTTGGTATAATTGTATTTACCAAAAATACTATGGGCCACGCCATTGCTTAGGGCGATATCTTAAATGATATATCGGCCATAGGGCCATCAAGCCTCTTGCCACACGCTAGGATAATACTTCTTCAAATATTTTCCATTGAGAGCTTTAGGTAAATCCTCTCCCTGCAAAGTCTGCACAAAATAGGAATTTCCAGGAACAATCTCTACAACTCTATACGGGCCTTCCCAACTCGGCGACCATTTGCCGAATTTATTATCTTTAGTTCCAATAGGCAAAATCATTTTCCACACTAAATCTCCTATCTGAAACGATTTCTCCCTTACCCTCTTATTGTAAGCCTTAGCCACTCTTAATTTTTCTTTTTCAATCTCCCGTAAGGCCTTTAATCTCTCTTCCGAGACATCATCTATCCTATCCATCATCAAGTTATTGTAATCTACAACCGACAAGTCATTTTGTCTGGCTATCCTAAGAGCTTGCAAATTGATTTCCACAGGTAGCACTACTTCCTGGCCATACACTAACTCATACGGCGTTACTCGAGTTGCACCATGCCTAGATATCCGATGAGCACATAGAGCTTCCGAAAGCACCTCATGTCACCTTCTTGGATGCACTTCAATTTTCTTCTTTATAAGCTTAATTAAAGTCTTATTGCTAGACTCGGCCTGTCCATTAGTCTGAGCATAATAAGGTGACGAGTTTAACAATTTAATTCTAAAGGACTCGGCAAACTCACGAAATTGATGAGACATAAAAAAAGCTCCTTGATCAGTCGTTAGGGTTTGACGAATGCCGAACCTATGAATAATGTGTTCCAAAATAAAACTAATCACCTCCTTATGAGTCATATTTTTCAAAGGAATCGCTTAGTCCATTTAGTGAAATAATTTGTATTCACAAGGACGAAGCGATGACCCTTAGAAGAAGCAGGATGTATCTGACCAATAAAATCTAAGCCCCATCCTCTAAACAGCCACGGCTTCACAATAGGGTGCATCATAGCCGCGGGTGCCAGTTGCACATTCCCGAATCTCTGGCATGCTTCACATCCTTTATAATATCGAAAACAATCCTCCAACATCGTCGGCCAATAGAAACCCGCTCTTTTCAATATCCATTGCATTTTATGCGCCGACTGATGTGTCCCACATATCCCTTCATGTACCTCTCCCATAGCTACTTTTGATTGGTCAGGACGCAAGCATTTCAAAAGTAACCCATCTATTGTTTGGCGATATAACCCATCATCTAACGGAGTATATTTTATAGCTTGCCACCAAATTTTCCTATCCCTTGTTTGACTCGGATCTTTCAAATAGCTAGCTAGAGGTGTTCTCCAATTGTCTGGCTCTAAATTACTCGCCGTTTCAGCTACTGGCGACCCTTGTACTGGATTAATATCCAACAAGTCGGCCTTGACCCCAAGTAAGTCGGCTTCGACTCCAAACAAGTCGACTTCGACTCTAAACAAGTCGGCTTTGACTCTAAACAAGTCGGCTTTATCTTTGACAGCAGCTAGCATCGGCTTCTTTGATATGAAAATTTTTCCTCTGCCGACTTGATACCCGGATGCTTGCTGTGCTAAACAATTAGCCCTAGAATTCTCTTCCCTAAGCACATGACTGATAGTAAAAGTATCTAGGGACTTCATTATATCTAAACATTGGTCTAAATAACTGTTCAGTAGCCCATCAAAACACTGAAACTCACCATTAACTTGCTGAGCTACTAGCAATGAATCTCCAAAAGCATATATGTCCTTTACGCCCATATCTACTAAGTTTTGTAAACCAAACAACAAAGCTTCATACTCTGCCTGGTTGTTAGTGCAAGAGTACTCTAAGCGGACCGATGCTTCATAAACAACATCGTTCGGTGAAACCAAAACATTGCCAATACCTTGCCCATTTCTGCAAACCGATCCATCAAAATAAATTTTCCATGGGCACACTCACATAATTAATATCTTCTTCATCTTTAACCCTATGATAACAATGAAGTTGGCGATGACTTGACCTTTCATAGAACGTAATGACTCATATGTTAAATCATACTCTATTAATGCATAAGCCCATTTTCCAATTTTCCCGCTAAGAATCGGTTGTTGCAACATATATTTGATCACGTCGACTTGGTAAGCTACTACACAAGCACTCGAAAGTAGATAATGCCGAAACTTGGTACATGCATAAAACAAAGATAAGCCCAATTTCTTAATAAACACGTACCGACTTTTGGTGTCGAGCAGACGGCGACTCAAGTATGCAACAATATGCTCCTTCCCGCCGACTTCTTGAGTTAGAACCGCACCGATCACCTTGTCTTGTGCAGCAACATACAACCTGAACGGTACACCAGACTTAGGTGCTCGAAGCACCGGAGGACTCGACAAATATTTCTTAATGCTATCGAAAGTGTCCCACTGTTTTGCCCCTCAAGTAAACTCGGCTTCACGCTTTAGCCGAAATAAAGGAACAAACGATTCAATCTTTCCCGCAAGGTTAGATATAAATCGTCTTAAGTAATTTATTTTTCCCAACAGCTTTTACAAATCCCTTTTACACGTTGGCTCCTCTAAATTTTTTATTGCCTCTATCTTCTTAGGATCAATCTCTATACCATGTTCATGAATTATGAACCCTAAGAACTTACCAGCCGACACTCCAAAAGCGCATTTGAGTGGATTCATTTTTAACCCGTACCGGCGCATCCTTTCAAAAGCTAATCGTAAATTGGCCAAATGATGGTCAAATCCATCCAATTTAACTATGACATCATCAATGTATACTTCCAGCACAATGCCCAGAAGGTCATGAAAAATTAAATTCATAGCGCGTTGATATGTGGCACCGGCATTCTTTAACCCGAAAGTCATAACAACCCACTCAAACAACCCAACAAAGCCAGGGCAACGAAAAGCAGTTTTGAATATGTCTTCTTCGGCCATAAAGATTTGATTATACCCGGCATTGCCGTCTAAGAAGCTAATTACCCTATGCCCAGAAGCATCATTTATCAACATGTCGGCTATTGGCATAGGATATTCATCTTTGGGGGTAGCCTTATTCAAATCTCTAAAGTAAATGCATACTCTAATCTTACCAGTATTTTTCGTCTCAACAGGTACAATGTTAGAGATCCACTCGGCATACCTACACGGCCGAATAAACCCGGCTTTCAACAACCGATCGACTTCCTCTTTGATGCGGTCATACAGATTGGGGTTGAAACGCCTAGGTGATTGCTTATACGGCCTAAAACCAGATTTAATCGGTAACCTATGCTCGACTAGACTTCTACTCAACCCGAGCATCTCAGTATAACTCCAAGCAAAGCAATCAACAAATTCTTTAAGTAGTGCACATACCTTGCTCTTCTGACCGACCTCTATGTTGACATTAATGAACGTAGGTCTGGGAACGCCGCCGTTACCAATATCAATCTCGTCAAGTGGGGTCGGCTGATGAAAACCCTTGTCCGAGTTTTTCTATGTCATTAAAATCTTCAATGGTTTCATGCATATCGTTCTTTCCGGAACGATATTCCTCGTACGCTTTTGCAGCCACTTAATACTATCATCTTTATTCATTATTCACAAAGATAAATCATTAAGCCGAGCTATACTAGCCGGCTGTGCCTGTAACGGTACAAAACCATCTCTACCGATAGTAATGTAGTCATAATCTGATAAATTCCTACCCGTCAAGCATCTCATACCACTGTGTTGCCAATCAACCGGCGTCTCAGTAAAAGCGATGCAAGCCGAGTTGTCTGCCTCAATGACCTCTACATCATCATCGACCCACTGGATCAAGCATTGATGCATAGTAGAGGGGATGCAGCAATTTGCATGAATCCAATCGCGTCCCAAAAGAACATTATATCGGCCTTTGACTTCAACGACGAAGAAGGCAGTCGGCAATGTTTTCCTTCTGACTGTAAGCTCCATGGAAATGATGCCCTTAGCCTCAGATAAGTCTCTCGAGAACCCGCTAAGCCCCATGTTGGTCTTCATCAACTCATCTTCCTTTCGACCCAACCTAAAGAAAACCGAAAGAGGCATCACATTAACTCCGGCACTGCCTCAACAAGCATGCGGCCGGCAGGCTTCCCATCGATGTGACCTTTGATGAACAAAGGTTTCAAGTGCTGTTCGTGCTTCGTCGGCTTCTCGAATATAGCATTTTTCGGACCAAGCACAAGCTCTGCAACTTTCGACTTGGGTGCACGAAATTCAGTAGGCAACTCGAACACCATATTGATATCCATATCGGCTGGTATTTCCCCAATATCATCATTGGTGATGTCACCCCCTTCCTTTGTGATGCGCTTCTCCTTCCAAGTCATTTTTGCGGGTACCGTTGGTCTAGCCCGGTTGAACCACTCGTCGCGCTTCTTCTCGACTAGCTCTTCTCGGAGTTCAAGTGCTCGCAGCCGCTGCACCCTTTGTTTCTGAGTATGTGTGAGTCCTGTGGGGCACCACTGAAGTTTTAGCTTGGTTCCTGGTTCAACCAACCTCATACTGTTGTTCCGTTGATCCGGTGTCGGCTTGTCAGCTTCAACTCTTCATGCACCGGATCTTGCTGCGTTGCTTGCTTCTGGATTCGCCGAGTTGTTCACTGTACCGAATTGCACCCGCCGAGTCCCTGCCAGCGTTGCCGAGTTGATCTGCGGGTCGACCAACACGGCGGACTGCCCATGCTGAGTTCTTTTTGGAGCTTGAATAGCGCTTGCACCATCCGAGTTGGGCACAGGTTGGTCTGTGGTAGTACCGCCAGACCTAGGACCGTCGCGCTTAACTGGTACCCATACACTATTGCGGCCGGCTTCGCCATATACCTTGCATCTCGGCGAGTTATTTCCCTGAGTCTTTTTCGACGCTGCCGAGTAGTTCAACGCGCCGAGTTCCTCGCGCCGAGTCATGGTAGCAATCCGCGATTTGGCCCCTGGATTGAATCGAGTCCTCTTCTCACACGGATGCTTCATGAACCTAGGTCCTTATGGAATCCAACCCGGCTGGACAATGCCGGCTGGTCCAATGGGACATGGCGCCCAGGGATTGAAACCCCACGGAGGAAATTGTGGATAGAAAGGAGGCGCGCATCCCCAATATGCTGGACTCGTCTCAAAATATGGCGGCTGAGCATATGAGTTCCCTTGCCAGCACTCGGAACCACCAAAACTTTGTCGGAGAGGCGACCTAGAACGCTTGGCACCTCCAAGCCGAGTGAACACATTGTTGGACATGTGTGAAGTATATTTGTCCAACAATTGCTTCACCGTTGGCTTTGGCTTTGGGTCTTGCCTTTTTCCTCGATTGATCTTCCATACTCCGACCTCTGGATTTTTCGGTTTGATCATCCTCGGGGCAGCATTATCATCAATGATGATATTTTTTCCTTTTGTAGATTCGGCCTGATCCGACCGAATTAACACCTTCTTGTTCTCCAAGTCGATCACGTTGATGGGAAAAGGATCGCTATCGAGATTCATCTTGGTGCTCTGTGCAAATGTCAATCATCCGTCATTAATGGCCGATTACACCTGTCGACGAAACACGTTACAATCATTAGTACCATGAGAAAAAGAATTATGCCACTTACAATAAGCTCTTTTTCCCAAGTCTTCTGCAGATGGAAACACATGTCCTTCTTTTACTCTAATCAGATTTCCTTGCAGGAGTGTCTCGAAAATCTTATCACACTTGCTAACATCAAAAGTATACTTAATTTTCTCTCTCTTAGCAAGTGTAGGCTTCAGAGCAGAACACGTGAAAGGCTTCGACTTGGGTGCTTGAACCCACTCGGCTATACATATGTCGACATCATCTTCGCTAGCCGAGTCGTTATCATATGCTACAATATTAACCACATGCTTTTCCTTGTTTTTGTTCTTGTTATCTCCAAACTGGCTATACTGTTTAACTTCCTTAGCACGGTTCTCTTGCGCCAAAGCTTTCTGCAAGACTTGATTAACATCTGAAACATTCTTGCCCTTCTAGCCTATCTCTAATATGAGCGAGTAAGCCTGAAAAAGCAAGGTTGGCTACATCTTTTTCGGCTATTGTAAGCTGAAACATCGGTTCTTAACTTCCCTAAACCTTCTAATGTAATTGTGAACCGGTTCATCGCATTTTTGCTTAACCATTGTCAAATCTGAAAGCTTAAGTTCGGTCGCGCTGCTATAAAAGTACTCGTAAATTTTTTGCTCCAGTTGTGCCCATGTGGAAATAGAGTTGGGAGCAAGCGACGTAAACCACGTAAAAGCCGTACCAGACAATGACAGAGGAAATAACTTCACTTTGTACATGTCCGATGTGCCGACTTCACTGCACTGTGCCAAAAATTGCCCTATGTGCTCAAAGGTGAACCTACCATCCTCCCCTATAAACTTGACGAAGTCTAGAACTCTAAACCCACGGGGTAGGGCATTGAATCAAAGTAATCAGGATACGGTTTCTGATATGCACGGGCTCTAACCTTAGGTTCTAAGCCGAACTCCCTCAGAATACTAGCGAGTTGGTCCTTAAAACTTTCATTGGCTGGTGGCATCGATGGAATGCGAGTATGCGAAGTCGGCTCCGGCAACAAAGGTTGGACTTGCTGCGGAGATACGTTAAAATAAGAATCTGGTACCGGCCCATGAGGAACCCCGGTACTGAGAGGCGGCAAAGGTGGTTTGTTATATGCCACCGTCTGGTAATGTGGTTGCGGCACGTTGGTATCAAAGCCAAGACTTCAGTTGTCATTGGTAAGACCTTGGGAAACCGAAGTTGGAATAGTAGATGCAGTGATTATAGAAGTGGCGTTCATTAGGCCATTAGATCTGTTAGTGTCAGGAAACATCGGCCGTTTGTCCCGATGTTCATCATTGATTTGTAACACTATTGACCGAACCTGACGCGGTAGACTACTCTCCAGATCTTTATTGAGCTACTCCTTAAAATCATCTAATCGGCTAACCACTGTTTGGGTGATCGTTCGTGCCGTATTATTCATATCAGAGGCATATTTGCTAGCTACCGATACGTCAATTAGATGAGCGATATCTTCAGAACAAGTCGGTTTGCTTACCTCAGTATTGAGCGCAGAAGAAGGATTCAGCATGACTACCTTTTTGATAACGCCGTTTCTCGTCTTCTGGTAGCCAGCCAATTTTTGCCGGAGTCTCTCCGCCTGTTCTTCTTCAAGTTGCCGCTCAATTTCTCGCCGCTCATCTTCAGATAGATCGTTGAGCGTGACGGCAATGATATTGTCGGGGTTGACGATGCTTCCGTCGTTGGAGTCGGTGTTCATCGTGTAGCTCTTTTCTTCTCGTCCCCAGTGGAGTCGCTAATTGTGTTTGCACGTGAAATTGATCCGCGCAACACCTAGATAACTATCGTGCTTTCGTGATGACGAATGATTGCTTTCCGAGCAAAGCAACAAAGATCTCCTCACTTTCGTGAAGGAGAACCGACCGCTTTTCGACGCAAAACGGTAAAGATCTAAACTAAGAGAAAAGGTAAAAGAAACATAAGGTAAAAGTAGTAGATTGGTTTTGATGTATCGATTGTGTCTTTTTAATCGGCCACCACCCTTCACATATTTATATAGGGCGGCTGGTCTTTCCGTAGGTGAACAGGACTCCTAGTCCTATCTGAATATGTACACGTGACTTTCCTTTCTCCCTTTTCTTGTCTCCCATGTCTTGTGCACCAAATGTGGTAATCAACATATCCTCGGCCCACCCGCAGAGCAACTTCGGCAAGAACTCGGCTTGGGCCTACTCGGCACACCAAAAAACTCGGTAGCACTACGAGCAACTCGGCACATTAGACAACTCGAGAGCGCTGTAAGCTACTCGGCGAGCTACTCGGCAACACTGGAACTTGGACCCGCCAGAAAGAACTCGGCTTGGGCCACTCGGCGCGCCGATCGACTCGGTAGTACTGCGAGCGACTCAGCATATCAGACCACTCGGGAATGCCGCGGGCCACTCAGCCATACTGGAATCGTCAAGCCTGCATTAAGAATTAACACTAATTCCATACAACTTGTTAGTCCATTACCTTAACCATCAACAGTTAAATTAATTTAGCTAACTGAATAAATCTTATAGCCAAATTACACTATTAACAGTTGGCTGTTGAGATTTTGTGATATTGTGAAGAAAGTTTGGATCTTTTGCTACAAAGTATATCCTTTTTATCAGTGTACGCATGGTGGCTGTTTTTGAGTTTAGCTTCTTTAGCTCTTCATCTGCTTAGCAGGTACTTGAGAATAGTTTTACTGTGCCAAACTAAATTTTTTAGTGTAAATGGGTGCACCTATACGAAGTGAGAATTTTGAACCAAGTGAACTTGGCTGTTGCAGAGTTTCATTTTGGTGTGCTCGGTTTAGTAAACGGGGTGTTTTTGTTCGTCCCATGTGCATGTTTCTTATGTCTGTTCTATTAGATTCCTGACACCATCCTATTCCATGCAGATTGTGGTGGGGAAAATCTCATGGGTTCTGGATTTAGATGATCCGAGGAGTTTGTTGAGCCCTTACTTTGTTGGTGTTGGGCTCCTTGGCTCCTGCTCGAGACCAACTGATCGCTGATCGAATCCGAAGGTGAAGATGAGCGCGGAGCATAATACCCGTGACTTGATGGATCAAGCCCTCAGAGCAAAGGATGCAGAAGAGAGGAAGTTCTGGACATCATGCGGCCGCTGTCAGATGCAGAATGAGAGGCCGCTGTCAGATGCAGAATGAGAACTTGAGGGTTTATCTGAATCACACAACCTTTCATGCCCAAACTGTCACCATGCATTCATGGCAGTAGAGACTGGCCATCCTTGCAATGGAACCTCATTCTCCTGGTCAACCAAACAAGAGAACACTTATATATGATTCCTACAACAACCAAAGTTTCCAGTGGAATCAATACTCCAAGACATGAAGTACTACCGGTGCAAATTCTTACAGTACACGGACCTCATATAATTTGAAAAGAAAACACGAGGATAGCTACATACACAAGGAGACTGTGGCTGCAACTGCAGGAACAAGTGTGTTCGCTGATGTGGGCAGGGTTAATGGTACTTCAGGGGAAAATTTTAGATCTGCGGTAAGCGGAAGAAGAGCTAATGTGTTGAGAGAGATCTTCCAGCTGGACACCCGGAGTCTTCTTCTCGAGAAAGCCGAGACAGCCGTCAAAGAAAAGTTACAAGATTTGAACATTTCAGCATCTAACCAATTTGTAGGAAAGGGGAAAGCAAAAAGAAAAGGAAATCTTGTTGATGCTCATAGTGTTAGAAATGAGCATGCAGGGGTACCAAGTACAACCTCTAATGTTGGAGCATCATATGTTGACTTTGGAGAAGACGAGACTGATTCGGGGTGTGAAAGTACACCTATATGTGAGCAAGGTTGCAAAGAAAGGAACCACAGAGTATGCACCTAGTCCCACGCCCTCAAGAGAAGAATAGACAAAGATTCTAAAATAAACAAACTTTTAGACTTGGTGATGAAAAATGAGTCAAACAATAATTTCTTGACATCTACATCTGTTGATCATGTGAGGGCTGAGATCGGAGAAATGTTGGCCATGGTGATTCAGGATGGTGCCAAGGAAGGGAGCGATGAACACTTCTATGCATCACAACTCTTCATGAAAAAAGTATATTATGATGTCTTCATTACTTTAAAGACACCAAATGGAAGACGTGGATAGATTAGGAGGACATGGGAGGAGAAGAAGAAGCTCTAGGCTTTATTTGCTATCTTGTTATTTGTTTTAAACCTATAATTTACATTTGAACTTGTGTTGTTTATTTGTTGGTGTTATTAGAGCTTGTAATGTTATGAATCTATCTTGTGAACTTGTGATGTCTTTAGAAACTATGTTGTTGATTAATGTTCTCATGTATTTTCTATTATTTTATTTATCTAATAACAGATGTTTTTGTCATCAAGTACTAGTGGATCAAGTGATGAGGAGATACTTGAATCTGAGAAGCCAGAAGATTGTCAAATTTACATCTTATTGCACTTGTTGCTTTTTTATTTGAAGATAATGAAAGAGCTACAAGAAGGGCAAGGGAAAGTCCTTCCATGACAAAGCTGCATGATCCAAAGAAGTTCTATGACATGTTTAGGCTGAGAAGGTCAGTTTTTGTCATGTTGCATGAAACACTTGCGAACAATTATGGGCTAAAGTCAACTCTTTTCATGTGTTCTAAAAAATTCATTAGCTCTCTTTTTAAGGACATATGGATCACCTTAGTCTAATATGAATAGTGCTGATCGTTTCGAGCATTCAACATAGACTATTAGTACAATATTTGGTGCGGTTTTAGAGTCTGTTAACAAAATGATAGATGATATTATTAAACCGAGAGATTATACTTTTAGCAAAGTTCATCAAAGACAGAAAACTTATATTTTTGCCTCATTTTAAGGATGACATTGGGGCAATAGATGTAACACACATTCCTGTCACAGTGCCCACACGCCTCAAAGTTATGCGCAAAAAAAGGCATGGTTACATGAGTCAAAATGTTATGGTAATACGTGACTTTGATATGAGGTTCACTTTTGTGGTTGCTGGATAGCCTAGGTCTATTAGTGACACATGTGCATAGATGCTTTGGTGCAATATCAACATCATCCACATCCACCCAAAGGTAACCCATTTGTGCCTTATACCTTATTTTATCAATTAGTCATGCAATATATAATGTTCATTTCATCATAAATGTAGATAAATACTCTCTCGCTGACTCGGGATATCCAAATCGAATTGGTAATCTAGATCCATTCAAGGGACAACAGTACCATAAACTGGAGTTTCAAGTTCATAAACCAGTTGGTATCAAGGAGATCTTCAACCATGGCCATTCATCTCTTCGAAATGTTACTGAACGATTGTTCGGTTGTCTCAAGATGAAATGACATATACTTTGTGGCATATCAAACTACCTTGTTTACAAGCAAAAGAAGCTAGTTTCAGCATGCATAGCTTTGCATAACTATTTTCGTGATAGTGCTCTGCGTGAGGAACATTTGAAATGTTCCGGGGGAAGAGTATATTTAAGATGAAGTGGTAGCTGGTGGAGTGGACATTGCTACATCTAGTGATGATGATGTATTATGGACATACTCTAACGCGGCGAGTCTAGTAGCAAGGACATGAATGGCTAGGTGCAATCTAGTTATTTTTATTTTATTTGCAAAAAATAATAGATATTGCAACCTATTTTGATGGCAAGAAAACTTGTAAACTTGTCCGTATCTAATGTAGTGCTTGAAGTTTTTATATTATTGTCATTTTTATCTTTCAAATTAATTTTCCTAGCAACCTGTGAGAATAAACTCTCCAAACAACGATTCCATCTATTAAACAATAAAAAAGAGTCCAAGGGTATTTCATACTTTGCATCCTTCATCATAGACAATAAGCTCAAATCTATAAGCCGTTTCTAACAGGCAGTTACAAATATGGCAGACTTTTTTCCACTATAGCTTATAGAAAGCTTATCTGGACAACTGTGGGAGCTCGGAGTTAACTCCCTGTCTCACCTCTGTACATCCTCAGGTCCAAGATCAAGTTGATAGACATAGACGAAATGTTTACCATTGCACACATCACAGTTATCACAAAAGTCTGATTACGACATGCCACATGTCTTACATAGTATCATGTCTTTAGGATATTAATACAATAAGAGGAGGCAACAGAATTGAAATGCGAAGCAGCTCAATCCGTGCCACAGGCAGTCGACAGAGTCCACGCAACCTACTCCTCGGGATCATCGTAATAGAAATCCCCGTCTGCGTCTTCTTCGGCATAGTCCCCCGTACATCACGAGAACAAAACATGTCGATAAGTACTTCACATACTCAGCATGTTCCCTTATAAGGAAACACCTAAACCAAGGTACGTGAGGCTTCAAAGAAAATGTTTTATGGCTCTTTTGCGTCAAAGCAACTTTAGCTATAAATACTACAATAATTTCAAAGGCGGCTTTGGAATGAAAATATATTTTTATCTCATTGGTATTTCTCATAAAAGTGAGAGTCTACTATCAACACATACGAGTAAGGTACCCTGCCTATACTTGTCCATAGAATCCAATCATCTATTCACTTTCCAAAAATGGGGTAGAGGGAAATAGCATGGAGGGAGGAGGACAAATCCTTTTCATCAAGAATGAGTCATGTGACAACCATGACCGTGGATACGGCTAATTGATTAGTTTATAGTCTGTAGGGGTTGTACACTTTACCCACATATCACAATCTCTTCTTGTTGCTGCTAGCCGTCACCAACGTAGTTGTACATCCCTTCTTTAATTAGGATTAATGATAACGTATGAGAGCAAGAATTACAATTTTTGCTCTTGGTTGCATCATCTCATATATTGATATAAACTTGCAACGAAATAAAATCCTAAAGGGGCAAAGTTAACAAACAAATAAGCAATGCAACTAATGGTAATGAATGATGAGATCTAATAGTTTTGTAGTTATAAATAACTCAAAGATCACCAACGAATATTTCTAGAATTCTTGAGCTAAGTTCTTATGTGCTTAACCCGAGTGTAATTCTAGAAATATTATTAAATAGTAATTAATAATTCACTAAGCATGAAATTAATGAAGTGTTTAGCAAGATGATTAAGATATGTAATTAGCATGCTTCATGTGCTCTACATGTATGAGTATAAAGTGCAAGAAATATGTAGGGGTTTGGAATTCATTATGTAAAACTATCAACTATTATCATTGATATGAAGCCACTCTCTAACCGAGAGATTGATGACTATATTACCGTACTACAACCATGCATTAGTTTGTTGGGCGAGTTCAGGGTTGATGCTCTGGCTCAGTTAGGTAAGAGTGTGGAGATTATATCACTCTATTCGAGCTAATGCATTCATTTGTCAGCTTGAGGTCAGGCTTGATGTCTCGGGCTCTTCAAGACTATATTACTCTACTCCTCACGAGATATTTATATCTCGACAACCGAGTCAAGGTTAATGTCTTGACTTGTACAATGATTATAATTGATTTTTTACATCTCAAATTATAGGTCCCGACAGTAGTACACACCCATAAGTATACCGGAAGGGTGTCTTTTAGCTAATCTCCCCTCGATGTGACATGCCCACTAGGTTTTGAGATGGAGAAGTGTACACCCGCTTACACCCTTCTGTGGTACAACAATGTCAACATGAAGGCTCGACTAACCTACTCAGCCAAGCCAGTGCCCGTATAGCACGTAGTTGTACTATTTTCACACTTCTCGAATTCAAGACTTTGGCCTTATTTGATACGGGCGGCCAATTGCCCCTTCAAATCAGATCTAGCTGTCGTCCGTACTGTTTAAATGGTAAGTTTCACCCAGAATAGAATAGAAGGAATAAAAAGAGGGAGGAAGAAGACAACGGGCATATAGCTTAGCTCAGCGAGTTCAAAGTAAGTTCAATAACAAGTATCATCGATTCGAAGATCATTCCTCCGAGAAGGCAAGTCAAAACATTGTAGGGATAATTAAGCATCGTTAAGCATTTCTCTATTCTATTAAGACTTCATAATAATCTACTCAAGGAATAAGTTAAAAAGGCGACACGTGGATAAAGGTAAAGATATGTCGATCAACACGCTAGCTTGGGGAATAAAACAACATGCATGTTTATAAACATTAAAAATGTAATAACTTTAAGAAACATAGGATCAACATGATCAATAAGAGGAGGCATGTCTTCATTAGCGTGTTGTTGATCTTTGAAGTATTCTTTTGGTTCGGCTTTATCACTCCCTACTCATCACAAAAGGAATGACAACAAGCTAATAAATATAAATACCAACAAAATCTCAATTGAAGATACTAGCGAAGGGTTAGCAAGCTTGGGTTGGGATGAAAGGATTAAGAAGGGAAGGATCAGGGCATAGCCTTTGAATGAATATTCAAGACCTGAATAACAGAGATATAAATATTTAAACTGAAGTGACCCCGCATACTACTGCGTGGTGTAGTGTGCTAGTATTTGATATAATATAATGAAACTCTATCTCATTAATATTACATCTATCAGAATACAACAGAAGCATTTATGATGGACCAAAACATACAAACATAATATTACAAGCCAAAAGTGTACAAAAGTTTCCAACTCAGCAGAAGTACAATACATTAAGTTTGGATAAGAGTAAAGATTAAAATGTAAAAAGAAAGTAAAAGACTAAAGCCATATAAATAGAGTTTTATTAATGCTACGATTATTTTTAATTGCTATACTATTCTACTCTTGGTCTATCTCCACGTCGTCCTACTCTTCATAGTCGAGGTAGTAATCAACCCCTTTGATCCCTCCGGATAGATCCAACTCCTCTTTCCCCTGCTGGGCTTCAGCTTCTTCGCACTCAAATTCTACTGACCCAAAGTCTAAAACAGGAAATTTTATGTAGGGGATGAGTACAGAAGGTACTCAACAAGTTCATAATAGCAACAGGTGTTTGATATGACTATTTCTAGGAGATATTTTTGTAAGAACTTGACTCCTTCCCAAGTGTTGCGATACATACGTTCCTGGGAGATATTTCAGTAAGAAGGAGCTAATTGACTCGCTCGTCCCATAACAGGTCTTGTAGTTAACACTATCGATACGGCATGAGAGTGCCAACCGACATTTGTTAGTAACCTTAGTGTGATACCATATGCAGTGGAACCCTGAACACCCCAACAAGTACCATTCCGGGATTCCACGCGCACCAATATATAATTCAACTAATCATAATGCAGTTCCTTTATTATTTATCTCTAGATAGGTGATAAGAAGAATGATTTGCATATACTTTGGTAGAAATAATCAATGAATATGGACAAGCAGTAGCGGCATGGGCCTTGGCAGGGGAACGACCTGAGGGGAGCGATGGCGTCGAAGTAGAGGTGGCGGCGCATTCGAGGCAGAGAGGAGATGGATGGGGTCAGCACCGGGAGGTCACTGCCAACGGTGATTGAGACAGCAGTTTGTGGGAGAGAGGCAGTGTGGTGGTGCTTAGAAGAGGAACCTAGTGGGGGAGAGGAGAAAAGGGGAACCGGGTTGAGGGGAGTGAGAGTATGCGGGTGACTGGCCGGTGAGGAAAGAAAAGAAAGAAAGAGAAAGAAAAAGGGGTGGTGAGTGGGCCAGGAGGGCCAGTTGAAGAGGCAGGCCGGGTGCAAGAAATGACCATGATGACTGTGCGAAATAGGACAGCCAAGCCCATATGCATATTTTAGGTACAACAGCAAATAAATGAAGGTTCATCTAGCCCCTAAGTGTGGTTTTGATAATTAATGACAATACCTATGGACTAACAATTGTATTGAGAATTGTTTGTAGATTGTTCCTTAGGTGATGCATGAATGATAAGAGCATGGATTCATTGAGGAATGCCGCGAGATTAAAAGAGATGCATCGAGATCAATGAGCTCTAGGTGATGCTCATGTGGAGATGAAGAAGCTAGAGACAAAGAGACCTTGGGTGATTGAGATTGGGGTTCAAGAAGTGAACCAAAGATGACTCAGGTAAAGGTCAAGTGCATGATCTAAGTGTGATCCTGAGTGGAACACTAAGTGATTGTGTATGGAGCTCACGAGTTGAGCTAAAAGAGGATAAAGATGAAGTCCATGAGTTGGAATCAAGATGGATGGCATTAGAGTGTGAAGGCTAAGTCACTTGTGTGGTTCAAGTGACTAAATGTACGCTATTGTCAATTAATATTTATGGACTAACCCATTTGCTTTGTGGTAGAGTGTGTTGGGGTTAGGGTCCATAGCATGTGTTGAGCCAAGGTTTTGACAATTAAATCCGTGAGTTGGATTAGAGACATTTGACAATCAAGCTTGAAGGCTTTGTCACTTGTGGTCGATAGACCAAGTGACTAAGCTGTAAGATTGTCAATTAAGATTTATGGACTAACCCATGTGCTATGTGCTTGAGAGTGAGTTGGGGTTAGGTTCGATATGATGGCAATAGTTGAATTGAGATATTCAAATATGCCTAGTTGGAAGAGCAAGATCAAATCGAGCTTAGTGGACGAATTACAAACTTGATGCTTGCGGTTCATGCCTTGGTGGTGAACCGATGAAGATGATGAGAAGAGAGGAGCCTCCTATGCTTGGTGCATGGGAAGCTATCAGTTGGTCTTCGTCATGCTTTCGGTGACTGGGAGAAGATCGAGATAGGAAGCAAGGATGAAGTTCATCACCAAGCTTTAGTTGAGTTGATGACAAGCTTAGAACAGCAATGAGAAGCGTCGGGACTTAGATGATGTGTTCGTCAAGTTCAACGGGATTGCTCAAGGTAAAGGTACGTCTAGACTAGGTTTTCTAGCTTTGCCAGTCTCAAGGTGTCTGGTGGGAGACTGGGTTGTAGGTTTCATAGTTGTACTATCAAGAGGGTTTACTGGATGCGTAGCTCGGATGTTATCGGTTGTCGAGTGCTCAAACCTTGTGCTTAGTGCGTGTTAGGTTTGTGTTGAGAGGCTTCTTAGCGAGCTCAGGGTGTCTAAAGGTGATATAGACTTAACCTTGTGTTGTGATCGGCCTTTGTGGCGGATAGTGCTTTTGACCAAGCCCTAGTTGTGTTTGTCGTGTCCCATTTGGTACTTAGCTTTAATCTTGAGTGATTAAGCTTTTTACAATGGGTGTAAGTGTTCGAATCCACATTCGAAGTGTTCCAGTGTGGTTTTTGCAGTGCTGGAATTTTGCACATATCGGAAGTTTTGATGCGAAAGTTGAAAGTTCCAATATGGTCAGAAGTTCCGATTACTGCAATATGTGAGCTCTCTGTTGGTTGAGGAAGTGCAATCGGAAGTTCTGATCCGGGGATCGGATGTTCCGATGTGTGTTTTTTTGCCAGGTTTGTGATCATTGAGATTTGGAGATCGGAACATCCGATTGATGGATCGGAACATCCGATCAGTGCAAAATCTGTCCAACGGCTAGTTTTTTGAGTTTGGGTATTTATACCCCTTGCCCTCTTTGTGAGAGGGTGTTGCTAGAGTTGCTTTGTGCTGCTGGTTTTGGAGTGTTGAAACTTGGTGTTCCACTCTTTGGTGCTCTCCTCTCCTCTCCCAAGCTCTAGTGTGAGATTCAAATCCTTTGTGGCTTAGTGAGAATAGAGAGAGGTGTGAGAGGGGGTGCGGTTCTTTGGTAGCCCGCACTTAGCGCATTGGTTGCGTGTGTTTGAACACTTGGTGTCGATCACATTCGAAGCGTGAGTCCGGGAGCTTGTTGCTCTTGGAGACCACCGTCCTCTAGACGGCTCGATGGTGATTGGCTAGGTGATCTCCTCAATTGAAGATTGTGAGGAGGCCAGGGAGTGGTAGCGGAACTCACCATCTCCGGAGTGGAAAAAGAGTTGGCCATAGTAGAAGCCGAGGAGTGCATTGTGCAACCTTGGGAAGAATAGGGTTGAAAGAGGCCCAGCTCAAGTGTAACCGAGCTTCCTCAACAGAGATGTAGGGTATCGGTGGATACCTGAACTTCGGTAACAAATCTTGTGTCTCCGTGTCTTCATTCACATAGTTGCAATTCATACTTGTGCTATATTACTTGCTTGCAATTCATTCTTGCTCTTAGTTTATATATCTTGTGTCGAATTGAATTGCTTGCTTGCATTCATATTCTTGCAATTAATTATTGTGCTTCCTTGTATATCTTGCTAGAATAGGATTGCAAATCTTGCACATTTGATTAGGGTGTTGTCGCACTTTGTTGAGCCTATCATATCTAGGATTTTCTCTTGTGCAAAATCCATTAGTTTATTTCCGCTACAAGTTTAGGTCAACATTAGAAAAGGGGACGAAGTTTTTAAAATGCCTATTCACCCCCCCATCTAGTCGACATCTTGGTCCTTTCAATAAAGCCAAATCCAACGTTGTTTTCTTTTTCCTGTAGATAGGAAAATAAAAATTAGAATAAAGGTTTAATTAAAACAATATGAGATTATAGATTATTCCTTTGAGTTAAAATGTTTTCCCTTTCCTATAAAAAGGAGAGAGAAAATTGAGGTTAATATTTTAATCACAACCTTTAGATTAAACCTTTAAATTAATTACTTGAATAGATCAAAATGTGATGAATAAAAATATTGATCTCCACATTAGAATAAATGAAAGATTAGTTGTTTTCATGTTGTAGATAGTATTCTGGACAAACCCTAAAAAAATAACTCAAAGCTTAACTATTCATTAAATGAAGATCATGTATAACAATTCTAGTATTGTAAAATATAGTATCACACATTCATGAACATGACATCTACGTTCATAGTTCATGCATGCTTGCCCATAGGTAGATTAAAATTAATTAAGCAAGTGAATCTAACCATTTCTTCCTCGTCGGAGATTCTTCGAAATGTAATGTTTACCGCATCCGAACTCCGATTAGCTCGATTCCACCTGTGTTAGTATTCATTTCAAAAGTACCATACCATGACATGCATTTCATATCATCATAATGCTGTGTGTAAAGCCCCAGTTGTGAATAAGTAGGTTAGCTCGAGCTTAATCTTGATCAGCTTATAACACTCATTTTCATTTGCTGCATGCATCTATGCATTTGCATTGCAAATTAAAACCCTAAAATGGAATGTTAAAATGCTGCTCTAGTGTTGAAGTCAACTAAACCTAGGAAAGCAAGAAACCTGGATTTCAATAAGTTTAATCCACATTCGGTTTAACTTAGCGACTATACCTCAACTAAGGATTTCGTTTGCATCTCTTAAACTCATAATCTCTCTTGGCTCAATTATTTCAAATTCAAACTATAGCTAAGGGTAGGTAAATTTTCCTCTAATAGAATTCAATGGAGCAGGCCTATAAATCTCCAAAGTTTTTGACTTCCTGCTTCTATGGTATTTGAATTACAGCTCATATGAGAATTGGAAAATCGTGGGGATTCAAGAAGTGAGCCTTGGTTCAAGGGATTTCTTTTAGTTACTCTATCTCAAAACCGAAACAACATCAGATGGGAGTATTACTATAAATTGATAGGATTAAGGGAGTAGTATGCCAGCTGAAGGTTTCTTCAAACTGATCAAACTTTTGAATCCCTGTTCCTCTAGCATTTGAACTATACATTAATTGAAAATTTAAAGGAAATACCTAGGGCATAAAAGAAGGGAGAATTTGCTTTTCTTCCTGTTTGGGCCGCTCGGCCCATTCCTCCTTCTCTCCTGGTGCTCGCCGAAATCCTCCCAGGGCAATGCAACGCCGGCGCTGGTCTCGGTTGGCCGTTCTGCCTCTGAGGGGCGGGACCCTAATGCAGAACTTGTTGCCACACCTTGGCCACGCGTCCACCGGCAAATCAATCCTCCCTTCCTTTCCATGCAAACGGGATACTCCCCTCGGACGTTCCAAGGCTCCATCGTGTTTCCTGCCGGTTATTGCCTCCCAGGTTCATCGCAGTTTTCTTCGCCGCCGCAGACTACCGGAGCATCGTTGTCCTCACCTAGCTCCAATGAAGGGTCCACCGGCGAGCCTCGCTACCCCATCGCCGCGCCCAGCTCTTTCTTTCTTTCCTCATTACGGCGCTGATCTTGTTGTCTTCTCTGCCGTGGCCATCGCAGGTGTTGGCCGAGAGCGCTGTCGAAGATCAGTTCCTTCCCTCCGGCGAAACCGCAGCGGGTGTCTCAGCTATCCGCTACACCGTGAGCTGACAATCGTTGAAGCCCTAGTCGCAAAGGGTAGATGGTTGCGCGGTGTTCCCTTCTCCATTCCCAGTGGTCATCTCGATCTAATCCTTTAGCAAAGCCTGAGCTCGCCGTCTCTTTGCTCAGGTTTGAACAGCGGATTAACTCTTTTTCTAAAGTGGTTAGTCATCTTCTAGACCATCCTGTTCCTCTTTGTAATCTGCCACTCCTGAGGATTAGGATAGTAGCCGGATGCTTCAAGTTATGTGGCAGGAAACTGCATATGATTTAGGTTATTATTGTCCAGCAAGAATTCATCCGTGAGCCCTTGTGATTTCCGTGGTTAACGGCAAGGTTTCTGCTATGGAGCTGAGAATTAGTTTATTATGTAATTAAAAGTTCAAACACTTCAACTCAGGGAAGCCATTAGCTAACTAAGTGAATGATTAATGGAATTAGGTCTACTCCTTGCCATATGTTGTCTATAGTTGAGTTAGTAACAGCATATACACATATACATGTGCTTGATTTGCTAAGTGAGCTCAGTTCTTAGTTCACCAAAGTGGATTCACTAGAATTGGTTATCAAATCTGCTGCTGACATTGGCATAAATATCTGGGAGTTGTCCTATGTCTTAACAGCTGGATTAATAATTCGTTCCGAGTCAATCTCATGCTCAGCTAGTTGATGTTGAGTGCATTAGTGTTTATGGCATTAGGAGTGGGAAATAGAACTGGTTATTAGGAAGCATTGTTCAGTAGCATTATGAGTCCATATCTTCGGTAAGCCTCTATAACTATCTCAAATAGTGGATCCATGGATTAAGTAGTCAATCTATACACCAAATTGAGTTAATTGAATCCTTCCTTTACACATATTGCGGACAGCAAATCTGGGCAATTGGAAATAGGCATATGTGAATCAGAATGCTAATGGTATCCGTTAATTCTTGGTTTAGTTTCTTAAACTTCAGAACCGAGAGTAGGTATTGTTTCAGCTTTTGTAATGTACTAATATTAACACATTAGAATTAATTATGGCCTGATGATGCTAACTCCCCAATTTCACTATAAGTCTCATTCCCAGACTTGATTCTATCTTTATTTGTTTTAGCATTAGCTTAGGAATGTGTAATCTTGAAGATTTAAATCATTCCCAAATGCATAAATAAATACTCACAACTCGAGTTCAAACCAAACTGATAGCATTAAAATTGCATTCCCATTCCATGTAGGTTAGAATACATGGCATACATCTCATCACTTTTAAAGTTACTTCAGCCTTTCTTATTTGTTTTTGTTTGCGTTCTTGGTGTTGCGGTGTTTCATTTGCTAGAGCCGGGCACTGAGGGTTTTATTGAGTGTGATCAACAGCAGGAGGACTTCCCCGAGCAATCAGGCAAGCTTGCACGCTTGTTGGTTTAATTCCAGTTACTCTTATGCGTGCTTGTTCAATTTATGTCGTGTGGTTCGAATATTTCCAATGGTTGGCTGTGATACCTGATTACTAGCATGAGTAGGTCGCTCATGTGGGTGTTTGGCATGGATGTGTCATTTAATCACCTTAACAAGAACTTGAACCCGCTGGGGAGTTGTGAGAGACGGAATCGGACCCGTGGAAGACTTGACGGGTATCTGCTCGCATGATCTTACCATAGTGGTCAATCCTTGAGCCGGCGAAGGTATATTCGATGCGAGTTAGAGAAGGGTAATGGTCGGCCAACTATTACCCTCGACCGTATCGGAGTACCTCCGTTCGAGGTGCAGGTGATAGTCGTTACCTCCCTCGACTAAACTCGATCCTGGGATATTTGTCTCGGAATCCCTCTAATGGCTAGCAGGTCTTAGAGGGAATAAAAGGAATTTGGTTGTGGTACTTTGTCATGATTGGAGTCTTGAATTGGGTAGTAGCTCAATTGTGGTGCAAATCTTGATAATGGTTACTTGTTGGTAACTATTTGGTGCTTGTGATATGATGCTATTGGTGTAGCTTCAGGTCTGAATTTGTTGTTTAATCTGATGGAAAATCAAGTTGGAGCTTGGTTATGTGGTTCATTATCTTGTTATTCATGCACTAGATGCTAGAGATGGTAGTCTTTAGTCTATTCTTGCTGTAATTGGATTGTATTTCTTCTACCGTCATTTAATTGTCAAGTATGCCTAAGTCTAATCTGGAAAGAGCAATTGCAACTTGCGAGTACGAAAGTACTCACTCGGGAATTCAAATCCTGCAGGTGATCCTAGCACCGACGATTTTTACAATGCTGAAACTGAAATCCCCAATGAGTAATACTGCTTGGTTATCCGACTTGGTCTACGGAAGGGTTGTATAGTTTTTGGGGAATGGTTTTAGTGAATCATTCCCATGTTTATATTGGAGTTCCGCTGCTGTTTTTGAAGTTTAAGTGTGCTGAAAATGACCCTTAGGTTGTGTAAAAATGAAGTTAGAATGTTTCCTTGGTATGGATGACATATATGTTCTTAAATCCTCCTCATGTGTAGAGTTTTGTGATGGTATTCGAGTTGTTTCCAAAGCTGCCCAGGTACAATGCGTGTATGTTATGAAGTACTTGGGTATGCCGTGAAGAATTATATCGGTTCTTTCTTTCACTGGGTCGAGTAGCTGTCGGTCGAGTGACCCGCTGGCTGAGATGCGATGCTGGCCAGGCAGGGTGTGGGTGTCTTCTACCGGGCCTTCGGGTGAACCACTAGCTTTCGGGCTAGGTTAGGGTGAGGGTGGAACCACCGGGCTCCTCCGATCCTACTTAACCTAGTGGATTTGAGAACAGTTCTAAGTCTTCACAGGATTTTTGAAATCTTATGTGGCTTTGGGAAGTTTCGTCGCTTCCGGCCGGCTGGATCCACGGTGATAGATACATACGACGTATGGTGCGTATGGTATGTGGGTCCGGTGTCGGGTTATCCAACGGTGATAAATACATACGACGTATGGCGCGTATGGTATGTTGGGTGACTTCTCGGTCCTTGGCGATGATCCGTTCCTCTAACCATATCTGATTTCGGAGTCCGTCACACTGTGGTTCCATCATTACTTTCCGATGTTTTTGCTTCTTCTGGGTAGACGCCAGATTCAACGTGAGCCACGAACAATATTTTTCGTAGATTCCAGATCTTGCCTAGCAAGGCAAGCAGCCCTCCTTTAAACATGTTGAACATTCCTATTATTTATCAAGTTAATATTTGTGTTCACACTTTGTACCGCATGCGTTCAACTTCTACTTTCTCGATAAGTAGTTAATGTCCCATTCTTTTTGCATTGAACCATCTTGTTACCTGAAAAGCCATGACAACCACTCCCAACCTAACTATATTGAATTAGTCAAACCCTTAATCTGCATATATTGGTATTTCAAGCTTAGCCCTGCTTAGACATGTAAAAGTCGTAATTCCTAGGATGGCAGAGAAGTCAACACCTGATGGATGGGTTGAGTGTGATATGGTTTAGGGACTATTATGAAGTAATTAATAAACTTGCACTACCTCAGAAAATTATCTCTACTAACGGGCGCTTAAACCCCTCCACTGACGGGTTTAGCACCCGTCACTATGAGACTGTCAGTGGAGGGGTCCATCTCCACTGACGGGCGCGTGGTCGTCAGCAGAGATTGAGAATCATTGACGGGCAAGATTTTCTACCCGTCAGTGATTGTGTTTTGGGGATTAAAAAAATTAAATCGTATATCAATTACAGCCCGTCATTACAGCATATCCCATGATTACAGTGGTACCATTGCTGATCTGGATTCACAATTGGAAGCATATCCCATGATTACAGTGGTCTCCTCATTGGAGAGTAACGAGCTCATCCAGTGTCCTCTTGACATCCTCAAGCGCTCCAACATCATCAAATTTGACTCCAATTTCATCAGGAGGTACAACAGCCGAAATGAAATTGCGTTCATACTCATCTTTCGCCAAATTCTGAAGATAGGGAAATCTTACTCATCTTTCGCCAAATTCTGAAGATAGGGAACTCATGAGTTTGGATAGGAATATAGGGTCAGACGATCAGTAGATATGGTGGCAGCGGCAGATAATAGAAAGGTGGCAGGAAAGCTAACTTTGTGGTAGATAAGCTAAATACCTTCAGATTTTGGGAGAGTTTCTTAGTTTTAATACCCTGTTCCTTCAGCCTCTCAATGGCTACATCAAGACTTCACAAAATTGCAAACGATAATAGTAAAATGCACAGAAAAAATAGATTAACAAAATACAACAATTGCCATTTGAATTGTAGTTAAGTACCTCTCGCGTGGAATGATTAACCTGTCACCCTTAATAGAGGGAAGAACTGTTGATGACAGATAATGACGTCTAGCCCATCCGACAACCTTCTCCGCTTCTGCAATGTGCAATACACTCGCTGAGTACTCATCCTGCGATGCTATTTATGGGAACCAAACTGGATCTTCCATTTCTGGATTTTGGATGACATCGGAACATATATCTGCAAAAGCACAAATATCTCAATGAATCACAGAGGGTAATTGGTACTTTAGGTACCTCTACTTTGTTCTAGGACTCAGTTTGGTTCTTATACTTTAAAAATGTCCAAATGGATTCCAGTATTGCTAATTTTTCTCCAATGGGCAGAAAAATAACTTGACACAAGAAACCTATCTAATTTGGATGGAGATTAGACGGAACATCATAGGAACTTTGCACAAAACATTTATGTGTTATTACTCTCGTTGGTATGGATTGGAATACATTTGACACAAACACCAATAGATACTTCCACAAGTAAATAAGAGAAGCAGCATGAGGAAAGAGCCTTAAAATGGCAATCAAAATTTACACGTCATCTCCATGCAAATAAACAACAAAAAAAGAGAGCAAAAGAAAGTACCAAAACTAACCCCATATCACCATCTACTTGACGATCAAAATACTTCAATGCAATAGCTCCATCCGTCGATCCAATTGCGTAACCTGGCAAAAAGTGTGTAACCATCCATCAGTTCATAAAACTGGGTATCTGTGATTCAAACAGCTGTTTCAGATCAACACAGAGCAACTATCAATGTACTTAAGTGTTCAAAGAAAGCGTATAGATCAATAGGTAGTCCGGGGGCGCCGTGGCCAGGGGAGGACGTGCGGCGGACAGCGGTGAGGACCATGTGGGAGGCGGAGGCGCGGGGCGGCGAGGGAGGAGGAGTGCAGAGGCCACCGCCGAGTGCGGCGGAGGGTGCGGGGCGGCGCGGAGTGGCGAGGGGAGGAGGTCGCAGATGGGGGCAACGGTGGGCGCCATGGCCCTCGCGGGGCGGATGGTCGTCCCGGCGGTGGGAGGAGGAGGTGGAGGCGGAGGGATTGGGGAGGAGGTGGAGGCGGCCGGAGGCGGAGGGAGAGGAGGCGGCGCGGGAGAGAGGAGGGAGGAGGCGGTGTGGGATAGAGTTAGGAGGAGGGGGGCGGCGGCCACTGGGGAGAAATAGAGAGAGAGAGAGGAGGGAGGAGTTAGGGTTAGAGGGGATGATTTATGTGCTTTTGACCAAAACATCACTGACGGGCTGAATTTTGGGCCTGTCAGTGGTTTGGGCTGTAACATCACTGACGGGCCGTAATTTGGGCCCGTCAGTGATGTAATACACTCTACTGACAGGCCGTATTTACGGGCCTGTCAGTAGTATTTGCTGTCAGTAGAAATACAAAACTACTGATGGGTTTTGTTTTGGACCCGTCAGTAATTGGTTTATCTTCTGAATTTGGACCGTGTACCTGAATAACCACTGATGGGTACCTGTTCGCCCGTCAGTGGAGACTATGCAGGAGAGGTGTTTTCTGAGGTAGTGTTGACTAATACTTATTGGGCTTAGACAAGAGGCCATGGCTGGGAGCATGGTAGGTTGTCTCGTTTTCCCTCAAGGACCGGTTCCCGGTATCTTTTTGATCCAAGATTTGCGTACTTCTTCACGGGTGGAATAATAGGCCATCCACGACTAAATAATTTACCTAGACTTAGTGTATGAGCTGCATTAGTTTACTATTTCCATTTGCCGGATGGGTAAAAAAATGATGTTACATGGTGTGGTATCTCAATATAAGGGTGGGGTAGAAACATAGTTTGAGAGATCGGGGATGTACCTCGATTCACAACTTATGAGACCATGTCGGGGTTACGGCCGGACTGGTGGACATGGAATGACCCGTAAAGGTGGCTCATACCTAAGGTCGAAAGCATTCTAATGGTTGTGTTCAAACACCCTCTGCTAACACACCTCGTGAAGTGTGGTAAAGCACTGGCATTAAGAGTCGATCGATACATGTAGGTAAAGATGTACACCCTTACTAGGTTTGAACTATTCGAATAGCCGTGTCCGCAGTTTTGGACAACTTGGTGAGAATCGCATCGAACTAGACAACTTCAACGGTACTCTAAAATCTGCCAACTTTACATTAGAGAAGCTAGAGGCTACTTCCTCTCGGGTGGTTGAGGAAGAGTCGGGTGGTGTTAAGCTGATGGTGACGGAAGCTCTATACTAGTTTTGCAAGAACGCTTGCTTATCCTCTTATAACTGTTCTAGTAGTCGATTTACGTCTATCTAAAGTAATGAAAAGTAGAAATTGGCTTTACGCAAATTAGTCCACAAATATCCTCCTTTGATACCTTGCGTATGTATTATTAATTTCCTGTAAGTCTTTTGGAGTACAAGTTTTGTACTCATTTGCTGTTATTATGAGCGGATTGTCCACTTAGTTAGCTCTCTGCGAGAATGATCATCTTCGACAATGCCTCGGCTTAGGGGATCCTAGGTAGTGATCCGGGAAGGTGATGGTATTGCTCTGATATTACTTTCTAGCCATCTTATGGCATTTGTTAGTTGTTGATATGCTTCTATTTTGTTCATACTTCGTTATCCGACCATGTTTGTATCTAGTTGTTAAATTTGCTCATTGTAAGAGCCTCTTATTATTGAAGTTTATACCTTTGGATGCTGTAGAGCTATGTTGTGATACTTGTTTGTTCTCGCCTGCCTTATGTGCCATGTGTGTATGATTATTAAGCACATGATATAGGTAGGGTTTCAGAGTTTATGGTACATAATTGTTAGGTGTGATCACCCCTATGAAGTGACCCTTTCACTGAGAGTCTGGAGACTATATTATCCAAGTCCAGCCAAGCATTGATTTGCCGAGACAAGTTTGGGATTGAAGTTTTGGCTCAATGAGAAAAGGGTGAGGAGACTATTCACCCTATTTAATCTGTGCATTAATATGCTGGAAAGAGTTGGGGGTTGAAGTCTCGGGCTATTCAAAGCCATATCACTCCACTCCTCTTGGAATTTGTGCCCAGGAGTTAAGGTCGGGGTTGACGTTTTGACTTGGCGAGTGATTCCACTTAAAGTTCCATGTTATAGATTCTGGGTCACCACAATAGTCCTTCGTCCCACCAGCGCCCTACGCCACTACTACCACGGCTCATTTCTCCGTCACTACGGGTACTACCGCCGAAGGATCGGCGATGATTTCACTGTGCCACAACCGCGGCGGCGGTGCCCTGTCACCCCCAGTAAGTGGACCTTCGTCCCCCTTTTTCCCCATTCTAGTTTGGTTCTAGGCCGACTATACCGATGCATAATTAGTGTACATATGATATGTATGTCTTGTATACTTGGCCATGATCTGGATGCCCTATTATGTGAAGTCTCTTTAGCTTTATGTGGTTTTGTGATATCCCTATGTGAGCTGCTGATCTAGCTTATGTGTTGATCTATTAGCTGGTTAAGATTTGATAGATGAAAAATCTGAATTTGATAAAATAGATGTGCACGCGTGTTGGATTTTGTCACATTTTTACCTAATTGATGAGGGCAGACACCTAGTTGATCAATGCTATATGTAATAGATGTCATTAGTTGGAAAGAACAGATAATGCTCTGGTTATGCTTGATACATTTCCTAATAAGAACATACATGATATTTGATACTTAGCTAGTGCAGTGATAAATTATTATTCTCAGGTGTATATGTAGGTTTATACTGATTGGATAGATATTTCACTTGATCTTTTTCTAGCTAGTGATGTTGCTTTGCATGATGAGCATTTTATATGATAAGAACGGATGTTACCTATTGTTGCCTGCAGTTTGATTCCTACTTTGTGATGCTTTTTATCTGAGAGAAGAGATGAGATGGATAAATTTCTGATAAGAACAGATGCTCTAGTTGCCTTTTGTTGCTCAATGGTGAATTTAATGCATACTATATATGTGCCTACTTGAGAGCACATCAATTCCTAAGATGTTGATATGAACAAATACAACATTTGTGTTTAGATATTTTGATTTAACCAAACACAGAATATTTCTACTGAGTTGGGCATTACTTTCCTTCTAAATGCTTAACTCATTTTCCTCTCTTCTACCCCTACCTTGAGTGGTTCCTGAAGCTTGTTTTTCGGGTTTTCTAGATTCCTGTTTTTTTGGGAGTCGCCTGCACCTCCTAGCTTTCTTGGCCTTCTCAATTCTGTTTCTAAGCCTTCCTCATCTAGCTAGTCTACTTCTTCTACCTTTGTTCTATGAGGTTGGTTGGTGGTGTGACATGAAGTGGAACTGGAGCATCTGGTGCTCTATTTATAGTCTCCTCCAGTCTCCTTTTGGTTTGGATTGCTATTCCTATGGTCTTGACATCTCATATGCTAACCAAGGTTAGCTTGGTGAGTAAGTTGGTTGGTTGCCGCTCTAATATTGATCCTCATCTATACATAAAGCTTGAGGTGGCAATGATGTTTCCACCAGCAGCTTGTTGGCTATTTTGATATATATCTAGTCATTGGAATTATTCTTGATGCCTAAGTTTTGCCTTTGTCTCATTTGTTGCCTCTATGACCTTGCCGCCTAATCATATTTCAGAATGCTTAGCATTTTGAATATAATTTAGCTTAACCAGTACATGAAAGGCTGATTTAAATGGAATGGATTAAAGTTGCCCAATTATGGAGATTAGTCTAAGTTGAGTTAATCCATGGAATTAAAAATGTTGCCTCGATTGCCTGTTGTTGCCTTGCACTAGGTTGCCTAATCTCAATTGACTAATATGCTGCCTTACAAAAATGATTCTATGAGTTAATCTTTACACTTATGAGGCTAAAATTAGTTCTTTAGCCTCATAAGGCTAATCTCCTAAACGAATTGCATTTCCATAAAGAAAATGCAAACATTTTAGTTACTAATAAATCTTTCTTTCTGTAGGAGTTTCTTCTCACATGTGTGCAAGTTAATTGAAGAAAGAAAGAGGATGAAGATAAAGAAGAGGGACCCTTTCTAATAGAATATAGGATTTTATTTCTTTGTAAACTATTGCTTATTCAAAGTTTGAATTCATTTTTTTTTGTAAATTTACTCTATTTTCAGTATATATGAATGCAATAATGCGTAGTCAACTCCTTAACTCTGACGTTGGCCTTTGTAACCTATTGTGCTATTTGACTCACAAGAAAAAAAAATACCACCCTAGCATGCTAGTATGAACAACAATTGACAAGAAGCTATCATACTAGTATAGCATAAACAACAGCAAGGGATAATAATAAAATCACACCATAAACTAAGTTAATTTCTATAACAGATTATAACAATTGATCCTAATTAATTCTATAAGAGCACACATACAATAACGACTACTCATCCTAGGCTATTGCATGCATTAACCACAAACAAATGTCTAGATATCTCTACACATTTATAATGTTAAACAATAACCCAAATTATAACATAATAATACAATAATCTTAGAGCATGGCACTAACATGGAAGTACTCTACAGTTACTCTAAGTAATTAAGAATAATAATAAAAGACAAATTATGAAATTATGAACTGATAATAAATTATTGCATCTAGGGCATACATGCAACACAAATAAGTTCTACAGTTAAATTCTAAAGGAAAACTATATATTTGTACAACATTGACTAGCTTGCCTAACACCTAATGTGTACGAAAAGTAGATATACTACATAGTTAGTAATTTACATAGCTGAATATACACTAGAGTTAGTATAAAAGATTAACCAATCAGCACGCAGTTTTACCAACTAGAACATATACTAGTATTGAAACAGCATACACGTGTCTAACTTAAACCCTAATATGCTAGTTAGTTTAGACCAAAACAAACATAAGCTACACTTATTGTACAATATAATCTTAACTGTATTTGCATGAAATTCTATCAAATTTGAATAGACTTGAGCTAATATGAAATCTAGCCAATATATTTGAAAGGTAATGCTACCAATGGTTCTAGGGTTTTGATTGCTTGGATTAAACAACGGGTGACCCGTTAATAATATTGATTGCCGAACATAATACATTTAGGGTTAACGGGTCTATGCCAAATTTGTATCGTTGGACAGGCGACACACATTGTGCATAGGGTTCTGGTTAGGAGAAGGGAGTTGAGGGTTTTGGTCAATGGCAACTACTGGGTGCTGGAGTTATGCCATCGGTGACGGCAGCAATTACCATGTGGATGGTTCTTGCAAGGAGAGACTGATACTTTAGGTTAACGATCAAAGGATCGATAACAAACACCAAGGGTTATGGCCATTAGAATTAGGAGCACAACACAACCTAATTGTCGTGAATGGAAGGGTGAATCATCAAACGATTTATTGTGCATGGCACGAATAATTGTTCAAGAGGTGATAGCGACATGACAAGCGAGGTTATGGAACTAAATCTGATTTCAGTAGGAAGAGATAGAAAGAACCACACATTAAGGACAAAGACGATGATACTACCGTCAACGACGTAGACGGAAGCTTCGACGATCGATGGGAACCGTCCAAGCTAGCACTAGGTGTGGCAGTGCATAACTACAAGGATGGATCAAGATTCTGGCTATTACTACATGAGCAGTGAAGGACTAGGGAGCGTGTGCCCTTGTGTTCTTTATATAGATATATAGGACAGAGAGTAGGTGTATTCTCCCCTTTTGTACGCAGACAATAGAGAGAGGGAAGAAAAAAGAGGAGGTGGCCAAGGTCTACAGGAGCACAGGATTGCTAGTGATATGGAGGGCATGGTGACCTTGCGACCACAAAAATGGAACCGCAGCTACACCACAAAAATGTAGGCGGCTTCGGTTAGGACGGAGGTGCACTGTGCGGTGGCCGGCGATGACATCAAAGGGAGACGGCGATGGTCCTCCATGGCGACGGTGCTCCGGTGGAGAAACTGACTGGTTGGTCGAGGGGTTTTGCTAAGGGGCCGATAAGAGGGCTTAGTAGAGAGGAATTGCAGGGGCTTTCAGCACACGTGAAGGACGACGCGGAAGGGATCTCGCCAGTGTCAATGAAGACATCCAAAATTCCTGTGCTGTAGCCTTTGCGCAAGGAATCGACCATAAAGCTATCCTTCCCTCATCCCCACGGTGCTGTGTGGGCAGAGGGAATTGGGCTAGGGCGCTCTAGTTTGTTGGGTTGGAGGGTGGCGGCGGCAATGGCGCGAGCGGGAGCCGAGCTAGGGCTTGGCCGTCGTGGCTTGCGGAGAAGAGGGAAATGAGGGAAGGAGGCAGCGATTCATATATAAGGGAAAGGGCGGTTCAGCGGATGGAGTGTGGCATCGTGGCCGACATGGTGCCGGTCGTGGCTGGGGTTGCCACGGCTGTGCGCGTGTATTGCACGGCTAACGTGCGGGAGGAGACAGGCCAGGTGGGCCAATGATGTGTGCGGGAGGAAGGGGAAGCGGGCCAAGCCCAAGAAGGAAGGTAGAGATGGGGTTGAGGAGACGCCCTAGAAGAAGAGATGGGCCAGCGGGTTGAGGAGATGGGCTTTGGCCCAGGACTATTAGGAAAAAGGAAAAGGATTTCCTTTCATGAAAGTACTGGAAAATCGAATAAAGCTCAATAAATACCATATCAACTTCAATAAATCTAGAGAAATTCAATGCTACATATTTTAATATGCAGAAGCCAAATAAAATATTTGCAACCAAATATTTGTGTTGTGATTAATCATCTTAAATCCAAATGAATTATGGAAATTCAAATTAAGCTTTAGGTAATTCAAGAAAATATCCACGAAATTTTACAGTCCTCATTTTTAGATAAAAGTTTTAAAAAGCTCCAAAAAATAACTGACATATGCCCAAGGCTAAACTATCTCTAAGGGGGCCTAAGGTTTGCACGATGGAGGCCTCGCGATATTTGTTTCATTGTACATGCGTCATATGATCATTTATCGTATGTGAATCAATTCCATTCGGCTGAGTGAGGCTCACGGTCGCTAGTGCCATCAAATTAGAAAATAAAACAAAATTTGCCTAACAAGTACTCAGTTAAATGAGAGTTCATCGGGAGATGAACATGGCAGTGGCGGTCTATTGGTCACAACTCACAGTGACATTAATTGTTTCCCACCGTTATCTTTTACTCTTGTGAATATTTGAGTCGATAGTTATGGTCCATCTATCATCCTTCCTTTGGAGTATCAAAAGTATCTTTGGGTTCTCCTCTTCACGACTTACGTCATCTTGATTTATGGTTTACAAAATATATCATTTTACAGTTTTGCTATTTATAACTTACCTTATCTTTTAACTTAAGTCACACTTTGTGGTCATATATTTGAACGAGGACTGATGTGCTATATGATTGAATTTATTTCTATTATTTTTATATCAGGCATTCAAGTAGTGTTGACTAAAATTCTTTATTGAAATTAGGTCCAAAGCTCAACAACATCTATGTCGACGATCGGTAAACCGCCGATCTTACGGTATTCGTGGAACTGTGATACTTGGAGGATATGCCTCGCGATCACCGTTAACGACCATGGGGAAGAAGAGCGCCGCAAGGAAATCTCCTGAGTCCTAGAAGCCGGTGGAGGATCCTTCGGGAGGGCCGATTTCCGTCATTCCCGAGTTCGAAGCCTCGGTAATGGAATCCGCCGCCCTCAAGAGGCTGGTGACGGAGGAGGTCATCCTCCCGGAGGTGTTTGTGCCCCACCGGGAGGCCGTGAAGGAGATGGTTCCGAGTCCAGACACAACCTGGACCGTCATCTTCATGGACTTCTTTTAGTGCGGCTTCCAATTACCGCCCTCGCATTTCTTCCTCCTCATCCTCTAGTTCTACGGGCTCGAGTTGATCCACCTCAACCCGAACTCGGTCTTGATGCTGGCGGTCTTCGTGCATTTGTGCAAGGCCTACCTCGGCATCAAGCCGAGCCTGGAGCTGTGGAGGTACTACTACAACCTCCGCCGGATGAAAGTCAACAGCGGGGGAGTCGTCGACGGCACCGGATTCTGACTCCGGGAAGGGAGGAAGGACGCCTACATCTCCTCTTCCTGGAAATCTTCGTGGTCGGGCTGGCACTCGAGGTGGTTCTACTGCCAGCCCCCACTCTCTTCGGGGATCCACTATCGCGGGCTGGCGCCTCTCCTGACAAAGTGCTGGGTGGAGGCCCTGAAGGAAACCAATGTAACATCCCCCTTTCTTTAACCTCGTGTTTGTGCATCATTAGCATAAGAATATGCCTTAAAATTTTTGAATTTGAAGCTTGAGTTGAATTCTGTTGAAAAGGAGTTTTAAGAATTGTTCGAATTGAAACCAAAACCAAAAAAATCAAAGCAAAAAATCAAAACAAAAATAAAAATAAAAAAACTTAAAACCTAATTTCCCTCTCGAAATGGGCCTGCTCCGGCCCATTTTCTTTTTCTCTGGCCCAGCCCGCTATCCCCTTTTCCTTCCTCCTTAAGCCATCCGGCCGCTCCTCCCTTATCTGCCTGTCGTCGCCGCTTGAGTGCCCTGCCACCGAGCAGCTTCTGTGGCAGCCTCCAGGCGCCGGCCTCGCCACCACCTGCTTCGGGTAAGCCCCGCGCCGCCGCCCTTCGTTTTCCCCCCGGCCCCGGCTCCCTTCCTCCCTCTTCCATTCCCCCCTTGCCTCGGTTGCTCTCTCCCGCGCCGTCGCCGCTTCCTCGCCGCCTCAAGCTCCTCTCGCCGCCTTCCCGCCTCGCCGGAGCTCCTCCCTCACCGCCGCCTCATCCCGAGCGCCTTCGGCTCCGCTCCCGTCGCCGGCCTCCTTTCCCTTCCCGCCTCGCCGAGCTCCTCACCACCGAAGCGTCGCCGTCTCCTCTGGAGCTTGCCGCGTCACCTCTCTCTGGCTCCGTTCCATCCCGAGCCGCCTGGCCTAGTTCGCCGCTCCCGCTGCCCCGGTCCAGAGCCGCCGTGCCCGAGCTCGGCCGCTCCCGGCACCACGCCTCCGCTCCGCCCCGCCTTGCCGCGCCACCGCATCGGTGCTGCCTCACCCAACCGAGCCCCGCCGCTCCACTCACCGGTAAGCCGCCGCCGCTAGCCCTCCGCCTTGGCCCCCTCCCCGGCCGCCCCGCCGCCGGCGTCGGCCTCACCGCGGTCGGACCGAGCCCGAGTGGCCGAGTCCCGACCGGGGTACGGTTAGGGCATTAATGCCCAATTAAACCGGCTGTTAAGACATATTGATGGCACAATTAATTCTTAAGTGTAATTAATGTGCATAATCAGTAATCCGACACATTTATTACTAAGTATACTAATTAAAGTTCTTAATAACTGTTAGGACATATTAATGACAATATTAATAACAAATAGTGTAATTAATAGACTCAATTAAGTTGTCTCAATGACAGTGGACCCCATATGTCAGGATTTAAAATAAAAGATTAAATAAAATCAGAAATTATGACAAGTGGGCCCCATGTGTCATTGACTCAGTCAATTTTGGTCAAAGTTGACCATGGGGTCCACCTGTCAGCCTCTGTTATTATTTGAATTAATTTAAACATTATTTTTACTGAGAAAAATACAACAAAGGGTTAAAATTGATTAAACCTTGTAAAATTCGTAGAAAATTCATACTTTATCAGAAAAACGCATATAATATACCAAAATGTTCAAAAAAATAAGATCTATTCAAATACATCATCTTCATCCATGTTTGCATGCTAGGAAAAGCATAATTGACTAAAAATTCAAATTAGGGTTTCTGATTAGCCGGAGGATTTTTGGATCGCGATATTTTATGCGTCCGGACTCCGATTAAATTGATTCCACTTGCATTAGTCGTTATTTTACACCCTCTACGTCATGGCATGCATTTCATCTCATGCCAGTGTTCAACATTTTCATATTTACAATTGTGCCCTTCTTTTTCGGTGTTTCCGTTCTTCTCCGATAGAGCCGGAAGTTCCTAACGAAATTGTCCCAATCACGAGCAGGGTGTAGTTGCAGAGCAACAAGACAAGCAGCCCCTTTGGTCACATTGCAAACACCTACTATTTGCAAAGTATTAGTTGTTTTCAAATTCATTATCACATGCGTTCAAATTCTATTTCTCCGCTAAGCAAAACCCTATGCCTGTGCGTAAAACTTACTTTGTCGCTCAATCAACTCCACCGCCATCCCAACCTATCTAGAGTAGTGTAGTGTGCACTTTTATAATGCTTGCTATGTTATTAATGCTTAGACATGCTTAGACGTGTAAAAGTCATAATTTCTTGGATGGCAGACAAATTCACACTATTGGATGGGTTACGTGGTAGGTGGGTGTTCACCGGGAATCAACTAATAAACTTGACTAATCTTCATTGGGTTAGACGAGAGGCCATGGCTGGGAGCATGGTGGGTTGTCTCATTTTCCCGCAAGCACCGGTTCCCGACGTACATTGACCCAAGATTTGCGTACTTCTACACGGGTGGGATAATGGACCACCCACGACTGAATAATTTGCCTAGACTTAGAGTATGAGCTGCATAGTTTGCCGTTTCTGTTCACTAGGTGAGTGAAAAATGATGTGGTGGTGTGCTTCAATATAGGTGTAAGGGTTACACACGGTCGAGGACCGGGGATGTATCACTCGCTACAACTTATGGGACCGTGTCGTAGTCACGACCGGACTGATGTACATGGATTGGCCTGTAAGGGTGGCTCATACCTAGGTCGAAAGCATTGTAAAGGTCGTGTTCAATCACCTTCCGCCAGCACACCTCGTGAAGTGTGTGAATTGCATTGGCATTAGGAGTCGATTGATGCGTGTAGGTAAAGATGTACACCCCTGCAGGGTTTGAACTGTTTGAACAGCCGTGTCCGCGGTTATGGACAACTTGGTGATTACCTGCGTCGAATTAGACAACTACAACAATACTTTAAAACTTGCCAACTCTAAGGCTGGTGTTAGCGACTGCTTCCTCCCAGGGTGGTTGAGGAAGAGTCGGGGTATCTAAGGTGTGGTGATCTGCAGTAAGGACTGATCGTGAAGTGTTCGACTCGTCCCCTTTGAAAAGTATTCTGGTAGTCGATTTTTCATCTACTTACTTCTATTGACAAAGGTAAAACTAGCGTTCTGCAAAATAGTCCACAATTACCCATTTGTTGATACCTGTCACATCTATTATTAATTTTCCGCACTGTAAGTCTTGCTGAGTACAATTTTGTACTCACCCTGCTATCGTTGACATTTTTGTTGCAGAGGAAACTACCCCTTCCGAGGGTGGTTTCTATATAGAGATCGACGCCAACGACGACTAGTCGCTGGGAATCCCAGGCAGTGATCCTGCCCCGGGGTTTGGCAGCTTGGTTTGTTCTGCTGCCACTTTTGGCCTTACCATTTCGGCTTCATAGCCTTAATTACTCTTCCGCTGTGTAGTTGGATCTCCGAACCCCTTTCATGAATATAATTTGTTAAGTTTCAAGAACTTATAATATTGCAGTTTCGGTCGTAGAGTTACTGATGTGAAATCTGGTTGTTTTCGCCTGCTCATGTGCCATGTGTGTATGTTGATGAAGCACATGTTGTGGGTAGAATTTCAGAGTTTATATCATAGAGTTATTAGGTTTAATCACCCCTGTGAAGTGACTCTGCTACTGAGAGGTTGGGAACTATATCATCCTACTCCAGCCGAGCATTAATTTGCCAGGACGAGTTTGGGATTGACGTTCCGGCTCAGTGAGAAAAGAGTGAGGAGACCATATCACCCTACTTGATCTATGCATTAGTTTGCCGCAGAAAGTTCGGGGTTGACGTCTCGGGCTATTCGGAGCCATATCACTCCACTCCTCTTGGGATTGATACCCAGGGGTTGAGGTCGGGGTTGACATTCCGACTTAGCGGGTGGTTCCACTTAAGACTCTCTGTTATGGATTCTAGGGTTCGACAACCAAGTGGCTAAAATCCCTCATTGGCGACATCGCCGAACTCGCCAACAGGGGCTTGTTGGCGTGGGATGTCACCGAGGACTTCCTTCGGCGCCGGATAAGCCCTCTTCGGTCAAGGGTTGCTCCTGCTTGGGTGGTCCCAGAAGGCAAGGACCAGACTAGGGACTTCGACTCCGGTGAGTATCTGAACTCCTTGGTGTCGTTCTTAGTCGGAAACCTATCCTCACCTCATCAGAAATTTTAATTGGCTGTCCAGGTCTTTCCCCCGAGGAGCTTCGAAGCAGGTTAAACAACCTATTCGAGCAATCTCCTCAGGGCGGGCGGACCGATGTGCCCTTGTCGATCCCCAACCTTAGTCCTGAAGAACAGAGGGAGATCCTCTCGGTGAGTCCATGGTTTCTGCTTTGTCTGGTCATAGCTTGATCTGGTGATGCTTATAACGCCACGCGGGTTCTTTCACAGCGAGTAGGTTGCGGGGCTCCCGACTCTGAGGCTAAGTGGGCTGGCGCCCTCGTTCAAGAGGAAGAGGTCGAGATCCTCGGTATGACTTCTCCGATCCTGAGCATTGGAGGCTCATCTGAGGTTGAGGCGCCGGCGGATGCTACCCGAGCAAGGCCTCCTACTCAGGCTCCTTCCCCTCCGCCAAGCCCCCAACCCCAGGTACAAACCATTGCTCGACTAGATTTCTCCCTTTAATTTTTTTTGAATGGTGGGAATAAGTAATCGGGATACAAGGTTCGAGTGATCCCTGCCCGGAGGAGTCGGCACCTTCTGCCACGCCTATTCGCATGGAGGAGGTCGTGCCGATCATAGGTCCTCCCGTGGAGAAGGGAAAGTTGCCACTGGTGCCCATCGAGAAGCGGGGCTTGGAGGTGCCGGCACCGGTGAGTCTTCTTCTTGGTATTTTTTGCAATCTCTCCTTTCTTTTGCCTTTTGAAGGCTGACGAAACTGCTCTTTCTGACTAGGGTGACTATCCGCTCAACCGGAGCTGCGGCTAAAGCTGCTACAGAGGAGTAGCCCTCGGCGAAGACGCCGGCGCCATCCTTGGTCGTGCAGAGTGAGCTCCCTACGCCAGTGGCGACGGCGCCCGGAGGCGTCGATATTTACTCCATGCTGCAGGTAATCCGAGGAGTTAGTAGTTAAATTTTTTATGTATTAGGTACTAACCTTGTATTTCGACAGCGCCTCCTCCCCTTGATTCCTCCGCTCCAGTGGGGCAAACCAAGCTGGAGGCGTGTCGGGCAGAGAACGAGGAGCTAAAGAAGCGACTCAAAGACTCTGGGAGATGGCGTGTGGAGATGGAGGCACTGGAGAAATGTCTTGCGGAGTCCAAGCGGTGGCGGGCGGAGGGCGCAGTCGAGCTCCGAGAAGCGAAGGCCCACCTTTCCGAGGTGGAGTCTTCCCTAAGCCGGAGTCGAGCATACGCCGGGAAGCTGGAGGAGGACCTCGGCCAGGCTCTTTGCGTGCTCGAGAGAGCGCTCGTGGTGGTTGGGGTCACCGTCTTTCCCAGCCCTTCAGGGGCTATTCGTCTGGTGGAGCTGGTGGCGTCCGTCTCACGCCTGAAGCCCGCTGTTGAGAAGCTCCTCGATGAGGAGCTCAAACAAGGGATGCAGGATGCCCTGGCCTTCGCCTTGGCCCTTCTCAGACGCCGGTACCCAGAGTTGTCTCTGGAGGCCCTTGATGCCGATCTGCCCGAGGATGAGGAAGAGAAGCTTCTCGGTGACGTGCAAAGTGCCGCCAATGCTTTTGCGGACCAGGTGCAGGCACCCGGTCTTCCTGAATAACTATTGTAATCAAAAACCATGATTAGTAACTTGTGCTTTTAATCTATGTGTTTTTTGTTTTCTAAAAACTTGCTGCTTTCTTGCTCTGTGAATGTCGTACGCAAGTGTTTTCGTGGACTTATTCGAACCTGTCGTCTCCTTCCCCCGACTTAGGATTTGTGAGTTGCGCTGTTTACTGCTGGCTGCAATCGACCAGGCCTTAGGTTTAGTCGGATGGAGGGCTTCGTGGCTCCTCGTCATCAATAAACGCGATAAGGGGTCCTCGTATAGCCTTTCATGGTCGTAGCAACAACTCATGTTCCCATGTTGCCGGGGTGCTGGACGTAGGTTAGTAAGTTTCACGTTTTCCCTTTTGACGACCACATTGCACTCTATCTGTGATGCCTTCTGTTCAAAGTAGTCGACGATGTGGATAAGCAGGCAGGTTCAGTTGGCTTAGTCATATTCGCACCTTCTCTTCTTCCTTTGCTCGTGGACGGGGGACTTTGCCACGGAACCAGGGAGCTTAGTCGACCGGGCCTTAGGTCTGATCAAGTGGGGGGCTCAGTGGCTTCCCCTGTCACCTGCAGACATGTTAAGGGGTCTTTCTCGCATCCCTGATAGTTGTAGCACGGAACCCTTTCCCTTTGCTCTGGTCACGTCATTGGTTACGTTTATGCATAAGCTAGTTTTTGGTGCCACATACTTATCCAACCCCCGACTATCTTATTCGAGAAGTTTCTCGGATAGGCAGTCTAGAAGAAAATTTTCCAAAAAAGGTTTGATATTCATAAAAGTCGTGAGTTGACTAGGGTATCTTTTACAAGCTATTGTAAAAAACTGCTAGAAAAAACTTAAAAAACATCATCCCCTCCTTCGGAGTTGTCATCGGTTGCTCCAGGGGGTCCTGTGCTCTTCGTCGTGACCTGCTGTAGAAGCCTTGTAGATTGCGCGTGCTGGGCGACGGCCCCCGGAACGTCTTATCCTCAGCTTGTTTGTAGCTTGACGACTTTGAGGATGGAGCTGGCGCGATTTGAGACAAACTGACTATCGGAGGGGTGATAACTATACGATCTTACCGAAGGTGCTTGAACTAGGAAATCTCTAAGGGGACTCGACTGTCTTTTTTACTGCTAACTTGAGCGACCTGGATTGGGCGACTTCTCCTGTGGAACTGTTATCCTACCGAGGAGAAGGCCCTTTTGCCTTGGTCCCGAACGATGGCCTCATCTATGCCGAACCACCCAATTTGCCAGCAATCGGATCTCTCCTACAAATCGCACTCTAGGAAAGCATAGGGTACTCATGGCCCTGGGCCTCCTTTCAAATGGTGGCTGACCAACACTGATCATCGACACTCGCCGGCATACTCAAGGGGATGTAAATCAAGGATGAGGATCAAATCAACCCTGCCACATCAGGACAGAACCAAGACCTGCGCTGGAATTACAAGGACATTCCACAAGGGAAGATCAAGCCACCCTGCCTCCATTCTTTTCCTTCTGATCTATCTGAATCTTGAGGACGAAATTCATTCTAAAGGGGATAGACTTGTAACATCCTGAATTCTAATGACCTGGAAATCAGGGTTTACAAAATCTTCTGGAAAATAATGACAGCTAAAACACACAATTAAAAACCTTTGACACGTGTGTTTGTGCACACTTCTCTCCCTGTTTTTTTCACCATCAACTTTGTCAAATCTCAATTCACCTAATCCTTAACTGACAAGGCGTGCAAATCCTTTGTGACCCTTGTTTCCCTGCCTGACCATCCGATCCTGCATTTTCCACCTTGAAACCATCCTTGAAACATTTTCCTTCTGTCCTGCCGGTACGTCCGGACCAGCAACTGAAGCTATGTGCCACATGACATTTCTGAAATTGAAGCATATACATGTCACAAACCTCTTCCGAATGATGTGATCTTCTGTCATCTACTCCGCCATGTCCTATCGTGAGTATGCGCACATATATACTACTTTTATGTATACGCACATATGCAAACCTTAACCTACCATGTATTTCCATCTCTCATGTCCCAGCGCAACCCCATATAGGCTAAAATTCCCAAGTGTATGTATGCACATACATTCCGAACTCTATTTCGAATCCTTCGAACAAAAGTGAAATTCTAAAGCCCTAACTTCTTTGTCCTCTCTCAGCAATTTCTGTTTACTCCTACCACGAACCCTAAGCGTATATACGAGTATACAGATGCCATTTCTCGAACCCTAACCCACCACGAATTCCTATGTTTACTCTAACCTCGTTGCAAATATATATATATATATATATATATGCGCTCATGTTTCCGAGTATTTGTGGGCACATACATTCTGAGCCTTAGCTCACTTCTTCCGAGCGGGTATAAACTCCAACACTTTATCTACCGTATGCTTGCCAGTATACATGCGCGAACAATCATAGCTGTTCCGTATCAACCTTTCCCCTTTAGGTATGCCTAGGTGCCTGATAGTGCATTCTCTCCCCCCCACCACATGTGAACCCTATTTCCTGAACGTCTGCCCGAGTGATCACTAGAGTGTGGCATGTATCCATGTCCGTGTCAAAGCAAACCCGTCTACACCTGTCCGTACCCCCATTACCGTTTCGCCCTCCTATCGTTCTACTCAATTCTTAAAACCACGTTTGGTTTCTTTACCTATGCAATATTGAAAATGGAGCTAAAACCCTAGTGTCTTAATTATTACAGGAAGGCAACCGACCCCAAAAAAAATATACTCATAAAAATAAATATGCATATATATACGCAAATGTCAACGCCTCCTCTGCTCTCCCATGAGCAACACCAACCTCTTAATCTGCTAGCTCCACTTCTCCTGTACCAACCGACATGCCATGGTCTCCATTCCACGTGGGCCTAGGACCCACGGGCAGTCCCTTTCCCTTCCTCCAGTCAAACCGCCGTGCTTTCTCTCTTTTCTGCCATGAGTGCATCAAGTGTGTTGTTCCTTCTGCCATGCCAGCTCTAATCGCTGCCCCTCCTCGCCGCACAAACCGTGCACTCTTCCTCCCTAGCAGAAATCAGTGCCACACGCGTTGTTAACCATGTGCCTTTCCATGTGTCCCTCTGCCACGAAGCTGGTGTTGTCTCCCTCAGCTCTTCTTCTCATCTCAACTCCCCAAGTGTCCCATTCTCCTCCTCAACTTCTCTCCAGTCATTTCCCGAGCTACTCAAATCAGCACCGACCTATTAATCCCTGAACGAGCTTCCTCCCTCTCTCATTCCTCAGTGCTTCCTTGCCCGAGTTCTCCCCAACTCTCCATTGTTCTTCTTCACCATCAGGCCGAGTGAAAGGACCGAGATGCCGACTAGAGGGGGGGAGTGAATAGTTGGCTTATAAAATTTTCCTCTTTTAATCTTTTGTTTAAGTTGTCAGATTAACTTCACAAGTTAATAGTGGACAACTGTGACACAGGTGAGTGACACAGGTGGAAACTATGTGTAAATTAACACACAGCTGTCACACAGGTGGAAGATACCGGTGAAGAGTTAACCTAACACAGGTGCTCTACTTAGACTGCTTGTGACACAGGTGCTGATACAGGTGAATACAAGTGAATGAAGCAACTGTGTAACAAATGATCACACACAGGTATAAAGGTAATCTAGCACAGGTGAAAAGGTAAACTTAGCAGATCAAGTCTAAGAGACACAAGCAAGTAAGGATAAATAGATATGCATGCAATACAAGGAAGTAAAGGAGACTCAGGGGTTTTTCACCGAAGTTCCCAACTCTTTGCAGAGAAGGTACGTCTCCGTTGGAGAGACCACTCCTAAGAGCTGGCCAGCACTAAAACGTGCTTCTTCTCCGAGTACCTGATCCTTCAGGACTCTTCCTTTTGCTTGTGGAGATCCTTTTGCCTTGCAGCAGGTAGACCTCAGAACACCTTCACAAACTACTGGTTCAGCCCACACAAGCTTGGGTGATACCAGCAACTCCTACACCCGTCTAGGAGTAGACAAACTCCAAGAGTAACAGATGATGCAGCAGCAATCTCTTGGAGGAACCTTTGCTCGTGCTCTAACTCACAAACCCACTCGAACTAACCCTTAGGCTCTTGGCTCTTGTGGAGTGGTTGGAGGCTTTGCAACGGTCGTATGTGAATCACTGATTTGAGCAAGGTTGAGGACAGAGTCCTCCCCTGGTCCCCTATATATAGGGTCCACAGGCACCTGACCGTTACCCTGTTGCCACGTAGGATTAAGTGAGCCACCGGTGACAGCCACCGGTGACACAGCTACACACTACACCCAACTGTACCCGGCTCAGGCAGACCGACACCTGTGTCACCGGCGGCGCACACAAGTGAACCCTTAGCTGATAGCCACACTACTCAGCCCGGTCCTGGCACATGACATGCCCTCAGCATACTTCAAACTCTAATACCTATAAGGAGAGAACCTCTGACAGACTTCTGACACATCAGACCGCCTATCGCAGTGCAGGTACCTTAGCATTTTCAAGCTCTCCCCTGGTACAGAGATGTACCTGAGTCATAGAGCGAAAGACCACCTGTGACACAGCTGTGTCACACAGATGCCTAAAGCTCTAGGGTTTTCACTGTTAGTACTGCAGAGCACTAACACAAAACAGCTACATACTTTTGTGCAAAGCTATTGACACAGGGCAATTGGCCTCAAAGCACCAATCCCCTTGACCAACAATCTGAGCAATGAGCAAGGTTCCCTTAGACAACTACTACTGTTTCATCCCTCTTGATAGTACGGGTGATTCCTATGGACTCAAAGAAACTAGCAAATCTAGGCTTTACCTGCCACCAACTGAAGTCATGGCCCTTGACGCATCAAGCCATCATCACCCTGCTTGCAGCTCCCTGCACAGCACCGGCTTCTTCTCAGCTGTGGCACAGCTGCCTAGCACAGCCATCTCTTTGTCCTTGAAACCACCTTGTACCCTTTTTGGTGGCCATCCTTCTCTGGATAACCTTTCTTCATGGAATCTGTAAACTCTGCTTACACTCAATGTAAACATTAGATTCCAGTTTAGGTTGCCATTAACCATCAAAACCATATCAGGGCCTAGATGATCTTTCACTGAGCTGCTCCAACTCTCTCTCCCTCGCTCTCTGATTCTCTGTTCAAGCCACCGAGTAGTAGCCCAACCGCACCTTCTCCTCCTTCAACCCGAGCCAAGCCAAGGCTAGTACTGCGTCTGCTGACATAGTGCCGAGCCCCTACCGCGCCAGCCCGGCGCCGGACCCCCACCGTCGCCTCCAGTCGCATGCTTCTCCTTCCCGATTCTCATCGTCTCCACATCGCTCTATAAAGTCGAGCTGAGCTCCTCTGAGCACCCAAGCTCCCCCTTCCCCTGGCTTCCCCACTCTCACCCCTCTACTGAGTTTTGTCGCCGATTTTCTTGAGCTGCTCCCGAGCACTCCCTCCCCACCGACGCACCTTCTGTGATTCTCGAGCGCCCCCAATTTCCCATTCCCTTCCAAGGTCAACCGAGCTTCATTTTCCCCAAGCGCGCCGCCAAGCTTCGGGACCCTCTGCTGCCATCGCCTCGGCTGCCACCGGAGCTGGCCACCGCCACGGCCGAGCTGCCTCCGCGTCCGCTCCTCCCCCTGGCCGCCGTCGATTGAATCCGTGCCGAATCCACGCCGCTGCCTATCCGGCTGGAGCGCCCGCTCCTCACGCTGCCGTATCGGCCGCCACTCCGACTAGCCCCTGCGACCGTCGACCATCGTTGCTCTGGCCGTCCCGAGCACCCGAGCCACTACAAGTTCCTTCTCCTCTTCGGCTCCAGCCACAAGCGCCACAAAACCATTCTGCCTGGTTGCCGCCGACCACGGGAGAACCAATCCGCCGCTGGTGAGGCTCTGCTATTGCCGCCTTCCTCCTCGCATGCTCCCCTATTTCCCCGCGGTAACTCCCGGGAATTAACCCTAAGCACCACACCGAACCAATGGTTTAAAACCGGTGATAACCAACCCAGTGCGACCCCACATGTCCAGATATCCAGGGGCAGGTATTCCATGATTACGCGTTCCTGAGAGGAAAACGTGTTTCCCCATTTGCACGTTGCTTGCTAGTAATCGCAATCCCTTCTGGGACTCTCAGCTTTTCCACTTTCCGCCACTGAAGACGTATTCCTACAATACGCCAACGATGTCACCTCCTGACAGAACTCCCCTCCCTCTTTTCTCTTCTGGCAGGAGATCGGAAGGCCATATCTCCTCCGTCGTAGCTCCGATTGACCCGATTCTTTTTCCTAAATTCATCTAAAATCAAATCCTATCCATCACTACCAATTTCATAATTTTTGGAATAATTTGAATTTTCAAAATTTAAACAATTCGATTGAGCATGTCATATATTCCTCTAGCATAGTTTAAAGTGGTTAACTCCTTGTTGTATAAAACCAATCAAGTAATGTTAGTTTCCGTATATCCTTATCATCAAAACCTATTGCACCATAAAAGCGGTAAGGGTTTTGAAAATCCATTAATTGCAATTCATCTCTTATACGCATGTATGTATATATACATGCACACATGTCTCTCTAATCTCGTTCTAATAATTTAATATGATTTTCTAAAAACTGTGAAACCTGTGTAATGTCCACTAGACCCAAACTTTATATGAGGGCTAAAAGCTTTCAATGCTAATAAATTCATAAACATGCAAACCCTAGTTTTTTGATATGCAAAGACCTTTGCATTATGTGTTTATAATTCCATCTCGTCATTTTGAAAACCCTAGCCTATTCTATATCCAGTACATGGTTGTTGTGCTGTGTGATTGTATTTTGGTTCTTAATTGGATCTTCCTTGCATCGTTGCTTATTCGACGTTCTCCGACGTGTAGTTACAACGTTGCCTTGCTTCACGAGGAAGGATTCGAGCGTCGCCATACCCAGACCAAGCTTCGAGCTATTCAACAGTGCCAGGCAAGCTCTCTGCCCTTGATCATGTTGAAACCAAGTTTATGAAAGGGTATTTTGTTTACGAAACATGCATGCTATGTTTTACAACTTGTTATTTTATGTAGAGAAGTTACGACCGTTGCTTAGCAAACCCTAGCTCGACACTAAACTCCTTGTCACCCTAAGGACTACACATTCGGGAGTATTACCGAAAGCTTAGGGTAGATTATGTATATTCCTGGCTTAGCCCTGCAGTAGTGAAATTAGGTTTTCAAAAAAGGAAGGATACCCAAAATTTTCATGTATTGGATGTTTGGAAGGGACCGTTGTGTCCGATGATGTACGAAGGTAGTATACCCATGTGTGGGATATTTGCCAGAAAAAGTTTTAACCAAACCAAAATGGAGAAGATTTTGATCCGGGTCGAAAATGAAGGGGGAAGCAGGAAGAATTTTAGATGCGATGTAATACCCGGTGTGGTACTCGTTGTCCGTATACGGACATGATGTGGAGTCCCTCTCGGATCACATAAGGACCAAACTTAAGTGCCGTTTGGCCAAGTCTAACCGTACGTCCATATGTCCTTTATGGGAAGGACTTGACCTAGTACCCGGTCTGAGACTAGCATGAACCCGTAGGCAGTGGGTAGTGTGCAGATGAGGTTGTAGCCTCTGTAGAGAAAGATCCTGTTGGAGCGGGGTCATGTTCGTCACAAAGTTGGAACACCAACCTGTTGGAAATATGCCCTAGAGGCAATAATAAAGTTGTTATTATTCTATTTTCATGTTCATGATTAAGTTTATGTTCTATGATAGAATTGCATTGGTTCTTGAATATGAGATTCAGAGGAAAACCTAATTGCATGTGTGGAATAATAAACACCATTCAAATCCCTAGTCAGGCCTCTAGACTAGCTCATGTATTGTTGATGGTCTTGTTTTCCTGATCATGGGCATTGTTAATGTAACAAGGATGCCGGCAATAATGGGAACACATTGTTAGGGTAACAATGGTGTTGGATAGACCCCCTTATGAGATACTGCGAGATCACTTCGTCAATATGTTGTCAGTATCTTCTCATTATGTGTTAGCGTTTACTTGCGTCCTTAGACCATGAGAATATCGTAGACCCGGATACCGGATGGTTGCTTTGGGGTCATCAAACGTTACTCCGTAACTGGGTAATTATAAAGGTGACTTTCAGGTACACCAGAAAGTATATCGTGGTTCTAGATATCTCAAGACTGGGATTTGCCCATCCGGCGATGGAGAGATACACTCTGGGCCCACTCGGTATTACGGTGTCCAGCATCGCCTAGCCAGGTATTGTGACTAAAACGTTAGTCACGGGGATACCGGAATACGGAAATGACAAAAGAGTACAAACCGGTAACGAGGATAACTAGGTATGGTGATCAAGGAGTTGATCATAGGGATACCGTCAAAGTCTTGCCTCGGGTTGTGTAACGTATCGTGAGGCAAAAGGATGATATGCGGTAATACGAGGTTCGCTCGATAAAGATCTTCGATGATATGTGGGAATCGTTATGGGTGTCCAGATCCCGCTGATGATTATTGACCGGAAGGTGTTCCGGACATGTCCACATATACTCGAACCTATAGGGTCACACGCTTAACGTTTTAGCGACATTTAGGAATGCTACGATTTATGGAGAACGAGAGAGAAGGGTTTCGAAAGTGTTTCGGATGATCTTGAAAGTGTTCCGGGTGGTTCCAGTGATGTCCGGAAGTGTTCCAGAAAGTTCTAGAAGGTTCTAGAAGGTTCTGGTGGAGTTGGACTCCACCTGCCTAGGGAGAGCTGCCCCAACCCCTATAAATAGAGGGGCAGGGCACCTCAAAGGGTATCCCAAGCAGCCCCAGAAGCAGCCCTAAACCCTAGGCCGGTCATCTCTAGATTGGCCACAGCCTTCTTTTTCTCTCCCTTCTAGATTGGATCTAGTACAGCTGCCGGCGCGCTGCTGCTTCTCCTTCTCGTAGATCCCCGCTGTTCTTGTGTGCTGGTCCACACATTACCGCGGTGTCGCTGATCTGGTACGTGTGGATACCTCGGAGACATCGTATACTTCGGCGTTCGATCGGGCGAACTATTCGCGAGGAGATCGCTCACGCGGCTGGGAGGTATAACCTAGCTGCGGGAGTCTGCGGACTTCATCGACATCGGTCAACTTCTCCGCTGCATTGATGTGATCGTCGAAGGTATGATCTCGTTGCCTGCACCTCGATAGTGATCTTGGGGTGGATTGTGCGCGGTAAATTTTTGTTTTGCGTAGCACGTTCCCCAACACAACCTCCTTGTAGCGATGTTACTGACTCAAGATAGGTTTGGGATATGTCCTTCTGGTGGATTCATTGCTAGGTTTACTCTGGTGAAGAGTCTCGTTGTAATAGCCCTGTCAGTATATGTTGCAAAGTATACCCAGGGTGACCTACATCTTGTGGGTAAAACCGTACATCCTCTGCAGAGTGTTAAAACTATTCGAATAGCCATGTCCACGGCCCGAACTTGGTTGGGCCACACTAAAGTAGATTGAATTTCAAAATCAAAATGTTATGGGTTTAAGGACGCGATCCGCCGAGTTCGCAGAGTGAGATGGGAATTCCCCGTTGTAACGGGAAGAGAGAAGAAGGGATTCCCTGTTGAAGCGGGCAATCGCTAATGTCCCCGTCTAGCGGGTGAGCACATGACTCCCCGTCAAAGCGGGTGATTTCAAGGTTTTTTGTTGAAGCGGAAAGCACAGGTACTCTTCCTGTTGTAACGGGAAGGGGATTGTAATCAGATGCTTTGTCTCGTGATACTGAGGCAATTTACGAAAACTGCTTTTAATATCTATTTACATAATTCGCCTGCAAACTTACGTTTTCGCACAACATGAGACATAGGTTAGAGCCCGATTCTTGATATACCCATGCATGCATATATCTGTGATAAACTCCCTGGCGGAGAGTTTGCGAATACATTCAATGTACTCACCTGGCTTGTTGATTTGGCCAGACAGAAGGGTCAACAGCTCGAAAGCAGCGAGGATATCCGCGAAAACTAGGGCGAAGCCCCCAGTCAGTTGCCTGTCAGGAATGGCATATTGATGGGCCACACCACCGCTTGATTTCCGCTGCAAGATTTTAGCCTTTAGGCTAAAGATATAATTACTCGATCTCGAAGATCGGTTATGTATCATATTCTAATATGGGCGTGTATGACCTTGATATACAGGTTAACTCGTGTGTACCAGCTACTGATCATGGGACCGGTATAGTAAACACAAGGGTTTATCCGGCCTTAAAACCGGGTATGCCACAGCTTGGTATCAGAGCCGTACTGACTGTAGGTTAACCTTAGTTAGCATGGCTGTTAGATATGAACCCTACGTATAAATAGTATTTTCAAGAATATACCCAAAACTTACCATAAGAGTGGGTTCTACTCTTCTCATCCTTCTTAGTTTCCCCTCTTACCTATGTTGCTCTAAGAAAAACATCAAGTTTTCTACATCCTCATCTACCTCAAAGCTTTTAGATAGTCCCAGTAAAGTAAGTAACGAGACCTATGCAGATAACACGCCAGCATTCGCCAACCCTATCAACATTCAGGATGGATTGCATCGTCGCATGAATCAAGATACTCGTCGAGACTCGCTACAAGCGAGACACCATCCACAGTTCAACCTTTCAAGTCCATGACGTCAAAAGTGTGGAAATTCGCGATGGAAACCCCTCAATAAATGGAGAAGACCCACCAGCACGAGATACCTTCGCCAGAGACGAGAAGCCAGCACGACTGAGGAATGCCCCGCCAAGGGCGGTGACCCTAAAAGTCGACCGTGTGGACTAAACCCATAAGTTAGGTCACTAGACCTCGCTTGCCGTGAGCAGCAATATATGCACCCCCTCTTTAGTTCGAGTTTTAGGCGTCCTGTGTGGTGTACAATGTACCCTATGTATTTTTTGCAACGCATTCGCTATTTCATATTTTCCTTGCTTGCTTAATGTGACCTGCACATATGTCTTCTGATGCATGTAGCTGTCACATCCACTGTTGATTAGCTAATAGGCCTTACCTTATCTTCAGGACCTGGCAAAGTTTTGCTGTCCCTTCCATTTGACCTTTTTCCTTGATTCTCGCCGATGTCACCTCTTTTTGTCAGCCATATGTCAATTTACCCGACAACTTTGGCTTTTCTTCGTCAATAAGTTACCGACCCGATAGGACGTAAGCCTCGTCCCATCTGAGATGACTTCCGTCAAATTTCAGTCGACCCTCAAACCATTGAGCGGCTATATAAAGCTCTATCGGTATTCTTGCACCCTATCGCCGTGCCATTCCCTTTTTGTCTAGAACGCCTTTCTCGCTGGAAGCGCCCTTTGCTCCTGCGTGCTGTTCCTCTTTTGCTTGCTCTTTCTTCCCCGCGAACACAATGCTTTATGGCTTCCTATGCCAGGAAACCACCGCTGAGGAACTCACCGGGTTCACCAGCATCCTATGGACCGTGGCTCAACAAACCCTCGGGGCAACTCAACGCCCTAGGTATCATGTGTACCTCGGCGATGCTCTTGGCCTTCTGCACGAATTCTGGGCAGCAATACACGTCTACCCAGCCGATGCCGACCCAAGCATGCCCCTTGGTTTCATCGGGAGAACCATGCCTACTTCCATGATGGCCATCCAACTGGTTGCGTGGGAAGCTATCTTCCATCTTCGCCGTCTGGTTCTAGGCATGAACCAACGACCTTTTCTTTTCTATCCCAGCTGTGCTCCTGAAGAAAACACCAACTTGCATCCAGAAGAAGGTGACACGGTGAATCATCTCGCCCAGTACATTGCCACCCAGCACGACCTGCTCACTCAGCTAGCAGATTCTTGGGTTCTGGCGCAAGGAACTAATGTTCTCTTGCTCCCTCAGCTCTACTCTGGCACTTCCTCGACAACATTCACTCCTGCTCATGAGGTTGAAGAACAACCGCTGTCACGAGTACCAATCGCTGGAGAAGGTACTCGCCACCGCAGGAACACTGTCGCCTCTCAGGATCTTCTACCCTCTCGGAGGACGA